>JAJTUV010000651.1:1105000-1522500 GCA_021653895.1 Mastomys natalensis
TAATTGTGTTTTGCCTCTTGAGAGGCAGTTGAAACGAGGAACTAGCCAAGACGGGGCCCGCCTGGAAGTCCTAGGAGCACAACTGTTTCCATGATGAAAATTCAAATTGTATATTTTCATGTTTAAAAAAAGCAAGAACTCCAAGGTCATACCTTGGCGGTGAGCCTCCTGGAACCAGGCTTGTTTGCTGTTCTTCGATGTGACTGAGTACAGCAGCTTAAAGGAAAGGATCAGCTCGAGACAGTCCCTGGGAAGGAGGCTGAGATATATACCCAGTGAGAGATTCAGTCACATTCACCGAGGGAGACTCATAAGCTATTGTATGTGTCCCCTGGATGTGTCTAACCCCAGGCCAGTATGCAGAGAGATAACTGGTCCATAGATAAGAGACTTGGAAGCATGGAGACCTCAGTTCACATCCCTGGAGCCCTTATAAAAAGCTGGGCCTGGTGTGTGTAACCTCCACACTCTGGTGGCAGAGACTAGAGGGTCTTGAGAACTTGCTGGCTGCTAGCCTAGTTCCCAGTTCCATGAGAGACCCTGGCTCAAAAGGAGTGAGTTAAGTATTGATTCAGTAGGACTCCTGATGTCCTTCTGGGGCCTCCATATACACGAGTGCCTGCACCAACACACACATATACCACACCCACCCACAGACACACAGACATATACATGCATGCATTTGTGCACACAAAAATAACCGCTACACATCTGTGTACCTGCTGCCAACTCTCCTGCCCTTGTCATTTCTCCTCCGCCTTCCTTCCTGTTTAAATTCTTCCCCCACTCCCCAATAAAATGGCATCTTGGCCCAGAGTGATTCCTGAGGCAAAATGAAGCCAGTAATCCAGGGCTTGGATCTCATCAGTGACTTGAAAGTTCCATCTCTCCACTGCAGAGAGATGTCTGAAGACACTGAGGGACCACACACTGGGCCCTCCCCTCCCCTTTTCCTGTTCCCAGCCCTTCCTGGCTCTGCCTGGGGAGATATTGGGGAGCAATGGTTCTCATCCCCCAGTCTCACTCCAGCATGTCTGTTCCCCAGTTCCTCTCACCACTCTGGTAGTCTTTTCCTGCCAACACCTCAGGGAGGGTGACCTCCTGGTTAGAACATCGTGTTGACATGACTGAGCCTTTGGCCACCAACACCGTGTGCTCTTGGAGCCTGTTGTCAATTTGACTGTCCCAGCTGTGTATCTGCATGGTCTGCTCTTGAGGAGAGGACTAGGGTGAAGATGCGGGGTGTGGGAGGGTGCCAGCTTGCTTTCCCAACAGCTCTCCTCTTGGTGGCACTTGGGCAGCTGGGCTTGGAGGGGCAACATGGAGAGACCCTGGCCTCCCCCAGTAGGTCCAGCACTGTACTAAGCTACTTACATTGAGATGATAAGTCTTCATGGTCAACTTGATAGGATTTAGGATTGCCATGGAAACACACTTCTGGGTGTGTCTATGAGGATTTTTCCAGAAAGGTTTTCTTGAGGTGGGAAGACCTTCCCTGAACATGAGTGGAAACCCCTTGTGAGCTGGGGTCCCAAACTCAATCAAAAGAAACAAAGAGAACTGGACATGTGGAAAACCTTTAATCTCAGCACTGGGGAGGCAGAGGTTGATGGGTCTCTGTGATTTCGTGGTCTAGAGTTCCAGGTTGGCCCGATCCCTCTGCTTTGATACAATGTGACCAGTATCTGTCATTCCCTCTGCCAACGCCAGAATGCTCTTGCCACCATGATAGAATGTCCCCACCAACTGTGAGCCAAACAACCCTTTCCTTCCACAAGATTCTGCTGGGTGTTTTGTCAGTAACAAGAAAGTAGCTAACACATGCCCCCATCTTACAAAGGAGCCTGAGGCTGTAGTACGTTTAAGCTTCTGCCGTGGAATCAGCATGGCTGGCTTGCATCTCAGGGCACCTGAGCTCTAAGTGTGTACGCCCACCCATGCGTGTATGAGAGTGTCAAATGTCAGTGCACCTGTGTGAAATCAGCACCTAGGTGTTGGGTCCTCACCTTCCAGCTTGTGTAACTGGGTCTTTTTTGCTTCCTCTGCGCTCTGTTCCCTGCAGGCGCACTGGAAATTCCAGTGCGTGTTATGAACCTAGCTTTTAGGTGGATTCTCCCCAGAACTAGTGCAAGTCCTTACCCTTGAGTGGCAAGCGCTTTTACCCCCAGAGCCACCTCCCCAGCCCTCAGTGTATGCCTTTCTCAGGGCAGTGGCATCATGAGAGACACCAAGCCCCCAGGGGGATGCAGGAGAAGCACCAGGCTGGCATGCAGGAACTCCTGGGCTGGGACTCCAGCACTACATAAACCCCGCATGGTGTGCACCTCATGCCTGCAATTCCGGCACCCGAGAAGTGGAGGCAGCAGGATCAGAAGTTCAAGGTCACTCTCAGTGACCTAGCAAATTCAAGGTCAGCCTTCATTACCTGAGACTCTGACCTACCTCACCCAATTTCTTCTCTTTTAAATCTATTTCAAGTGTGGACTTGTGAACTAGCCCAGGGAGAGAGAGAGAGTCTGTTTAGGGCTGTGTGTTAGAAATAACAACAATAAAACAAGCAGAATGCTAAAGGAGAAAGAAACAAGATGGGTGAACAGAAAGAAATGTGGAATTCATTGGGATTGGATGTTCAGAGGGACAATGGGTCTCAGGATTAGTCTGACCCGGGCAAAACATCACCAAGTTTTTCATTGTCTGAGACTGACTTCCTTCCCATGATATCTCAAGATGGCTTCTAGAATCTCCCCACTTCTGAGAGGGGGTGAGAGAGAAAGAGAGAGGGAGAAGAGGAAGAGAGGAGAGAGAGGAGGAGGAGGAGGAAGAGGAGGAGAAGGAGAAGAAGAAGAGAGGGAGATGGAGGAGGGGGAAGGGCAGAGAGGAGGGAGAGGGGATGGGAAGGGGACTCTCCCAATCAAAGCAGAGAAGTCTCAATTTGCTCTGCCTTGACAGCATGTCCACTGGCTGTGGACAAGGGACACACTATGTTGGTGACTCACGTGGAACAGGGTCGATGGCCACCTGAAGCTGGGGGCCAAGGCCACTACGTCACCAGCAGGAAAGCTGGATAGCAGAAAACGGGCTTCTGTTAAGAAACATGGCTTGTCGTCCCTGACTCTATCCCAGGGTGGGCTGGAGCTCCCAAGAGACCTGTCCCCTGTAACATCTGAACTATGGTCACTGGATTGTGATGTGTGTGTTGCCATGTTTGTCTGCCACTAGGGGGTGAACTGATGGAGGTCCCCTGTGTCCCCATGTCCCTTGGGTTCTCAGAGTCTTAAGGCTTTCCTCAGGACCTGGTCTTAACAGGCTCTCAGATCATATCGACTGGGTGAGAAAACCTGGACTGAGATCATAAAACAGATGACCTTCTACCCAAAGAGGTCTTAACGACTTCCGGCCGGTTCTGAAATATACTTGTCGTCTTCTCCTCCCACCATTTCTAATTTGGGAAGCTTGGCATATTACATCCCCATAGACGGGGGCAAGAGACAGGACTCCAGGAAACCGGTTCTGGGCGCCTCAATGTTTCACTTCCTGTAGGAGCCAAGGAAAACAGAGGTGGACAACATCCTGCAGATGCCCGCTCCCCTCCGGTCAGGGAGACATAAATGGCATCACTCCTGACTCAGTCACTGCACCCACAACCACCAAGAGAGGGACCGGTCACAGGAAACCTAGCACCTCGGACAGTTGTCATTGTTACCTTGCAACATTCAACTCTGGAAATAGATGTGGCCTTGGGCAGAGTGTGTGTGTGTGTATTCGTGCGTGCTGTGTGTGTGTGTGTTATGTTATTGTGTGAGTATGTGTATTGTGTGTATATGTGTATTGTGTGTATGTGTATGTGTATGTGTATTGTGTGTGCATGTGTATGTGTATGTGTGTGCATGCATGAGTGTGTGTGTGTTTATGTGTAGTGTGTGTGCATGTGTGCATAGTGTGTTGTATGTGCATGCATTTGTGTGTGCATGTGTAGTGGATGTGTGTATTGCATGTGTGTGTGCTGTGTGTGTGCATGTGTGTGTATATGAGTGCATGCATGTGTGTGTATGTGTATGCATGTGCACGCATGTGTGTATATGAGTGCATGTGCACATGGGTGTGTGTGTGCGCGCATGTGTGTGCACATGCCTGTGTATGTGTGTGTGCCTGTGTGTGTGTGTGCGTGTGTGTGTGTGTGTGTGTGTGTGTGTGTGAAGGGCTCCTCCTGTTTGAAGAGTCCCAGGGAAGCTGGGGCCCATCACACTCTGTTCCAGGAGGCCTTGGGGGCTCCAGACCCCAGAGGCAGTTAGCTATTTGACCAACCCCCATCCATTCTTCTGGTGGATACCATCTTTCTCTAATGTCTTCGATCCCTGGAGTTCCAACGACATGTACGAGCCCCTTCCCCTGGCTAGACCACCTCACCCTGCCTGTCCCAGGACTCCTGTGTCTACATAGCTTCTAGGTTTCTACCCACCCATTGCTCAGGACCTAAAAATACCCATGAGGGAGTGCTTAGTCACGTGTGATGGGACCCGTAATGGGGCCATGTCCCAGACCTCCTCCTCACAAATCAGCTGTGTAAGCCTGCCCCAGCTGGGGTGGTGGCTAAGACAGGGTCAGAACACAAGAAACTGTTAGGCCCTGGGCAGCTCCTTTGAGGCTGCCCTGGGCTCCACCAGCCAGTCTGTTCACTGAGAAAGCACAGACTGGGAGGGAAGTCTGCAAGAGCCATGCCCTTGGAGTTTGAGAACAGCTTCAGGAGGGCCTTGCTCTTTCTGAGGGAAGGAACATGAGAGAAAGTGGAAAAGAAAAAGTGAGTATTTCACATTCCATCCAAAGTTGCGGCCTGCAGTGTCCCCCAAAGTCCCAGGTTGCTAAAAGGTTGGTCCCCAGTCTACAAAACCTCCAGGAGTTGAGGCCTACTGAAAGAAAGTTGGGTTAGTGGGGACACACCCTTGAAGGGGACATTGAGACTCCCTGTCTCTCTTCCTACTTACCAGTCACCATGAGGTGGGCAGCTCCTCCGACCTGGCCTCCTGATCCCGCCATGTTCTCCCCGCCCCCCACCCCCAAGTGCCCAAATCAACAAGCCAAGTAGCCATGGCTGAAACCACGAGTCACAGTTAACGTTTCCTCCTTGTGAAGTGATTTTCTCAACCAAACACAGAGAGTGACCCACCCACCAAAGCGGTGATGATGCCTGGTTTCCTGAAGCCATCGAGGGCCACCGTCTGGAGGGTGTAGGAGAGACAGACCTGGGAAACGTTACTCAGGAAACACGACATATTATATAAATGATTCTTACAAATATAAAATGAAGCTGGAAAGCAGACTGGCCACAGGAATAAAAAGAAAATGGAGGAGAAAGGGAGGGAAGAAGGGAGAGAGGGAAGGGGAGAGGGAAGGAGGAGAGAGGGAGGGAGGTATCACCAATGTATCAAAGCAAGGCAAGATGAAAGCTGCCTGACACCTTCTCTGAACTCCCAGCCCCTCTCCCTGTGGCTCATCTGATGACCGGCCCTTCTGCCTGGTCCTCAAAGCTGCTCCTCAGGATAGAGCTGGCTCTGCGTGAACCGGTTTTAGGCTGGAATCCTGGAGCGGACAGCCACCAGTCCTCACCCCACATCCACCTCAAATAGACTTCAGGTGGTCTGGATGACCTGGCTCACCTGGAAATCTAAAGGGAACGGGACAGGATCCCAGGGAGTCTAGTGTGCCACGTACTCCCTAAGAACTTAAGAGCCAGCGCTAATATCCCTTCCTGGACTGCAGGCCTGTTTCCATGGTTACATGGTAACCATGCTGTGTAAAGCAGGAAGGGAAATGGACCCCAGGTCCCTGGGAGCCCAGCAGGCTCTCCTGGCCCTCCCTATCCGCCCCTCCCCTCCTCTGGACTCCAGCTCTTTCCACTAGGGTCCTTTGTGTTTAACTGTTCAGCAAATGCCTCAGGGGGGGCCTTACTCCCCTCTGAGCCCCCTCCTTCTGTCTGCGGTGGCACATGTTCCCTCTCCCCTTGACTGATCTATCTGGCAGAAGAGGGAGAGAGGAATCGTTAATGAGTCTCCTGCCTTCATTCATTACTGTAATGGCTTCAACTTGGGGGACAGGGGCTGCCATGCACTTAATATGTTTTCATGTCCACAAACACATTCCCTGATTGGCAGGGAGAGAGGAGGTCTGGTTTAGGTTTGCATTGTGGGGGTGATTTATAAAAGACACTAGCACTGGGGGCTCCCCTGCCAGGACTTAGCCTTCTCATATCCCTAGCTCTCCCATTGGACTCCCCTAGTTCCTCTACCTCAGATGCTCCTCCGTTTTAGCACTTCTCCTTGGGCTGGGCTTGCTTCCTTCTCTCCAAAGCCACCCAGGCTCCACCAGAAGATGGCTGCTGACAGACACCCTCAGGTTGCATTTGATGGCTTCATGCATTGACTCACATGGCCTCAAACAGCATTCTGGGTAGAAACGGAAAAAAAAGTGGGTCTGCTTCAACCCATTTCTCTGTGGCCACCCTCCTGGGCAGCCATGAACAAACCCTTGGCAGAACAAAGATACTGCAAAGAGAGATGCTGTCCCTCCCTCCCTTGGCTAGCAGACTATTCAAACCACTGACCCAAGATGTAAGAAGTTCCCTGTAGACGGAAAAGGCTGAAGTATGCTGTAGCCAGAGTAAGAACCTGGCAGCCACCAGCAATTGCACACAGCTAGGACCAATTGTCCACTCACTTTGCAGAAGAGACTGAAGCATAAACAAGGTCCAGTGATGGAGAGGACCACACGCCCTGGCCAGGGCCGCTCAGCTGTGCACACCTCCAGTGCTTTATTTAAACTGAAGCAACATGTCATTGCTTCAAGTGTGGACTTGAGAGTCATGGGACTTCTTTGTCCGTTTCCTTTCAGGGTGGCCATATTGCGTACATCTCCTTCTCTCCGCTCTCATTGGTACTTGTCTCTGCAATCCATCTATGGAGGATGGACGGCTAAGCCTAGCTCCTTAGGGCTGCCAGTGTGCAGGCTCTGACCCTAAAACTACAGTGACACTCTAAGAGGGGCGAAGTTTTCAGGGAAACCTTGTGTTAACAAAACATGTCGGGGGCATGATGGCTGAGGAATTGCTCTGGGAGAGGCGTCTGGGTTTACTATGATCGAGGAAGAACCATTTGGGCTCCATTGTCCCTAAAAAGGAAGCTGCTGAAATATAGAAAAACAGCCACAAATCACTCCTCAATGAGGTGAGAGTCTCCACGGCAACCTGCCCAGGGCCTAACACCAGGAGGCAGGAGATGCATGATCACCATGGAAACCACATCCTAGAAACCCGTTGGTATTGGTCTGCCACACTGCAGATGAGGTAATAGGGGTGGAGCTAGACCTGCAGGGTCCCTGGAGACAGTAAAGAAAGGTATGGGAGGAGGAGAAAAGGGAAGAGGGTGAGGGAGAGGATTGAGGAAAGAGGGGGGTGGGGGATCCAGGCCCTAGACCGTCTCTCTGAAGCTGTATGAAGGAATGAATGGGCAAGGAGCTGGGATGAAACAGATAAAGAGGCTGGCCTAAAGGCCAGATGATGAGCAGTTGTAGGTAGGTGCCACCATATTGACAGTCTTTATTGTTGTATTTCATCTCTATAGGTCGCCCACTCAGCATGAGTAATTCTCTAGCGCCGCTCCATTGACAATAAATTCAGAAGGATTTGAAATCAGAACAACCCTAGTTGGGTTCCTCAGGTCTTCCGTTGACCCTGAGTGCTCAAGCACAAGGTACAAGCTCATCCTCAAAACCTGCCTCTGGCTCCAATTACTCTCAGACACGTTGGCTGGTCCTTTTCTTTCTTTTTTTTTTTTTTCCCGTCTAGAAGCTAAGTAGCAACTGGGTACTTAGCGCCACCTGCTGGTGGTCTCTGGAAGCAAGGCAGCAACTGTCCCAACTGAGTCTGGTCTCTGGAAGCAAGGCAGCAACTGTCCCAACTGAGTCTCCGACAAATCTACCTCTTCAAGGAGGTGTGAGACTAGGACCCAACTCTAATCACCCTCTGGGGTGTCCTGGGGACCAAATGAGCTCTGTGACAGAATGAACCACAGAATACAGCCTGCCCAGGTCATCAGTCAGTCACGTGACCTTGGTCAGTCATTGGCATCTCTGGGCTTACAATGCCTCTCCATGACATGGAATCTGTATGAGATTCCCCATTGGGGTTCTTGACAGCTTGCACAGAAAGCATTAGCCCTGGCCTGGAGAGTTCCATCAAATCTGAAGAGGGAGAACACCTCAGAAACATAGAGCCATGTGTCTCTCAGCATCTATGTGATTTAAGGCAACCTGGTGCAGGAGGACCCTACCATCTCCACTAGCCAAGCAGCGGGAGCTAAGCCCAGAAATACTATTCTGCAATCAAGTCCAAGATAGTCCACTGCAGCCAGCCTGCACCCCGTCCAATGTCGAGAAGAGCCCAGGGCTCCTAGACACACATCAGAGGAGGAAAGCTGGCGACCAGAGCTACCCACAGGGCATTGTGGGTACTGACCTCTTCACCCTTTGACACAGGGAGGTCTCCACAGTGAACAGCCATTCAGAATGCAGAGAGGCCAGCCCTTCCTGACGATGGCTATCTGGGCCATTAGTGCTAGACACAGAAGACCTTGGTGGGTGGGGATGGTAGGACCTCAGTCTGGAGAGCCGAGCTTACAGCCCAGCATTCCCACTTAGCATGACAACTTCCTTGTTCCATCTTCCCACCTGCTAAGCACAGCCAGGTCTGCTCTCAGGGTCTGCTGGAAATTAAACAGGCTCTCACACTCCATCTTTCCAGGATGAAGCCTGGTCCACAGCAACAGTCATCATCATGGACTTAATCTAGAAGATACCCCAACTTCTTGCCCTATCAAGGGCGTGTATACAGCACAATCCCGGCTATTCCCTCCACCTGTAATTCTACTGAGCACTTACTGTATGCAAAGCATTGTACCAGACAGCAGGGCTAGAATGGCGGGAGAGGTAGTTTGGATACTATACCCCATGGAGCTTCTGGTCTAAAAGGGAGTCAGGAGATGGACAGACGTCAAACTGACAGACTCACAGCAAAGCTGCCAACGGAGCATGTGACCGGGAAGGAGTGGACCTGAGTGGTCAGAGAGTTATCCTTGGCTTTCTTCCTCCCTGCTGGTAATAAGGGCGTGATGGCTGGTATTGTGCAGCTATTGTGGACTCTGATGAGTAAGGGGGGGGGCATCATTCTTGAGAACTGCATTGTCCACTCTTGGCTTTTATGAAGACAGAGGGGACGTTTATTCTGTTTTAAGAGCTTCAGTTTTCTAGTTGTTTCTCTGTCCTCCAAATCCTCTGAACGCCTACAATTAGTAAGGAGCAGGACGTCTCCCCATTAGCAGTAGGAACCGGGATGAGGGGAGTATGGGAAGGTTTCCGTTGAATTCACTTGAGTAGAAGGAATTAGCCGGAGACAGAAGACCTGCCAGATAAACCAAGCTAGAGATGAACCTGGGGTGACACACTGGGACCGATCTTCAGCTCTAGAGACACAGTAGATGAAGTTAGCAGTTAGACAGGCCTGACAGAAAGGGCTCAAAGCCAGGAGACCCAGCCTCCACACCAGAGACTCCGTAAGTCCAGCCCTCAGCTAACCCGGACTATGTCACTCGGAGACTTCAGAGTCAGCGACCAAGGGATCAGGCTTGAAATCTACCTGTGACTAACTGAGATGGCCAGGCAAGCTCTCTGGGACCTCTGCAACTTAGTGTACTAAAGGGACAGTGACAATGGTCCAGGCACCTGTGTTCTATCCAGTCCCTTGATGACAGTGTCCAGATTTTAGCTACTTTCTCCCCAGAACCAACTGACCTCCAAAGTGCAAGAAAAACACCAGTCCCAGGCTGCAGGAAGCTTTTGCACAGGCAACCGTGGGTTTTTTTTGTACATTTGTGAGTATGCGTATGTGTGTGTGTGTGTGTGCACAATGATGCAGGCACACAGAGTGATGCAGAAGACAACCTCAGATGTCCTTCCTCAGGTTTTTGAGACAGAGTCTCTCACTAGTCTGGAACTTGCCACAGGGGCTACGCTGAGTGGCCAGTGAGCCCCAATTATGTCTGTCTCTGTCTCCCAGTTTTGGATTACAGACATGTACTACCATGCCTGGCTTTGTGTACATGTTGGAGAGGGAGGGTTCTGGAGATCACACCCAGCCCCTCATGCTGGAAAAGCAGTTGCCTGCCTGAGACATTTCTCCAGTCCCAGGTCAATTTCTTAGCAGCCATACCCTAACAGGTAGTAACCAGATTTAGACTTTTTCCTTTTTTTTTTTTTTTTTCCTACCAGAATTTCAAAAGCAATTTGAACTCTAAATATTCCTGACACTGCCGGCAGCTTTCACTGGAGTCCCCTTAGGCTCTGGTCAGATCTAAACCACTTCTCTATGACACTATGCCTCATCCAAGACTCGACCTACGTACCTCTCGCTGGGCCCAGCAACAGTTGTAAGGGATCCACTCTACCCCCACCGACTCAGACAGGGCAACTGAGACACAACTGCCCAGAGATACAAGGCTGGACTAGCGATGTGAAAAAGACAAGCACTAAGTCACTGGCATCCTGTAAGAAAGGACAGCCATGTCACACGTCACATGGATTAAAAGAAACCACAGGGTAGCCAAGCCCTAGCAAAGCTAGGAGGGAGTGAGAGGGGCTTTGTGGGCGATTTCTGGATGTTCTGGGCTCGATGTTTGGCCACTCCTACTTACAGAACACACAACCCTAGAAAGGGACCAAGTCTCCCTGACCCCCACTGGGTCACTTCATGTGTCAGCAGAAATGTGGACTAGAGATAACCAAGGCTGTGAAATGTCACTAAGAGAGGCCAGAACTCATCCTCCCCCAGTGGTCCCCAGGCGCGCCAGCCTCAGGCTCCCTGACTGTGTGTATTGAGGGGTAGAGGGGAGATCATACACCTAAGAGAGCTTCTTAGTATCCAGTCTTATTTCCTCTAAGCCTGCATCCCGACTGTGAAAAGGAAAGGTCCACTTTTCTTTGATAAAATGACAGGAGGCTTGTAACTCCCCTGACTCTGGACTCAGAGCAGGATGAAGCCACAGTAAGTGTGGATTAGAATGAAATTGTGGGTGCTTGCCTCCAGGAATTTCCCTGGAAGGGGGCCACGCTCCTGCCCAGACTTCCCACCAGGTGGCGCTGTGAGACAACTTTCTAAACACAGGTCTACACCCAGATAGGTTCAGAAAGCCTGATGGTGTTTTTTTCTATTTCATGTCTTCGCTTCAACTTAAACCTGATGTTCACCAAACAAGATGGAAGAGGACGAAGGCAGACACTGGCTGTGCAAATGGGTAACAACCACCTACTAAGCTCTGCTATGGGCAAGAACAGGCCAGGTCACTACATTTGAGCTGGACAGCTGAAATGGTCTTCTACTAGTGAAGGTGACCTTCCTAATGCTGACCCTTTAGCACAGTTCTTTGTGTTGTGGTGACACCTACCCCCCATCATCAACTTATTTTCGTTGCTACTTCATAGCTGCAATATTGCCACTGTTAGGAATTGTGATGCATGATGCAAATATCTGATGTGCAGGACACCCAATGTGTAATCCCTGTGAAAGGGGTCACTGAGAACCAAATCACCCGGCTGTTTCCGTCAGCTTTTGCTGACACACAGGTGTTTCCAGAATGTTTGTGAAGCTTAGAGCCAAAGACCAAGTTCAAACCATGTTGAGTTACACACCCAGAAGCAGGCATTTCCACTGTGACCTACATCCAGTTCGGGGTTATGGCTCCTTTTGGGGTCTATGTGACAGTACCCCACATGACTAAGGTCAAAAATGGACCACAACTCACCCCCATGCTATTAAAATCCTAAGAAATGACGTGCTTGACCATAAAATGTGCCCATGACAGACAGCCAAGAAAAGAACTAAAGATAGGAAATGTGTTTAGCTTACTGTGATATATAAAAACTAAAAATTCAGGGCTGGAGAGGTGGCTCAGTGGTTTGGAGCACTGGCTGCTCTTCCAGAGGTCCTGAGTTCAATTCCCAGCAAACACATGGTGGCTCACAACTATCTATAATATGATCTGATGCCCTCTTCTGGTGTGCAGGTGTACATGCAGATGGAGCACTCATATACATAAATAAACTAGTATATATAGTGAAATTTAAAAAGAGAAAAGAGCCTAAAAGCTCAAATATTCATGTTTGTTCACAAGTGCGAGTGTGAATTCTAAGAAACTGGGCCAGGTGGTATAAATCTGTATTCCTAGTACCTTGAGAGGTCGAGGTAGGTGGCTCACAAGTTCAAGGCCTGCCTGCACTACAGCATGAGTTCAAAGCCAGAGTGAACAACTTATAAAAAGTAAACAAAATGAAAAGTCAAAAAGATTGCAGATATAGCTCAGAAGGGTGTGTGCAAGGCCCTGGGCTCTCAATCTCCACTACCCCTAAACACTAATAATAACAATAATAATTAATAATAATAAGGATAGCAGCACTGTTATAGCATCACATACCTATGATCCCTGTTACTTGGGAGGCTGAAGAGCACTGCAAATTCCAGGCCAACCTGGGTTCTACAGAAGCCCCAGACCACACAGCCCGCACTTCCAGGGGCAAAGCGGGGCACCTCTGCCTGGATTGGGGCAGGTTGTCTTAGCACTTTCAGACCCATGGCTGGAGAAGCAAATAGAATAGTGTCAATGAACCCAGAAGCCAAGGACACAGAGCCAGGGTACCTCCAGCCCCAGTACCCTTTGCCCTGTGTCCTAACTGCAGTCAGTCTGCTGCCACCGCCGCCAGCGCCTCGGGCCACCAGCATCCCACCCAGAAATCAGAGTCTTGCTCACTTCCAGGTGAGACCCTGCTGCCTCTTGGTTCCTCTTCTGGGCCTGAAAGCCTGCTTGCTTGTCTTCAATGAAGCATGGATTCTCTTCACAGGGTGTGGACTCCTTGATTTTAGAAAAGGAGCCTGCATTCCCACAAAGGCCCCTTTCAACTCAACTGTGAAACTCCGGTGTGTTTGTTACGTGAGGACCTTAATTCACATCCCTTAAGGCATTTCATACCTGGAACAAGTCCCAAAGACTGAAAGAGGACCTGAAGCCCCAGAGAGACAAGGTGGCTCAGGAGAGCAGGATTGAGGGCAGGGCTTCTGTTGTGGTTGGGGAGGTGAACAGGCCGACCTACCAGGGTGTGAGATGTCACTGTGAAAGAACTGACACCCCAAGCAGCTGACAACTCCACTCCTCTTCCAACAAAAATGCCCGTGTCCCCTCCTGTCATGTCCAGAAATGAAGATGCAGGAAACCTTTGGCAAAGGAGGTCCATTCTGACAAAGGCTCCCAGCCCCAGGGAGCTGTGGACACACGACCCAAGGGAGGTTGTTCTAAGCAGAAGAGCTAGGCCAAGAGAAGAGAAACCCATCTCTGTGCAGTCATCAACTATACTTGGCCACACACAGCCCCCCTCGGGGACCTGAGACGGTCGGGCTGCTGGTACCAAGGCAGGCCAGGTCTTCAAACTTCATTCTCCGGGAACCGTCACCCTGAACCCAGCACACCTGAGCCTATGGCCTCTCTCTGACAGTCTCTGTGGAGACTCAAGAGTTCACGAGTTGCTGGGTGGTGGTGGCACACACCTTTAATCCAAGCACTAGGGAGGCAGAGGCAGGCAGATCTCCAGGCCAGCCTGGTCTACAGAGTGAGTCCCAGGACAACCAGGGCTGCACAGAGAAACCCTGTCTCAAACAGCCCTCCCCCACTAAAACCAAACCAAACAGAGAGAGTTCAAGAGTCAAATTCATGCCTCCTGTCAGGAAATCAGGGATCCCTGGTCCTGGGACCCACAAAGAACAGTTCACTATGGCCAGAGCTACTGACGGCTGGAGGAACCTGAGCAGGAAAGACCCCAGACATTCATTGTATTCTTTCACTCCTAACAACTCCCTGGCCATGCTGGCCAAAGAACCCCCTCCCCAAAAGCTGACCTTGGAGCTCGGAGTGTTGGGGTGCCTAGAGCTTCCCATGGCACTAGGCAAGGGGTCCAGGCTTGCACCTCGCCTCCCAGCCCCCATCCTACTGAGAAAAAAAAAAATCCTAGAACTCACCAAGGTCAAAGGTCCTACCACTTCCTCTCCAAAACCAACCATCCCCACCAGCTTCTTCCGTCTGTCTGTCTTCCAGACCGTGCAGCTACGAGTCACTCACGGGCTTCTTAAAAGGGACTCCAATTTATTTATTGAAAATATCACAATAGCTGGGCGTGGTATCACACATCTTTGGTCCCAGTCCTCGGGAGGAAGAGGCAGGAGGATCTCTGTGAGCTCAAGGCTAGCCTGGTCTACATGGTGAGTTCCAGGCCAGCCAGGGCTACACAGTGAGACTCTTGTCTTGGAAAACCGAAAGGAAAGATCAGAATGAACAGAATGTCAATGTCCTTCCTCATAAATAGGAGCAGCCAATAGAAAAGACACCATTAAAATAAAGGAATGCTTTAAAACTCTGGACAGTTCCCAGCTGCTCGAGGCTCCAGGTTTGTACCTGGTGGAGGACTTGTGTTCTGGGAGAGCACAGACTACATACTAATTCTTTCTTAATCTGGCTTGTGCTTTTGAGTGGAGGCCCTATGCCCCCTAAAAACATTCCAGAAAACTACAGGACTCTATTTTTCAGCAACGCTGGCCCAGAGAGTCCCTCAGCCTCCTGCAGCGGGGAAAATCTACGATCACGGTCTCACACACCTTCTGAGCACACTCAAGCTCCCTCCCCCTGTGTGTGATCTCTCACACCCAACGCCCAGGCGATCCTACTGAACACTCCCAGCCTGATGAGTTCCCGGAGGTCACCGCTGGCTCAGGTGAGACACCAGGTAGACCAGGCCCACTAGCAGGAGGCCTCGAACCCCGAGCATCATGAGCAGGAAAAGTAGGAGGATGGAGGTCACAGGCTCCACACGTGGTTCCCGAGATGCCACTGTGGGAAGCCCATGTTCACCAGCTGCCGGTTCAGGTCACTGAAAGGAGACTGAGCAGCACCCAGTCGGGCACCTGCCTGCTGCTGGCGGGGTCCAGGGCCCCCTGGAGGTACTCCGTGGCCTCTGTTGAAAAAGCCCTGGAAGGTTAAGACAAAACAAATGAATCCAGGGGAAGCTTCCTTGGAACTGAGACACCAACGGGGAGACTCCAGGCTGGGCCCCTCCCTCCCCCATGGCCATCCTACAGCCATGCTGCCTTCCTGGGACGACCGAGGCACAAAATCTCAGAGCCTGTCTTCCCCTAACCATGCCTGGAAAAAGGTGGTCAGGATGGAGAGGGGAGGGGAGGAGAGGGAAGGGGAGGGGAAGAGAGGACAGGATAGGAGAAGACAGGAGAGGGCTGAGGCACACAGTGGGTAGGTACCCTTAGGTCAGTACTCTCTCCATAACTGAAGCCATCCTACATTCTAGAGATGCTGGCACCATTGGCATTTGCAAATCCCACCAAAAGACAGTGAGTCCCTAGGTTTGAGGCCTAGGGGAAGCTAGAAGGCAGGAGCCAGACAGTAAATCCATTCTTACTCTGCTAGATGCTCTGTGGAGAGAACTTCAGACCACATAGAGCAGTGGTTAGCAACCTGTGAGTGGTGACCCCCTTTGGGTGTCAAATGACTCTTTCACAGGGGTTACCTGAGACCATCAGAAAACACAGGTATTTACATTATGATTCGTAACAGTAGCAAAATTGTAGTTATGAAGGAGCAAAGAAAATAATTTTATGGTTGGGGGGCATCACAACATGAGGAACTGTATTAAAGGGTCGCGGCATTAGGAAGGTTGAAACCACTGCTATAGAAGTAAGAAGGCAGCTCGAGACTGGGGGGGGGGTGGGCCAGCTGCTACCCTTCTCTTCAGGACGGATACCTACCTGCCGCGGGCTGCTACTTCTCTGTTGGGTGGTAGTCCTCACTCGGGGGTCATCATCCTGAACGATCTCCCCATTGGCCAAGATCCTCACCATTCTCCCTGGAAGCTGCGAATTTCTGCTGGTCCTACCTGCAGTAAATGCACGCCCTTCGATCAGCGTCTAGGGACTGAAGACAGATCTTTCCCTGACCTCAATGGGCCTGCTACAGATAATTGAGAGAGGAATGTTTTTCAGTGCTGGTCATATGGTGCCCCACCCTTAGCAGGTGCTTATCCTATTATCGAAAAGAGGTTTAAAAAAAATAATAATGCAAGGGAGCAAGAGGGGTCCAGAGGGGGGTCGGTCCCAGAGCCCTAGCCAAGTGGTGCACACCTGTAAATAGCCAGCAGGACTCTAGGGGTACAGGCTGGAAGGTCAGGGGTTAAAGGCCAGCTTCTGCTAAGTGAAACTTTCCCTCAAAAAAGAAACAAGCGGGAGGGCAGTATTTTGTATGCTAACTTAAAAAAAAAAAAAAAAAAATAGGCTTAGCACTGCCAAAAAGAAGCAAGCAAGCGCTAAGGATCTATCTATATCCTCTTAGGTCTCTCCACCCTGGTGGCAGGGCCTGGGGACAGCACGCTGGGGAGGACGGACCTCCGCTGCAAAGGGCACGCCCCCCACTGTCCCTATCCTGCAGAGAGCACCCAAGTAAAGGACAAGGTCCAACCCCCGACCACATGGGGTGCGAGCTGCAGCTGCGGTTCTCGGGGACCCCAGCTTTGCAGCCCCTAAGGGTGTCGATGGGCCGGGCACTGTCACCCGAGGAGCGGAGGAACGCCTCCGTGTTCATCTCAACGCTCTACCCGCTGGGGTACCGAGGCAGGTTGGGCCCGGGGAGGAGCGCAGCGTGGAGCGCAGGGTCGGGGTTCCCCGGGGCGTCCGTGCTTTGTCATCCCGCGGGCTGGGACACCCGGGCTGCCACAGCGCCACGGTCAGGCGTGGCTCCTGGCCCTGCAGCGGTGGGGAGGGGCGCGGAGCCGGGACCCAGCGCGAACACCACCCACCTGCGCGCACGGTTCCCGGGGCTCGGGTCCACGGGCTGCCGCTTCCTCCCACCTGACCTCACAGGAAGCGGCACCGCAGGGGCGAGGCCCGGCTCGGCGGCTCCCTCTGCCGGCTGCCGGGGGAACTGCAGCTGTGCAACGGGAGGGGGAAGGAGAGGGAAGGGGAAGGAGGGAGAAGGAGGACAAGGAGGAGATTGGGGAGGGAGGGAGGAGGAGGAGCGAGAAGGAGGAAAGACTATTGGGAAGAGATGAGGGGGTTGAGAAGGATTGGGATGGGGAATGTGGGAGGATAGATGATGGAGAAGAGGTCCAGGGAAGAGGAGATCACATAAAAACCCAGGGATGGGATTGAGTTCTGGGTTGGGAGAAGGGAAGTAGGCACAAGCTGAGCCCACAGGTTTACAGGTCTGCTCAGATCTGCCCAGGTAACACTGCCTGTGCCACTTAAGAAGGACCTAGCCCCGCCCCTCCGGAGCTCCAAGCTCCTTGGGGACCTGAAGAGATGTGAATCACAGGGCAGGATCAATCAGTTTGCAGCAGGTTTTGCAGGGAGGGTGTTTTGAGGCGGGATCGTCAGATTAATTGTTGGCCTCCTAGTGAGTCTGTAGTGGTGAAGAGAAAGGAAGGATAGACAGACTAGGAAGGCAGAGACAGGGAAGAGAGCCAGGACTGGAGGGAAGGACAGACAGGACAGGGAGGTGGCTGAGCTTCTCGGCCAGACGACTTGAGTTGGATCCCTGGAACCTGCCTGGAGGGAGCAGGGACCTCACTCCCTTACAACCTTCTGACACTGTTCTGGTAGGAACGCTGAGAGGGTATTGCAGCCTCACGGGGTGGAAATCTAGGTCAGGCATCTCGTGGCTCTTCCCGTGGTGCCTGGCTTGAACAAAGCATCTATCATCTAAGAGTTCTGTCTCGATAAGTAGCTTTTCCTAGCATTCTGGCTGGGAGGAAGGAGCAGACTTTCTGATAGCGTCTACTGTCCATAGAATCGCCTGCTTCAAGTCACTAGCATCTTCAGATCTTAATCTGAGATCCTAGCATAAAGAGAAACCAGAGGGTACCTCCAGTCAAGGGTTGTCATTCCCCAGTCTCAGGGGTTCTGTCTGCCTGCTCCACTCCGATTTCAAAGTCTTGTTTTTGTTTTACACTTGATTTCCAGGAATTTTGCTGTGTTTAATAGAAGAACGGGGGAAAGTGCATTGACCCTATCTGTCTGGATGTAAATTTCTTCTTTCTTTTTTTTTTAAAAAAAAAAAAGGTTTGCTTATTTTATGTATACAAATACACTGTCACTGTCTTCAGGCATGGGATCCCATTACAGATGGTTGTGAGCCACTATGTGGTTTTGGGAATTGAACTCAGGACCTCTGGAAGAGCAGGCAGTGCTCTTAACTGCTGAGCCATTGCTCCAGCTCTGGATGCAGATTTTCAAGCTTAGGGTTACAGTACCAAAGACTGTGGTGGGGGCACCAGACTCACAAAATGGCAATAGTAAATGGCACCAGAACAAATCTAAACATTGGAACTTATGATAAAGTGAAAGTATAGAAAATTAAGAGACCCCCTCCCTTTCTTCTTTTAGACAAGGTAGCACTGGTTGGCCTGGTGTGGCTCCAGTCCCCCCCCCCAGCAGTGAGGAGGGATGTGGACCCAGACCTGGACCAGTGGGAACACCCACCTGCATGGCTGGCTGGCTTAGAATTCTTGGAGATCTGTCTGTTTCTGCCTCCCTGAGATTAAAAGTCTATTCTATCCTATCCAGCTAGAATCACCTTAAGTAGTAATGACAACTAGGTCTCTACTTATGAAAATCTTATTCCCCATGTATTATAGACCTAATTATGTAAGACAAAACAAAGGCATATGTGTAATTTCTGTGACCTCAAAGTTCCACCACCCCCCTTTCCCTTCTCCCTCTTGCTCCAGCTCCGCTAGCTTCACTCCCCCCCACCTCACTCCAGGCCCTGCTTGCTCTAGCCCAAAGTATACTGTAGCTATCTTCAGACACCCATAAGAGGGCATCAGATCTCATTGTGGATGGTTGTGAGCCACCACGTGGCTGCTGGGATTTGAACTCATGACCTCCTGAAGAGCAGTCTTTGCTCTTAACCTCTGAGTCATCTCACCAGCCCCTCAGAGTTTTCTTAATACATCATTAGTGACAATTGTAAAGAAAATGGTTGATAACTTTATTACATTGAACTTACATTAATCTTGAATAAAGCTCAGTGGTAGAGAATTTGCCTAGTATACATAAGACCCTGATCCACAGCGCTGAGCAGGTAGGGGACATATTAAAGTTAAAATTTCCTTTGATCTACTAATAAAGATACATTTTTTAAAAAGGTAGGGTCTTTCTATGAGACACACCCTGGCCTTGAATTCAAGACCCTTCCAACTCAGTCTTTGGAATACTGGGATTACAGTTATGCACCACCCCTAGCTTAAGAAACTTTTTTTTTTTTTTTAATAAAAAGGCAAACATCATACAAAGACAGGTTTTTGCAAATATAGTCTGGTTAGTTTTAACTATTACCACAGCCTAGAATCACCCAAGAAGAGAGTCTCATTAAGGAATTATTTAGATCTGGTTGACCTTAGTGCTTGTCTATAGAGAATTGTCCAATTAATTGACGGAGCCCTCTGTGGGTGGCACCATTCCCTAGGCTGGACCCTGAGCTGTGTCAGAGTAAAGGAAACTAGCGGGAGAGTGAGCAGCCAGCATGAGTGCCCTGATTTCTCTCTTCTCTTGACTGGATATGATGTGATTACTACTTAAATTCCTGAAGTGACTCCCACTGGACTGCAATCTGGAACTGTAAACTAAATAAAGCGTTTCTCATAGCCCTAAGTTATTTTTCAGTCAGAATATTTTATCACAGAAATGAAACCAGAACAGATAGCCAACGACAACTAGAAGCAACCAAGTTAAAACATAGGCAAAAGATTTCATCAGGTGTATTATAAAAGAAGTCTAAATGCCCAGTAAATCTTTAAACTGTGCTCAGTGTTACAAATTGGAACATTATGAGTCATTGGATGGACTGGGAGTAGGAGGCATGATGATACCGCATCCTGGATGCTGAGCAGCGAGGAGTGTTCCTTTATGCTGCCCGTGGGTGTGTGAATCAATACACATCACTCAGGAAAACCAATAGGAGCAGTGTGGGAATTGTGCGTGGATTTAGTCTTTTTTGTATCCCTGTGATAATATGACTGATGGAGGGAAATTCTAAGAGAAAGGACTTATTTTGGCTCATGGGAGGGAAGGCTTGATGCCTGGGATGCCATCTTTTGTGACCAGAGCATGTGGCTCTTTTTAGAGGGCTCCAACCAGGAAACAAAGAGATGGGCAGGAAGTGGGGCTGAATTAAAACCCTCAAGTCCCACCCCCAATTCACCCACTTCCTCCAACTAGGCCCCACCTCTTAAAGGACCCACAGCCTCTCAAAGCATCCCCACCAGCTAGGGACCCATTGCTCAAACTCTTAGCCTATGGCGGGCATTTCACATTCGAACTATGACAATGAGCATCCGTGTTCTTTATGACGCAGCACGCAGGCGTGAATGCACGTTTGCCAGGTCGTGTACACGGGTGTGTTTTTTTTCTTTTTGTTGTAACAGAAACTGGAAAGCAATTTAATGTCCATCAGAGGAAGGCGGTGAGGAAATTGTACCAGGGTGACCGATGTAATAGATTGCAGGGCAGGAGCTGTGTAAATAAATTCAAATCTGTGCGTTTATTCCACACAAAAGTCTCTCAAGCGCGTGTGCTACGCCACACTTCCAGGAGCCTTCATGGGCCATAATTCTCAGAATTGGGCCACACCCTGCAGTCGGCTCAGGCCCTTAGTTCACACATTACCATCCAAGTCCAGGTTACATCAGGGCTTGGACAAACCCTCACCTCTCCAACTCCCAGAGTTTCAGAGCGATTGTGATAGGACCAGGAAGCCCCACAGACCCTCATTGGCTGCTTGCTTCTGGAGCCAGTCCTAGATCTGATAGGCCCCAGGACCAATCCTTTCCTACTCCAGAACTCAAAAGAAGAGACAGGGATATGAACTGAAATTCCCAGAAAAAAGCAAGTCAAGTCTATGTCAATGACTTTACAACTTTGAGCCATTAGAACTTTGTGATTGTGGGGAGTTGGAATGTTGCAGATCCAGAGCCAAATTAGCTTGGGCAATCTTTGGTTCCCCCCTTAATAGTCACTCATTGTGTCTGACCCAACATCCTGTGGATATCAGGTAAAACCTTTAGGAATGTATTAACAAGCTGCAAGCTCCCAACCAGCCAAAAGCTAAGCCTGTCAAAAGGCAGCATCAAATCTCATTTTACTATAACCCCCTGATGTTGCCACCAATGTATCTGGAAAATCCCTTGATTTATGACTCTGTTTTGTTGTTGTTGTTGTTGTATAGCTGTAGAAACTTGGAACATGTTCCTTGGGATAATTTGAATCCATGTCTCCAAGCTGTGGTCACTCATAAGTGACTCCAGGATGAAGTCTCATATTCCCGTAGAGGGATTGCTGTGTTTTGAGTCTGCAGAGATCAGGTTGTAAGGAAAGAAGGGCCAGGAGGTGGCAGAGCCAGCCTTTCATCCAGTCCTCCCTCAGACGAGAGGCAGAGACAGAAGGGTGGTGGGGGTGGGGTGAGTGAGAAAGCATCTGATGGCAGAGAATGAGGCTTGCCTGGCCAATGGCTTTTTGTGGGGTCTTAATTAAGCTCAGCGGCTCCATTGTTCCTTTCAGGATGAAACATATGTTCAGGGCCTGGCTGAGGTTTGGGACCGGAATTTCAATGGTGCTTGGCCCTATGGCCTACCAGGGGAGGGGGGTAGTGGGAAGGAATACACTGTCCTAAGCTATACAAGGCTCACAGACATCACATCCCCAAGTCTCACCTCCTACAGGGGCAGGTTATAAACAACCCAGTGTGGCCACATGCCTGTGCCTACAGCCCGCAGGGTTGACCTTCCGTGGACTCAGTTGCCAACCGTGTGTCCTTCAGATGAGGTTGAGAAAATCGGTTCCAAGAGAGCCACCACTATGAGCAGAAGCCATCTGAATGGTTAGATGGCCATTTGAAGGGATTTGGAGAAACCATGCAGGGAGCTAGGCACAGGATCCTTGAAGTGTGAAGAATGTTACTGCTGTGTCTCCCAGCGAATTACTCCCTCTTCTTCAGAAAAAAAAAGACTTCTGAGCCAGCAGAGCAAGAAAGTAGCCAAAATGTTGCTAAGGAATCACCGGGGGAGGTGTGCTTTCTGTGGTTCCGGTTCTACCTCTTGACCCTTGGCTGTGGGAGAGACTGTACCATATTCTGGATTCTGATCGGAAGCATAATTGTTTTCTGAGGACCCTACGTCCAGCCTTCCAGACTGCTGCTACCTAATTGGAGCTGTATCTGTGTCTTTTAAAGTCCATTCCACTGTTCTACCAAGCCAGATGCCTCAGGATGATGGGGACATGTTCAGATCAAAGGACTCTGAGCAGGGGCCCACCGGCACACTTTTCTGTCTGTGAAGGGAGTACATGGTCAGAAGCAATGCTAGGTGGACTATCTGGACTGTCAATGAGGTCTCGTATTAGTTCACCCATAGAACTTTAGGAGTAGCATTACATGCACAAAATGCAAATCCACAACCAGAGGTGTCAACTCCAGTGTTGCCCCTTGGACAGTGGAAGTCATGTTACTGAGCAGGTGTGTCCCCGCCTCCCATCCCCCTTCATTGTTCATAGGACCACCGAGAAGTCAAAGCGGAGGGGAAGACTATCTATGTGGTGGGCAATCCTACCCACTCAGTTACAAAGTAACTCAGTAACCTACTCATTACAAGGTTTCTTTCTGGTACATCTCTCTGTCATCTCTTCATCTCTTCCCGCTCTCCCTTCATCCTCCTCACCCCCCATTAAACAGGTTTTTGTTGATGTTGTTACAAGGGTTTTTTTTATAGACATTTGACAAGTTAAAGATTTCTCCGTTTAAGTTCCTACATGATCATCTGTAATTCCTTCGCAAATCCTGTTGAGAGATGAGTCCAGAAGTCAAGGAAGAACAAAGCAACCAAAATGAGAGGAACTGGCCCACTCTGTTCTGGCAGACTTGAGATGGAGGAAGTCATCCGGGGTCATCTCTGTCTTTACATGAGACACAAATATCCATGTCCCTTGCCCATTGGGAGAATTCTAGCCACACCCTTTTCCAATTGTGCTTCTCCCAAGTCCCTGATCATTGAGAGGAGAAAAAAAAAAAAAAAAAAACCACTACACCATAGCCCATGAGTTGGTATATAATCACCTACCTGGCCATTTTTTTTCCTTCCAAACAGAATATACAACCAAGTATTGTTGCCTAGAGCTCTGCCCATTCTGAGTATTTACCTTCAGCAAGATCTTTCAAGGTGTCTCCAGAGGAGGCTATAATGTTAAAAGTGTCCATTTTTCAACTGAGTTTGCACAACATAGAGATCCATCTTTAAGGTAGATGATCCATCTTTCACTTTCTGGCAACTGGTCACCATGAGGGCGCAGTGCATGTTGGTGGATGGAAGGCACTGGAGCAGGACCATGCACCATGGAAATTTGGGCTATTTCTTCATGTAACTTTCTTTCTTTCTTTCTTCTTTCTTTCTTTCTTTCTTTTTTCTTTCTTTCTTTCTTTCTTTCTTTCCTTCTTCCTTCCTTCCTTCCTTCCTTCCTTCCTTCCTTCCTTCCTTCCTTCTTTCTTTCTTTCTTTTTAAGAAGATCTCTGTGAATTTGTTTTTTTTAAAGATGTAATTATTTATTTTATGTATGTGAGTACACTGTAGCTGTCTTCAGGCACACCAGAAGAGGGCATCCGATCCCATTCCAGATGGTTGTGAGCTACCATGTGGTTGCTGGGAATTGAACTCAGGACCTCTGGAAGAGCATTGGGTGCTCTTAACCACTGAGCCATCTCTCCAGCCCCAACTTTCTTGTGCCCTCAGGGTCTGTCCAGGCCCGATTAGGCTCATAGCACTTGTATTTGCTCAGGGATTGCAGAGCTGTACCCCACTTCCTGGCTTGGTGGGTCAGATAACACCTAGCTCATGGTGGGTCACTGAGGTCACATGATATTCTGGTTTACTTTCTATTTCTGTGATTACAAAACAATCTGACCAGAAGCAACTTGGGTGGAAAGGGATTCATTGGGTTTTTATTTCCATGGATAGTCCATCATTGAGAAGAGTCACAGTAGGGAACTCACAACAGGAACCTAGAGGCAGGAACTGATGCAGAAGCTATGAAGGGATGCTGTTTACTGACTTGTTCCCCCATTGCTTACTTATTCTTCTGGATTATCTAACTCGGAACTACTTACCCAGGGGTGGGACTAACCAAAGATGGTGACCCCTTTCACATCAATCATTAATAAAGAAATTATCCCACAGACTTGCCTACTAGTCAATCTTACTAAAAAAAAAATTTTTTCAATTAAATTTTCTTCCTGAATGACTAGTTTGTGTCAAGTTGACAAACAACTAACCAGCATCCATGGTAGCTTGGTAGCTAATGGGCAGGTGTTGAGTTTCCACTAAGTACCAGCAGCAGGCCAAGAGCTCTCTCCCAATTGCCATCTGCAGATTCTCCAAAATCCATGGGCCTCTGCTGTGATTCTTTACCCATAGGTGTCTGCCAAAGACTCCAAACAGCATCCCACCTGCCACTAAGAACCCGAGTACCCTCAGGTTTCCTTATAACCCAGGAAGCAGGCCAGTGTGCATAGCATCCTTGACCTGTTTTAGGCCTTACTCAAAACTAGCAGTTTTCCAAGTCATTGGGAATATGGCCTGGGACAACACAGGTCCGTAGTCCACAGGCCAATGAAGCATTGCACTTCTTTCTTGGTAGCGGAAGGGAGCAGGCACAACCTCAGAAAGGCTATCTCTGCGTGTCCTGCACCACAGATTCTCAGAATATCTAATAGGGAATCTTAGTTGGGGTTTATTCCCCGCCCTCTGACATCCTGATGCTTTACCAAGTGAAAAGTGGCTGCTACCTCCTGTTCACGGTCCAACTGGCATAATGGCATCAATGGAATGGACCAGTGTGATTGATACCTTGTGGAAAAGACAGGCGATCAAGATCCCAGGAACTACGTTATGGCTCAAGGCTGGAGAGTTGATACAGCCCTGAGATAGAGCTGCAAAGGTGTGTTGCTGGGGTTTCCAGATAAAAGCAACTTGCATCCAACGGTCCTTTCACTTGCAGGAAAAGCCATGTGCCAAGTGAAGAGCTGTATGCCCAGTGTCAGGGGTGTGTTAACCTTCTCAAGCAGAGAAATCTCAGCAGGTACAGTAGATACAATTAGCATCATCACATGGTTGTGCTTGCAAGAACCAACTGCCCACCTTCTATACAGGCCAAATTCGAGAGTTAAAGGGGGATGTGATGCATCTTTTAAATCCTTCATGGTACGCTCATCACTGGGGTCTCTCCAAGGAATGAGCTATTGTTCTTGGCTCATTATTTCCCTGGTGGGGTAGTTGGGACATATGGCTTAGTGTAGCCTATCTATACTCACTCAAGAACCTTCACTCACTCCACAGGCCAGGGAACCAGTATGGGAATGTTGCTAACTCTTGAGTATATCTATTCCAATTATATACATTCTGAATTGGGAAAACGACCACAGGACAAATCTAGGGACCCATCAGAGTTAGACCTTAGCTAATACACTATCCTTCATCCCGCTATAAATCTTTATTTATGGGGCTGCAATTCTGTTTAGGTTCATGCAGAACCAACATGGTACAAAAGCATCCAGTGTCCAGTAGGGCCCCAAAGGTCTGATTCTTTGCTGGAATCCCCCAACCCCCCCACCGCCAGTGTAGAAGGCTGGGGTCCCCTTGAGGGAAGGATGGCGAAAGAGTAACAGTAAACTTGTTGGTTATGTACCAACTTGGTCCTTCCTCGGCAGGGCCTGGCCTTCTTTTCATTCAAGGATCTCTGGGTCTGGAAACCAACTGAAGTCCTGGAATTGCTGAGGAGCCATGGTTCTCCGTTGCTATGAGTCAAGGTAGCCTCTGTTCATTAGCACTGGAATGTCCCTGCCCATATAGATGGAATGAGAGTTTAGTAGACTTTCTATCCCCTTCTGGGGACACCATGATTAATTAGCCAGTGTCATCTGAGTCAGGCCATTGCTTTGCCCTTTGCTCCACTGAATGATCAAATGCTGCCACTTCATTCGGTCCCTGCCACTCTGGAATTTAATTATACCATTTATAGTTCCCCGACAAATGACAGTGGCTCCCGCCGTAAAGATCTGGTGTACAGTGAAGAACAATAACCATGCTTCAGGGATATGGGTGTTTCCTTACGAAGTCTGTCTCTTACAGTAGCCACACAAGACATCGCAGAGGCTCAGCGGGAAGGATTGTGAGCATTGAAGCTGTCTTCTGGGCATGGTCATTGCAGCCATAAACACACAGCAGCTGTGGCTACTGTACACACACACACATACACACACAGAGAGAGTAGAGGAGGGGGAGTGGTAGTGTGAAGTGACTATACTCACATTACATTTTATACCTGTATGAATTTGTCAAAAACAGAGTAAATGGCCACAGTACCATTCCCACCAAAAAGTGTACATCAACGTGTCACATCACACACTCGAAGTTTTTGTTCTTGTTTTTGAGACAAGGTCTCATTATGTAGCCCTGGCTCTCCTGGAACTCACTATGTACACCAGGCTGGCCTTGAACTCACAGAACATCTCTTGCCTCTGCCTGCCGAGTGCTGGGATTAAAAGTATGCACCCCTTCACCTGGCTACATGTGAGATATTAAAGTTGGATCTACATGGATCTAAACATGTAGATCTCTTAATCAGGCTGCTAAGATGGCCAAGCAAGTCAAGGTGCTTGCTGCCAAGCCTGATAACCTGAGTTCCACCTCTGGGTACCACATGGCGGAAGGAGAGAACCACCTCTAAATCTGTCCTCTGACCTCCACATAGGCCCCCATGACATAGTGTGTGCCCATATATACACTAAAATAAATAAATAAATAAATGTTAAAATAAATTTTAAACTGTTTAAAATCAAATCAAATGAACTGACCCACTAGCCCAAAGTATCAGCAGTAAGTATTGGCATGTTCTGGGTACCTCCATCATGGAGGAGGGCGTTTAAAGGTAAATCCATGCCAGCATCCCCATCTCTTTTGAGCCTTTTTTTCTGTGAGAGAGAGAGAGAGAGAGAGAGAGAGAGAGAGAGAGAAAGAGGGAGAGAGAGAGAAATGATTTAACTATACAACCCTGGCTAGCCTGGATCTAAACATGTAGATCAGGCTAGCCTTGAGCTCATAGACATCTGCCTGCCTCTGCTTCCTGAGTACTGGGATTAAAGGTATGTGCCACCACACCAGGCTCATAGTTCATAGTTGCTCACTTTTTGGTACATATTGCTATCAACCACATAAACTGTTGGCTCCTCTTCTTTTTTTTCTCTCCTCTTCCTCTTCCTCCTTCTTCTCCTTCTGCTTCTCTCTGTGAGCATTAGACCCCAGTTTCCTGTCTAGTGTCCCATGCATCCATAGACACTGCCTAATTTAATTTTATATTTCTTCCACCCTTATCCCATACTCTCAAAATCCATTTCCATACAAGCTCTCTCATTGCATAATGAGAAAATTCCAGGTATTCTTTGGGACAGTGATGAGGCTCACCTCTAGAGGCCTGTGGAAATTTGACTCAGGTTCTAGGTCTAGAGGCAAAATGAGTGGTAAGTGTGGATCCCCTGGAAACCAGCATTGCCTCACCTAAAACCTGTCTTGGGGAGGTTATGGCTGCTTCTATAAGCAAGACCAGACCAGCTCTTCTCAGCACAGACCAGGAGACCAGCACCTCAGGGGTGAGGTAGGGATAAAGCCATAGCTAAAGGTGTCCAGGTTATTTCTGTCAATAGAATAAACCCATGGAATTGAGGAATTTAGGGGTCCAGCGAGATGGTTCAACAGGTAAGGGGGCTTGCTACCCAAGCCTGGTGACCTGAGTTCGATCCCTGGAACTCATACAAAGACGAAGGAACAGAGCCAACTCTACAGAGCTGCCCTCTGACCTCCACGCAGTCTTCCTGGCATGTACCCCACCTACACACAGATAAGTAAATAAATAAAGTTCAAGAGTTCCATTTCCTCGGCCTCTCCAGCGTCTTCCCACACATTTCTACCCCGATTAGTAGGTCCCATTCTTTGAATCAGTGTCCTTACTTTAGTGGCTGTCACATTTAAGGTTAAGACTTAAGCTGTTGCCATTTGGTCATTCAGCAACTTCGGCCCTGTGACTACATGAACCCTACTTTGAATCTTCTAGGGATAAAATATTACATATAGTTACTCTTCCACTTCTGCCTTCTGAGTCTCATTCATGCAAAACACATGCTATAGCATGTGCCGACAAGTTCTGCGGTGACTGTCGTGATTAGCCTTGTGATGAAGTTGACAGAGTCCCTGAGGAGATGGACCCTTGGGTGTCCCTGTGGGTCATTATCATCTTTGATTATGTTAATGGATGTGGAATGACCCATCTTCACTGTGGGCAGTATGGATGCCAGGCCAGACCATCTCAGAGTGTATACAGAGAAGGTGAGTCCAGCATTGGCCCTTCATTGGTCTCTCTGCTTCCTGCTTGTGGGTGTGCTGGACAATTGCTTCAGGCTCCTGCCACCTGGACTTCCCCACAATGATGGACTGCAGCGGCCATGATGGAGAATAAAGCCTTTCTCCTTTAAATTGTTTTTCTCAGAGCACACACACACACACACACACACACACACACACACACAAATACACATATTTACATATATTATCACAGTAACAAGAAAGGTAACTAAGAGAGCTGGTAGATTGGAGCCTTCTGCCAGTCGAGAGGAGAAAAAGTTTATTTTCCATTTGCTGTAAGAATACTCTGACTAGAAAGAACTGAGGCAGGAAGGAATCATGGAAAACATCATCCACTTTACCTTAACCCGAGGCTAGCCACACTGGGGGGAACTCTCAGGGATTCTGTGAAAAGACGAGTTAAGCCCTCCACCTGCCTGTTGTATGTGTGTTTTATTTAAGGAATCACATTCCCATTAATTGCAACAGGCAATGCTTTTGGTCATCTTGCACAAGACCCCTCCAGTGGCCTGCCTCAGTTCTGACCGTACACCATGATCTCAGAGCTCCGTGTGCTCAGAGAATACAAATCTGATGAGGAAATGCCTTTAAATGGCCATTATTTTCAAGGAGGGAAGAAAATGAGCGGAAGGCACATACTCCCCACACGTGAGCAAATGTTCCGTGGCTTAGATTGAACTGTGCATCTCAGGACAGGTGGGGTTTGGGTGCCACTTTAAGAAATAGGATGAGGAGATTTTTTTTGGATCACCTTATTGGGTTCTTATATCTACCATCCTTCCAACCTTTATTCCACCCTAATCCCGTCTAACCCTCCAACACTAGGTAGGAGAGAAAGAAGGTTAGAGGGGAAGGGAGTGTAGACCTCTTTAGACCACTTCCTGCTGATGCAGGGTGTTGAGTTCCTTAAAGGGGCAATGCTGATCTTTGTTCTAATTTCTTCTTCTAGGCTCTTTGCTCAAGACCCCTTGACAAACTTTGGCAGCAGGAAATAGCAGCAGCAGCAGCCACTGCCCCTCCTTGGAGCACGCCCTAGCTCTTCCAGGGTCTCTGGCATTTATACCCTCTGAAAAGTTCCCAGAATTCCAAATATCTCACACTCCAGAAATTATTGGCAGTTGGCAAAACCACGCCCCTGCTAGAGCACAAGGCAAATCACAATCACCTGCTGCGAAGCAGCCTCTTATCCCACACCTGGGATTAAAACAAAAACACATTCACATAACATAACTGGGTTTTTTAAGAAACCAAAATTCCCACTACAGAGATCCTGTGTAACTTCCCCTACTTGCTTCTGGCAGAGGCATTGCTCCAAGCTATCGTACAGTTAGCTGCACACCAGTAACTGACATGGGTACAGCTAAGACTCAGAACACTTCAGACCCCACAAAGATTGCTCACAAGGACTGCTCACAAGGACTGCTCACAGGGACTGCTCACAAGGACTGCTCACAAGGGCTGCTCACAAGGACTGCTCACAAGGACTGCTCACAAGGACTGCTCACAAGGGCTGCTCACAAGGGCTGCTCACAAGGGCTGCTCACAAGGACTGCTCACAAGGACTGCTCACAGGGACTGCTCACAAGGACTGTTCACAAGGACTGCTCACAAGGACTGCTCACATGGACTGCTTACAAGGATTGCTCACACTAACCTATTTTGTATTTCTATATTTTTTTCAGTTCAAGAATATTGTAGAGCTGGTCAGATGGCTCAGGAGGTAAAAGCACTTGCCACATAAATGTGACAACCTGAGTTTAGTCCCTAGAACCCACATTTTAAAAAGCCAGATGCAGTTTCAAGCTAGATGCAGTTTCTCAGAAAACTGGGAATTGATCTACCTGGAAACCCAGCTATACCACTCCTGGGCCTATACCCAAAGAACACTCTACCCTACCAAAAGGACACTTAATCAACTATGTTCATAGCAACTTTATTCATAACAGCCAGAAACCGGAAACAACCTAGATGTTCCTCAACCAAAGAATGGACAAAGAAAATGTACCACATTTTCATTGAGTGGAATATTACTACTCATTTGTTTAAAAAAAAACAATGACATCGGGCTGGAGAGATGGCTCAGCGGTTAAGAGCACTGACTGCTCTTCCAGAGGTCCTGAATCCCAGCATATACATGGTGGCTCACAACCATCTGTAATGAGATCTGTCGCCCTCTTCTGGTGTGTCTGAAAACAGCTACATTTATTATATACAGCTGTATTTATTATATATAATAAATAAATAAATAAATCTTTAAAAAAATCAACAACAATGACATCATGAAATTTGCAGGCAAATGGATGGAACTAGAAAAGACCATCCTGGGTGAGGTACCCCAGACCCAGAAAGACAAACATGTATGTACTCACTTATAAGTAGATATTCGCTGTAAAGTAAAAAATAACCATGTTACAAACCACAGACAAAGAGAGGCTAAGTAACAAGAAAGGTTCTAGGAGGACACATGGATCCCCCTGGGAAGGGGAAATGGAATAGATTTCTCAAGTGGACTGGGGATGGGTGTGGTGGGCTCATACCCTCACATCCAGGCTGGATAAGGCAACCCAATAGAAGAGGGGAAAGCAGGCCAAAAAGTCAGAGACAGACACCACTCCCACTGTTAGGAGTCCCGTGAGAGATTAGGTGTGGGGGTCAGGGATGCAGGCAAAGAGTACTGGGAGAGATGGCTGGAAGGGGATGTATTTCAAGGGTGAAACCTAGTGTAATGGAAACTCCTTGGAATCTACAAGGGCAACCCTAGTGAAGACTCCCAGTAATGGAGATGCAGAGCCTGAACCAGCCATCTTGTGTAGCCAAGCAAGGCTTCCAGGACTGGGACTGGGACACCCTCCTAGCCACGAAATCTTCAGTTTGTGCCTGCAAGATGTGCTGGGGTGAGATGGCACAGAACGTGTGGGATGGCCAACCAAGGACTGGTCCAACTTGAGACCCAATGCCATGAGAGGGAGCCCATGCCTGACACTGCCCAGATGGCCAGGACCCAGAGGCTGGAGAGCCCAGAGACCTGCCTAGGATAGGACCAAATATGACTGGTGAAAGAAAGCGAACAAAAGGAAAGAAGGAAAAGGAAGGAAGGGAGGGAGGGAGAGAGGGAAGGAGAGAAGGAGGGAGGAAGGAAGGAAGAAAGAAAGAAAAAAAAAAAAGAAAAAACAACACCCCACCCACCCACACACAAAGTCAATGAAATGATTCCTAATAATATTTTCCTATACTCGTAGACTGGAACCTAGCATAATCATCATCAGACAGGCTCAATCCATCTGATGGGAGCCGATGGAGAGAAACACAGCCAACTATTAGGTAGAACTTGGGGAACCCTCTGGAAGAGGGGAAAGAAGGACTATAAGATCCAGAAGGGCCAAGGACATCCCAAGAACACTACCCACAGACTCAACTAACCAGTGCTCACAGGGGCTCACAGAGACTGAACAGACAATGAGGGAGCCTATGTGGGTCTGGCCTAGGTCCTCTGCATATGTTATGGTTGTATAGCTTGTTGTTCTTGTGAGACAGTAAGTCCCACAGTGGGAGTGGGGCCTGTCTCTAACTCTTTTGCCTGTTTTTGCTTGTTTCTTCTTTTCTATTGGGTTCCTTCATCCAGCTTTGCTATGAGGGTGTGAGCCCAATCTTATTATAGCTTGTTAAGCCATGCTCAGTTAATATTTCTGGGAGACTGGCTCTTATCTGAAGGGAAATGGGGAAGGAGTGGATCTGGGGAGAGGGGAGGTTTGGGGTGCCTGGCAGGAGAGGAGGGATGAGAAACTGTAGTTGGGATGTAAAATATGAGAGAATAATAGAAAACAAAACATTAACACTCTCATGGGGAAAAACTTTAAACACAAACAAACAGATGAGTGGTGTGCATCTAGATTCCCAGACCCACACCCTAGAGCAAGATTGGAGGCAGAGGCAGAAACTTTGCCAGAAACTTTGGGCCAACAATCCTGGAGCTTGCCAATTGTATAAAGGAGAGAGCCTGCCTCAAAAACTAAGTTGTTCTCTTACGTGTGTGTCATAGCAGTGAAAAAACTGGGGGGACAACAATATTCAGACATAATTCAAAGTATAAAGTGGATATCTGTAAGTTCACACTAACATAAATAAACCATCAAGTCCCTAGACCCACACCCTAGAGCATATTGGAAGATATATATATATATAAACACTAAGTATTAACAGGGTACTCTCTATATACCCCTGGCTGTCCTGGAACTCCATATGTACACCAGGTTACCATTAAACTCACAGAGACTCTCCTGCCTCTCCAAGTGCTGGGATTAAAGGCATGTTTGATCATACCTAACTAAAAAAAAAAAAACTTTTTTGATAGGCTCTCTTGTAGCCCAGGTTGGTCTCTAACTCACTGTTTAACAGAGAGCAACCTTGAACACGAACTTCTGATCTTCCTCCCTCCGCCTCCAGAGTGCTGGTATACAAGCATGTACCACACGCTTGGGTTTGCATGGGGATAAAACCGAGGCCTTCATGCATGCCGGTGGATAGTCCTAGCAACTGTGCCACAGTCTCAGCTCCTAGTGAAATATTTCTAAAGATTATAGTATGCAAGGGGAAAGAACGGATAAGCATTCTACAGTGGAGAACCCGGAAGACAGAGAAAGAAGAACATTCTTAGTAGCCAGTCAGTCAGAGTTACAACAGTACAATGTAGCAAGAACAGCAAGGGATAAAAGAGGAAAGGACACATCTCAGTTGCATAAAAAATGATCCTTGTTCATTCCTGACTCAAACTCTATGTAGGACTAGAGATGGCTCAGCAGTTAAGAGCAGCACCTATTGCTTGATCAGAGAACCACAACTCAGATCCCAGGACTGATGTGAGACTTCTCACAGATGCCTGTAACTCCAGCTCCAAGGGATCCAACACCCACTTCTGTCTGGTCTCTGTAACTTCACACACACTGTACACAGACAGACAGACAGACAGACGCATGTGTGCGTGTGCGTGCACACACACAGACAAATAAAATAAATATATTTTTAAAAATCCTCTCAGTGAATTAGAAATTGAAAGAATTTTCTGTAAGGGTGAAGTCCTATGAAAACCACAAATGACATCATACTTTGGGGTGAGTGATGAGAGCTGTGGAAAAGGAGTCAAGGTACCTGGTGAATTCATTGAATTCCACAAAGGAGCACCACACCCTATGGGAAGTGCCATGCTAGAGAGAGGGGAAATGGAGAAGTTAAGCCTAAGGCTGGGTTCTTGACCTTTCTATGGTACTTGGTGCACCACAGACATTTGCCTTTGGGCTGGAAATAAACTTTCAGAAATGAGCTGATATAGGCTAGTTTTCTTAGCTGGAGACTGCAATAATAAACTTCACCTATGAGCTGGAAATATATATATGTATATATATGTATATAAACATAAATATATATCATATATGTGTGTATGTTGCCATGTGTGTGCCTATGTGTGAGCACACGTGTGTGTGCATATGTATGTGAATACGTGCACACACAGACCCAAGGCTCCTCTCAGGAGTCTTCCTCAATTGCTCTTCATCTTATAGAGAGAGACAGGGTCTCTTAACTGAATCCAGATCTTGAAATAGAACTGGCCTGCCTAGCCAACTTGCTCCAGGGATCTCTTTTCATTGCCATCCAAGGGCTGGAATTATAAGCAAGCCACCATATCCACCAGAATTATGTTCTGCTGATCCAGTAAATGGGCTTCCTGCTTACTGATTGTGTGACAAGTGCCTTAGCCACTGGGAAATTTTCGCAGACCACACAGAGCCATTGTAGCAGATAAACAAGTGTCCCTTAACCATGTCCTTAGCTTGTTTAGATGCTTCTCAATGTGTTGTTACCCTTACTCTATGCTCGTGAAGTCATGGAAGGAGATAGGATATCTAAGGCCATTTCCCTCCTCTAAGGAGATCACACAGTCATTTTGAGTCAGGGACAATGTCTTTACAGACAAGATTCTATCTTTTATACAGAGACTCTCACCATCCTTGTCTGCTGAGAACAGTGTGGTTGCCAAGAGCCCCATCCCTGCTTTTTCTAAGCCAGGTCATTTTCCTTAGATCTAATTCCTGGAACCTTGGGGGAACAGCTGGCCACCACCTTCTCATAATGACACTTCATAAACATTTATGGGATAGGAGGAACATGCAACCAAGGCACCTTGATGCCTGCACATTGATAAGACTTGATTTTCAGCTTCCTGTACAGACTGCTCTTTCTATACATGGGTTTGCAAAATGCAGCCATCTCATTCAGTCAAGTCCTAGGGAGAGTATCTCAGAGCTACATATGGTTTCCCGTGAAAAAGAATGGATGAGCCATCTGCATACAGCGTCACATGATCTCATCTGTTAGTCTCCACCTCCCTTCCTTAGTATTATCCAGCCAGGATCTAAGAAAAGTTGGTTTTTAATCGTACTTCAGAAGTGGGACCCAGTGTGTAATACAGAACAAAGATGGATGGGGCACAGATTTGGGATCAGGCCCAGGGATAATGTACAGTAACAGGCAGCCTCCTGGCTATGTGAGAGGAAGATGTAGAAAGATCACAAGTTCAAAGTCAATATGGATAACTTACCAAGCTCTTGTCTCAAAGTTAAAAACAGAAAACCAGAGGGCTGGTACGAGAGCCATATAGTCCTTGCCGAGCACAGGTGAAGGAGAGGCTATGGGAAGTGAGAAGAGTCAAGGAAGCCCTCCTCCGTCTTGGTGTCATGAAAGTCTGGTCCCGCCAGGCAGTGGTGGCGCACGCCTTTAATCCAGCACTTGGGAGGCAGAGGCAGGCAGATTTCTGAGTTTGAGACCAGCCTGGACTACAGAGTGAGTTCCAGGATAGCCAGGGCTACACAGAGAAACCCTGTCTAGAAAAACAAAAACAAAAAACAAAGAAAAAGAAAGAAAGAAGAAAGAAAGAAAGAAAGAAAGAAAGAAAGAAAGAAAGAAAGAAAGAAAGAAAGTAGTTAGTTTGGTCCTTTCTCCAGAGCAGTGGCTCTCAGCCTTCCTAAGGCTGTGACTTAATACAGTTCCTTATGTTACGTCAGACGACCCCTGTAAAATGGTCATTTGATCCAGACCCCCAGGTGGAGAACCACTCCTCCAGAGCATTGATGGGGTTCAAGAAACTCCAAAATACCTGGGAAGAGGAAGTTTCATGATTTATTGTTCAAAACCTCTTCCATTCCTTGTTCTCACAAAACTCCAATGGAGACTTGCGCACCTCCAAAAGTCCCAAAGGGTGGAGAGATGGAGATCCTGGATGCAGGCAGTGGGTGGGACCCAGGAGAGCGACAGAGTGAAAATTCTCTGCTGGCTACCTAGAATGGATACAGAGGGAGCTGCCTTCCTAGTCTCAGGTACTATGACTTAACTGATTATATGAATATCTAAGAAGGTATCTGCTGCCCTTAAAATTCCTTATAAATAGTACTGTTACTTAGCATTGGATGGTATAAATGGTACTGTTACCAAGTCTGAGTGGCATGAATAGTACTGTTACTATGTATTGAGTAGGAAACTCTGCTGCCTCTCTGCCTGCTGCTTCTTTTACGTGTATGGGTGTTTTGACAGCATGGACGGCTGCTCACCACATGCATGCAGTACCCGCCGAGGTCAGAAGAGGGCGTCACACTGCCTCTCCATGAAATCAGAGGTACAAACAGTTGTATAACACAACAGGAGTGTTGGAACTGAACCGCAGGATGTCTGAAGAAGCAGCAGCAGCCAGTTGTCCTAACTGCTGAAGTTCAGCTCAGCTTTTTCTAACAAGTTCTTTACTAGTATGCTTTAAGTACTAGGTTCAACTAGTAAGAAGAACAGATCCACGCTCACACTGAAAGGAGCCAGCATACTGTTCTCCAGAAACAGGTTGGGGAAGCACCCACGAGTCATACCCACCACCCAGCTGGTGGAAATAGAGGTCAGAAAGTTTGGCGTCAGGAGATATTGCCATGGAGTGGCCCAGGTGTTATATGTGTGCCAAGGGCTGGAAGCTGGGGACCAAGAATGGCTTTCTAAACAACCAGTGCCAAACTTGTGCTGCTACCCCGACCACTGTAGCTCTAGTCCTCAAAACTGCTGATAAAGCCATTGGCCAGAAACACAGATAGTGATGGAGACTGGATACGTTGGGCGAGAGGGGCCATTGATATCCAAGACTTCTAAACTTTGTGTGGAAGGAAATGTCTCAAAGTATTTCTCCCATAGCTTCTTCCTTTAGTAGATAGGAAACCAGTAGAAGCCTACAGAGATGAAGCGATGAAGCGCTAAACCCGTCGCGGCTGGAGACAGTGGCAAAAATAGACTCAGGGTCCAGCAGCAAGCGCGCACATGCGCACGCATGCGCACACATACCACCCCACACACATACACGGTACGCTTCTCTTCTCACTGTATTTTGTCACCTAGCCCAGGTCTGAAAACTTGTACCAACCTCACAGAAAAATGACAATTTCGAGAGGTATGGTGGCCTCAGATGGTAGCCAGAACCCAGAGTCAGGAGAAGGCTACAGTTCAGACCCTGCGGGCCCCCTTCCACTCAGCCGGAGGGTCCCTATCCAGGCAGCCATAAGGTGGTCATCCTGAGTCCTTCTCCAAGTGCTCACTTGGCTTGAGCGCCTCATAAAAGGGTAGGCATCAACTTGGTAAAGCTTAGAGGTGGCCTGCCATCTCCTCTGGCTTCCCTTGTTTGTTTTTGGACAGAGAGAATCACGCAGTCTGTTTATTTTCCCAACCGGGCAGGCGAGGAGAGGACATATGGGCATTTGCGCTCCGCATCTGTGTCCCCAGTTGCAGTTTCTGTGGATGCTTGCACGTGTGTATGTGTGCGTCCGTGTGTGTGTGTGTGTGTGTGTGTGTGTGGTGTGTGTGTTGTGTGTGTGTGTGTTTGGGACCAGACGCTGGGAACAAACGTACATCTGTTAAAGCTGACAATAAAGTCCTAGAGTAAAGCTGCCAAGATTGGGGCGTCGGGGGGCGGAAGACAGAGGGTGGAGGAGAGCTGGAATCTCAAAGGCGAGGCTAAAGCGCCCGGCCCAGGTATTATGTCAGGAGAAGGTGAGGCAAGCAGCTGCTCCTTCTCGCGGGGTGTGTATGGGAGCGAGGGTGCGCGGCGCTGCGCCTGCGAGGAATACACGCTAGCTGCCCAACATATGTCGCCACAAATCACAGTATCTGTCCCTCCTCCCGCCTCCCACTCCCCTGCAGCTCCTGACCCAACACAGAGCTGGAGAAGACGCTGAGAAGAGGCGCGGGTTCAACAGGTGTCTGGGTGCGCAAGGCACCTTTTCAAGCATTGACAGGCGCGGCCGGCGACAGCAATAATGTGGACACTTTGTTTCCTGGCTCTGCGGCGCGAGCTGTGGGCGCCCGGGGGGAGGCCGCTCCAGGCAGAGCGGGGGATCTGGAAATAAAGACCTCGGGTGCTCCAGAGCGTCCCAGCCCCTCTCCTCCCTTTGTTCGAGGACTCCCTGGGCCGAAGCTCCCTCGTGCGCTCTGTGGGGTAGCATATGGCGCCCTCTCACCTACCCAAGAAAAGGAACCAGCTACTCATTCAAGAGCGCACGAGCTCCCAGGGCCCCCGGAGGGGGAGTCACTAAGGGAATGGCCCCTCTCCTAAAGCCCGTGAGCAGCTCGTCTTATCTGTCCCCACCCAACCGCCACCATGCTCTCAGCTGGCGCAGCAGCCGTTGGGTGGGGAGCAATGCGTTGGGGAGCAGCAGCCAGCGGAAGCGTCCCAGCTCCTGGCAGATGAAATATGGGGTTGGTGAGCCCCTGGAGACCATATGCTTTCAATAAAAGAAGACAAATAGGATCGAGATAGGCCTTGCAGCCAACCTGTTATAAATGAGTGGCAATTGGGCCAATGTACACGGGGGCAGGGCCCCCGGGGGGGAGGCCCGCTCGGTGCCAAATCCATGTGTCAGCTTCTAGGACAGGTGTGCCAGGGGCCAGGGGCCAGGTCTCCCCCCCTCCGGGTTTATCACGGCAAAGGTAATATTGTGCTAACTATGAGTAAACAGTCATTGTGAAGACCAAGGAGAGTTTATCAGAGGCGAACTAGTTGGGGGGGAGGCTTAACAATAAAGTTGCTCGCCTTAGGAGCAGGTGATGGCTGGCAGCGCCGACTCCCGCCAGAGATGTTTTCCAAAGCATCCCGCTTTACAATCTCTTGTAATTATTTATTAAACGAAATCTATTTATTATTATTTTAGCAAACACTGGAGACAGGTGGGGCTTTCTTTTCGTCGTCTCCTTTTGTTTGAAGGGCTGTTTGAAGTGGCCAGTCTCGGTCCCGGCAGCCTCGCTCGCCAGATTTTTGTCTTCCTCTCTTTCAGGGCCAAAGCGAAGGCGAGAGAAAGAAGCCCCCTCCTCTGGCAAGCCATTAGCTATTCAGCTTCCCATGGGGGCCCCCCTCCTTGTTCGATTCTCAAAGAACCCCCAGGCAATGCTAGCATTACCCCCTCCCAACGGCAAGGCTCTAGGGCCAGCCGCTGCCTAACCCTCTATTCCAAACTACTCGCCATCTCCAGGCTTCTGGCTGTCGCTTCTCTCTTAAAGACCCCTCAAGCCTCCAGGACAAGCCTAGGTCTAACGAGGTGGAGGGGTGCAGGGGTCTTGGAGGCCTCAGAAGGCGGTGGATGGATGGACCCCTCACTATAAGAACAGTCTGTCCCGGGAGCGCAAAGGACGATTTTACAAGCACAGTTGGTGCGCACTGCGCAGTCAACTGCGCCTCAGCTTCCAACTCCAACGGCTCAGGGATTAACTTTGCAGAGGGGTCTGTGGATCCCCTGCAGCTAAGGGAGAGGGTATGGATCCTAAATCTCTAAGCTTCTAAGCTCCTGGGTATTCAGCTTGGTCTCCTGGCTAAATAAGAACGGCAGGGAGTTTGGGCATTTTTCAGACAGCGCTGCGCATCCTTACTCTGCTTTTTACGCAAAGCAGCTTCTGGCAGCCTAGCCTACAAAGCGCAAGCAGGCCCTGAGCTGGGAAGGTGTTGGAAAGCCTGCACAAGGATTCCAAAATACTCTCTGCCTATTAAGAAACTTCTGCTAGAGCCCCCAGCTTCTTCCTGGCTCGGGAAGTTCTGTGTTTTAGCTAAAGCCCATTACACTCACAGAGTAGGAGCCAACCAGTCCCAATTCCATTTCAAGTCAAGGGTGTATGTAGGCTGCTCTTCTGAGACCCAGGGAATCCCAAGGTCGCTTGGGTCCCTTATAACCTGGGTTCCTCCCCACGGAGCCTGGTTGGGTTTTAGAGCCCTAGGGATGCCTTTTAAGTCACTTTCCGGTTCTCCTTTTCAGAGAAATAATTCAAGCAAAGCTATGATCTGGGACAGAAAAAGCAGAAAAGCCTAGCATGTCTGATGGCTTCCTCTGGCTAGGAGGATGAGCCATTAGTCTTCACTAATCTGAACCAGTCAATTTTCAAGACTCAGAACAGCCTCTATTCTCTGCATTTTGAGGGTCTCTCATTCTCCCCCAAAGCAAATCACGCTGTCCATGGGGAGAAAATCTAGGTCTCAGAGTCTTAGGCTTTGAATTCTTCATAGTTGTGATAGGATTTGCCCTATGATCTTGGGCAAGTGCCCTGTGATCTGGGGAACTCAGCTTTTCCATCTGTAAAAGGGGCCTTAAGTCTCCATTCCTGGGACCAGAAGACACGTTTGAAGCGAGGCATGACCTAAAGGAAGACCTACTAGCAGGAGATAGAACCCGAGGACCGGCTCACAGGAAGGTCTAGCCTTGCCTCCAGCCTTCCTCTGTAGTGGAGAAGGAATTCCCTTCTCACTTGAGATCATTTTAGGGATAATGCTACACCCCCACCGAATCCTACATCGTCTCCTCCTGCTGAGCAGCAAGCAAACATCCTCTGCCCAGGGGATTTTGTACTGCTCCCTCCAGGCACCAATAGCCATCATAGAGCTAAGCCACACACCTACCTCGACCCTGATTCTATGCCCTTAGTCTCCCAGCCAGGGCACGGCCCCTTCTGCAATATCCGGGGGCTTCAGAGATAGAGAACATACTAGAAAGCATAGAGTTGCTGCCTGGAGTCTTTAACTCCCCACCACAGCTTCCTCTCATGCACATCCTGGCTAGAAAGCAAAAAGCAAAGAGGGGGTGGGAGGGAGGGAGGGAGGGAGAGAGAGAGAGAGAGAGAGAGAGAGAGAGAGAGAGAGAGAGAGAGAGAGAGAGAGAGAGAGAGAGAGGCAGAGTCAGCGGAAGCCACAACCCCTCACCCTGAGTGACCGGAAACAGAAGACCACGGGGTGTCCGAGGCGGGGACAAGAGGGGGGTCTGCAGGGAAGAAAGGACAGACAATGTCTTAAGGCTCACTGGAAAGATTTCCAGATAGCTTTAGAGGGACAAACCAGAAGGCTTCCTGCCATGGGCTCACCCACAGTTCGGGGGTGATGGGGCGGGAGGGGGCGGGAGAGGGTAGGACTAGGTGAAGCTGCTGGACCTCTCTGGTCTGTGATTGGACAGGGGCACTAAGGGGGGCAGAAAGTAGATCCGCTTTTCTCCCAGGGCCTGCACACCGAAACACTGAAAAGACAAAAAGGCTAGCGGAGAACCTCATTGACCTCTTCCTGTCACCTGCCTCTCGGGTCAAGCCTTCCAATACTGTCCATGGTGGGGCAGGGCGTGATGGGGTGTCCCCTCTGCACTCCCTTTACAGCCACTCTCGCCTCCGGAATGGAAGCCCATGTCTCGGATAAGGACTGTGGCGGGGGTTTTCAAGGTCTGGTCTGGGGGTTGGGGGATTGGATCTCAAGGTGTTGTTGGACCTGGACATCGCCAAGCGATGGTTTCTGAGTAGAAAGGACTTGAGCAGGGACCTTCCCTGGTCATTCTGTTCTCTGTCCCAGGATGGAGAGAGTCTGTGAAACATGGTTGCACACACATTTCCTGACCCAACCCATAGTGGCAGAGAGCTGGATAGCGCTTTGAACTAAATGGGCGCTCCTCCCAGCAGCTAGCCGACACTTGACTCCTAGATCCGCTGGTTGATTTAGGCAAACCGCTTCCCTCTCTGAGCCAAAAGTCCCCATGTGTAATACTCAAAGAAGAGGCCTTCCTTACAGGCACCCCCAAACCTCCTTCATGCTACCAAGAGAGGGTCTGGACAGATGCCAAAGAGAAAGAGGAAAAAGCAAGGCTCTCCGCAGCGGCCAGACCCGAGCCAGACGGGACTCTTCTGGCCGGGCGAGGTTCTTTGAGGAACCGAGAGTTACTGGGACCAAGCCTGCGATGGGGGAGGCGTGGAGTGGGGGAGCAAACAGAGCACTGCTCCCCTCCCCCCGACCCCTGCCCTTTGTCCGGAATCCAGCTGTGCTCCGTGGGTGGGGGCTAGGGGGAGGAGCGGGCTCGCGTGGCTCAGCCCCTGGGCCCTGCTGCTGATTGGCCCGTGGCTCAGGCAGCAGCCAGGCAGGCACGCTCCTGGCCCGGGCAGAGCAGATAAAGCGTGCCAGGGGACACACGACTTGCAGCTCAGAAATCCTTCTGGGTCTCACCACCGCAGCAGTGGCCAAGGACCCCCTTGGAGCTTCTCTACAGCTTCCAGACGTAATTTACTCCAGGCGAGGGCGCCTGCTGCTCAGCAGAACTTCGCAGCGAGCAGAGGAGCTCAGCTATCCACTGCTGTTTGACACTGACCGACACGCTGCTCTCTATTCTTTTGAGCCCGGAGAACTAGGTAACAATTAGGAACCTCCAAAGGGTAGACCAAGGGTGCGGGGAGGGGGGCTACTCTGGTCCCCGTGGAGTGACCTCTAAGTCAGAGGCTGTCACATCCCCTTCCATTTTTTCCCAACCGCAGGATGGCGCCTCATCCCTTGGATGTGCCCACCATCCAAGTGCCCCGAGAGACCCAGCAACCTTTCCCCGGAACCTCGGACCACGAAGTGCTCAGTTCCAATTCCACCCCACTTAGCCCCACTCTCATACCGAGGAACTGCTCCGAAGCAGAAGCGGGTGACTGCCGAGGGACCTCAAGGAAGCTCCGCGCCAGGCGCGGAGGGCGCAACAGGCCCAAGAGCGAGTTGGCACTGAGCAAGCAGCGTCGAAGCCGGCGCAAGAAGGCCAATGACCGGGAGCGTAATCGTATGCACAACCTTAACTCGGCGCTGGATGCGCTGCGCGGCGTCCTGCCCACCTTCCGGATGATGCCAAACTTACAAAGATCGAGACCCTGCGCTTCGCCCACAACTACATCTGGGCACTGACTCAGACGCTGCGCATAGCGGACCACAGCTTCTACGGCCCGGACCCCCCTATGCCCTGTGGGGAGCTGGGCAGCCCAGGAGGTGGCTCCAACGGCGACTGGGGCTCTATCTACTCCCCAGTTTCCCAAGCTGGTAGCCTGAGCCCCACGGCCTCATTGGAGGAGTTCCCTGGCCTGCAGGTGCCCAGCTCCCCATCCTGTCTGGTCCCAGGTGCCCTGGTGTTCTCAGACTTCTTGTGAAGAGACCTGTGTGGCTCTGGGTGGCGGGTGCTGGCGGAAAGGGAGGGGGCCAGAGCCCTCTGAAGTGGGAAGTAGCGGAGGCCCTCAAGCATCTCGCCCCTCTGGCTTTTACTAGTTGGATCCCTGGCCCACTCACTGGGTTTCACCAGGCTTCTCCCGGTACCCTTGCTGCTGTGCATACACAGCAGACATTGCAGGCTGCTCTCCTCTTAACCCTCCTCGGTGTGGCCACCTCACACTGCCATTTGAGAGTGGTAGCACTACCTAGTCGGAGACTCCCATACTTCCTGGTGACTCCGCCCTCATTCAAATCTGCCGGCCTCTGACCCTCGCTTTTTCCAGGGTGACCTAATCCAGTGTTGCTTCTTACCTCACTGGCTCCTCCATCCAGCGCTTGGTCCATAGACAATGCTCATCCTCTTTACTGACCATTACATCCAGGGTTTCCGAGCTTCTCCAGTCTGCCTTAATCCACGAAGGTGATCTTCCACCTTCTTCTGCACTTTTTGAGTCGTCACCTTCCCCCCAGGGGAGACCGGGCTGTGGACCGGAAAGCCCTAGCCTATAGCTAGAGCATCTGTCAACTTGTCTCCCGTGTCTGAATTGTGAGCTGCGGGGACAGGTACCTGAAGCACTGTTTGTCTCCCTAAAAAAGGAAAAAAGGGGGAAAAGAAAGCAAGAAAGAAATCAGTTTGTAAATGATATAATGCCTTTTGAAATGAATTTTGTTATGGTAAATTATATGCCTCCTGTTCCCATTTTACACATTTGTATTTATTGATGCCATTTCGTGGTAGGAGAGTTTATATTTTGTACATAAGAATATCAAGGACTGGTGATTGAGATTTTGAGCTAATGAATAAAAGATAAACTGTCGAGAATCTTCAGCAAGGTGACTCCATTGTACGTAGAGAAGGGGAGGAGGGTGACAACCACTGCAGGGATGAATAGGGTAATTCTACTCCCCCCAACCCCACCCCCCAGAGGAGCCAGGTGAGGATTTCTAGGGAGTCTGGACCTCTGCCTTGGGTGCTGGGCTGGAGGTGGGGCAGACTGAAGAGAATACAGGTCTTTTACAAAGTCATTAGTCTGGGCTCTTGTTTTTGCTATGGGAGTTGGCTATTTCCAACAGCAGTTTAAAAGAAAGGCAAATCTCTTAACTGGGGCTACTGATTTTATAACCTCTATACACACACACACACACACACATGCTTGGATTTAGAATTACACTGCCCTTAGGAAAAGACATTACAGTAGGAGTCCCTAGAAACACCAACCTCCAGGGATCCTTCCCCTAAGGTATTTAGACACTCAGCAAGACTCTACCCCTATGTCACATTTTGTTGACCAGGCTCTAGAAAACGATCTTTTTGAACAGTTTAGCTGAGAAGGTAGAGGGTCCAGCTGGGATCTCTATACCCCTAGAAACCTATGCTCTGGACTGAAAGTGTATCTGCTCACAAAGTAGCCTGGCTTTGCAGCCCAGTGAGCTCTCTAGCTCTCTGGGAGGTCAGAGACTAGCTCACTGTAGCACTGGAAGCTAGCTGTCCAGAAGGTGTTAGGAGAGAAATAAGGCATAGAACTGATTGTCCCAGAGAAGCTATGCTAAGCTATGTCTCTTGGGGCCAAGATAATGGAAAGCAGATCCCCAAGGACCAACCCAAAGGAGGAAGAAAGAGAAGCCAACCCGCCCAGGTTGGTTGCTGCCAGTGAGTGATCTGTGTGCAGGCTGCCTCTGTGCTGGAGCTTACAGGTGGCAGTTTCTCAGGCTCTGATGCTAATGCCTCTGGTGTCTTTCTCTTCCATGCCCTCCCCCCTCAATCTGAACATTTTTTTCTATTCCCAAGTCCCTAAAGGAAGTTCAGGAGAGCTGTCTTCCTTATCAAAGATAAAGGTTGCGGGGGCGGGAAGGGGACACTGCAAACAAGCACATGAACAGAGCGTTGTTTCTGGTTGGTAGCCTTAATCTGGGAGGGGGAGATTAATGGGTTATTGGAAGCCTCAACAACAGCCAACTTTCCACCTGGGGCGCTGCCCCAGGGCAGGTGTCAACAGCTCCAAGCTGTACACAGATCAAGCTAGCTCTCTAGCTCTGTGTTGAGTACTGGGGGGAGGGGAATAGGCAAATCTTTGAAAAGCAGGAATGTTTCCATTCTGGCCTTCTGGGACAGTAGCGTGCAAAAAGACAAAAGTCACTCAAGACCAAAGTAACCTTGTTGCTACTTGAGAAGGAGCCACAGGTGGAGGATGAGACAGCTACCTGGGCTTGGCCTACAGAAGGCTTGCCCAAGGATGGCCCTCGGGAGGGGGAACTCATCATATGGAGAATTGCTGAAACAGAAAGATCACTTTTCCTGTACCAGACTGTGGAAAGTAGCGTTTCTCTAGGGTGGGTGGGAACTCCTTTGGCACAAGCCACTTGTCTGAAACAATCTGGACAATGGAGGAGCCTGAGGCATATCCACTGTCCACTTTCTCAGATTTCCCAAGTGTGCATGCACTAAGGGAAGTGGGCGTAACCACACACACACAACACACACAACACTTGTCCTCTGTCTCATGGATGTACACATGTACAATTTAAACCCCCTGGCTCAGCTGTTAACTAGAGTTGGGGGTGGATTTGACTCCAGAGCCATCTGAACTGTTCTCCAAGTCTGGAGGGGCAGATAAAGGCTTAGGGTTTGATTTGAGTGCCTGCAAAATTTAGGGTTCCATGCTTTGGATAGCTACATCAGCCTGAGCTTCTTAGAAATATGGGTAAATCAAACTACGGCCACATCATTCCCCTGCCTCTCTCCGCTCTGGACATCTGATGGTTTTGCAGCCTTTAAAGCTCAGTGTATCTGCTGGGAGTCCCTCTGGCTGGCCTTCGGTTGATCCTGTGATCTGGGGTCACCATTAGTACCCAGTTCCTAGAAACCCTGATAAGATTCCAAGTCCTGTCAGGAAAAGCCCTTGGATAGAGTGAATCTTCCTCCTCCTCTCTTGTTTTTTTGTCAGAGTCCATGCCTAGCTCCCAGAAGAACTGCACATGAATCTTGGGCTCAACCCCCACCCCAACCCCTTCAGCACACACAAGCAGGTAGATTTATGGTACCCTGCCCCCATTCCACCCCTCCCCCCACCCCCAGTCGGCCTTGGTTGGAGGACAAAGCAACCCAGAGCTGTTGGAATGCTAATGTCTGGGAGCCGGGCCACTGGGCTGGCACAAAAGCAGGCAGGGCTGAGAGGACCCTACCCTTTTGGGCTGCAGTGCTGTGTGACCTTGGACAAGTCTCCAAGCCTCAGCTAAATCGAAACGGAAGTTAGAGACAGTTTCTAAAGACTAGTGAATGGATACTCACTAGATTTCCGGTAGTCTAAGGGAAGGCTACACTTACAAAGAATGAAATTACAACTCCCAGTACCCCACCTATACTTCTACCAGAAATGATGTAAAGGAACAAACAAACAAACAAACAAACAAAAACCACCCTTAAGTTCCCAGCACCAAGGACGGTATAGGAAGGCATGGGGTAGGGTAGTTTACAGAATAAATACCAAACAAATCTAATTACATTTATGTAATTTTTCTCTTTGAGTTCCCCCTCCCCACTGTACCCCAACTTCAAAATTCTGGCAAACAAATGCTCAAGGAAAAAGCAGGAGCCAGCATTTGCTGACCACCTGCCCCATCGTCAAGGAGTCAGGTGCATGGATTGAGTGTAGATGCATTGAGGCTAGGCACCCATCTTAGGTACCCTCCTAATGCCAATGTGCAGGGTAAGATGAATGCCCTCACTCATGGGAACATGGATCGCAGAAAGCCCGTTGCCATTTGGTTACTATGAAAGAAATAAGACCTGGAATCCTGACTCTAGTGACTTGGTGTTCTTCACTCTTTGCCCTTAGATAGAAGAGGAACAGGAGTTGGGGATCAAGCAGTTGTGCATCTTTGGGTCCAGCTTTGCATCTTTCCCCAGGGTTCCAGTAAGACCTAGAGGCTCCCTTGTGTGTTGCTCCAACTGACTTCTAGGGCTCCTGGCCCACTTCTAGGTCCTGACCATTATCAATGCTTCTGAGATGCCTGGTCCAAGATGAATCCTTGTACCACCACAGCCTAGCTAATTTTCCTTAGCGACTCCTTAACTCCTGAAGCTGTAAGTGTGGCCCTGACCATGGTGCTGAAACAGCCATGGTGTCCTAGCACTAAAGATGCTCCTGGACATGTCCTGTTCTTAGTACAGAAGACTGCCTGCCTATCGCCTTTGATCCATGTTTCCAAGATGGATTCCTCAGGATGTAGGACTATCAACTTTCCATAAGTGGGTAAGTATGGGCCTTTACCGCTGCCTGACTGAGTAAACCTAGCAATCTCTCCCCACCCCCTGTCTCTCTCCCCCCTTCTCTCATAACCCCCAAAATTAGAATCTAGCATTGAATGACATGCCCAGAAAATTCCAACAGCACTTAAGAAATCTGGTGAAGTTGCAAGTTTGGTATAGGAAAACCCTAGACAGTAGACATTATTTGAAAACTTTTCCCTCAATGTTTGCTTTATCTTTGAGTTACAGTGAAGCTTTAAGGATTCCAAGGACCAGAGTAAAAGGAAGTCTTCCAAATGCAGACATAGAATGCCAGGGAGGTGGCTTGCAACTGTTTTAGACACAGATACATGAGTTCAAATCCTGATGCTGCTACTAATTTGTGGGTTTGCATTAAGCACCCCCCCTTATCTTCTTAAAGTCTATTTTCCTCATTCATAGAGTGGAGTCACATAACTGGGCTTCTGAGCGTTCCTGGTGGGCAGCTCTGCTGTGCCACCATTCAGGGACTCCTTCCATCTTTATCTGCCATCAGTTCCTAGGTGCTGACAACCAAAAGACTAGGCTGCATCATCATAGGTGCTGACAGTAGGAAGAGAAATAAAGCACAGACCAGGCTCACCCACAGCCTCCAAGCTTCAACCCTGCAGCATCACAGAACACTTATTGCATCCCCCTAGGAGAACATGACAAAGTCTGACCTGGCTGAATGGGAGATGGTACTTGACTTGAAGAATTGGAGAGCTGATTCTGGATTGAAGTCAGGACTAAGTTGGATGACATTTGCTATTTCTTATTGGATTTATTATCCTGGACTGTATACACTTGTGACTAGGGAGCTAACACAACTATCTGTTTTTTTTTTAACACTTTTTTTTTTTTTTTTTTTTTTTTTTGGTTTTTCGAGACAGGGTTTCTCTGTGTAGCTCAGGCTGTCCTGGAACTCACTCTGTAGACCAGGCTGGCCTCGAACTCAGAAATCCGCCTGCCTCTGCCTCCCAAGTGCTGGGATTAAAGGTGTGCGCCACCACCGCCCGGCTAACTATCTGTTTTAAAATGTACAATGAACATTATTACTAACCTAGGATAGTTAAAATTCTGTACTATTTGATCAACATTTTCCTCTCTCCTTCCTCCATATAATATGTAATATGTAATATGTAATATATAATGTATAATGTATAATATAATGTATAATGTATAATATATAGTATATATATTATTGCTTATGGGTGTTTTGCCTGCATGTATATATGAGTAACATGTGCAAGTCTGGGATCCATATAGTTAAGAAGAGGATGGACTACAGAATGAACTGGACTTACAGACAGTTGTGAGCTACCCTGGTGGTGCTGGGAATTGAACTTGGGTCTTCTGGAAGAGCAGCCAGTGCTCTTAACTGCAGAGTCATCTTGCCAGCCCCCTCATTCTCTTCTCACAGTGTCTTGCTTTCACATCCAGAAATACTGACCTTACGAAGTTTCCCTTGGCCTCACACAGACATTCATTCTGTGCTTTTCCCCTAGTGTTCTGTGTGCCCAAATCCTGTCTCCTTTCCTATCCTTCAAGCTTCCAGTATGGAAACTTTATCTGTAGTGTTTTCTCCTCTAGCTTCATACTTCTGGAGGATGCTGAGAATGAATATCCACCAATATACATAGCAACAGTGTGATCTAAATATACATTATAGATGCAATAAAGCTAATTAACACACCCTCACTTCATCATTACTATTACATTTACTTATCTGGGTGGGTAGGGAAGTGCACACATGCCGTAGCACATGGAGATGTCAGAGGACAACTTGTAGAAGTCAGTTCTCTCCTTCCACCAGTGAGTCTCAGCAATCATGCTTGGTGGCAAGCACCTTTACCTGCTGATCCATCTCCCTGGCATGTGTGTGCATGTGCAGGTATGTATGTATACTGAGGATACTAAAGATCTGTTTTGAAATGTACAATGCATTATCACCCACGGTGGGACAGTCAGGGTCACCTGGCCAGCATGCTGTCTCATGGAAACTAATTTCCAATCAAACGAAGGTTTGTATCCTTTGATCAAGAGCTTCCCATGCTCCCTCCTCCTCCTTTCCTCCTCTGGTCCCCACCTCTCTATTCTTTGTTTCTTTGAGGTGGAATATTTTAGTTTCACAGATGAGCAAGGCCACACAGTTTTTTCTGTGCCTGGCCTATTTCGCTCAGTGTCACGTTCCTCTGTACCATCTGTGTTGTTGTATAGTATTCTACTGTGGCCATGGACCACATTTTTCTGTATTCATTCATCAGCTGGTAAGCATCTGACTTCAGATCTCAGATATCATAAATAGTGAATGTGCAGGCATGTTCTCCTCTATATACCAATTCTAATTCCAGAAGTGGCTTCCTGGATCTGTTTGTTTAGAAATGGCTAGCTCTCACCCACTGACTAGCACATAAATACCAGTGAAATGTATGTTGAATAAAAGAGAAGTTGATTCATGTATAGACCCAAGGCCTGTGCAGACTCATATTTTCTTATGGACCAGAATAACCAGTGGTTTAGTTAGGGTTTCCATTGCTATGAAGAGATACCATGGCCAAGGCAACTCTTAAAAGGGCAACATTTAATTGGGGCTGGTTTACAGTTTGAGGTTTAGTCCAATATCATCATGACAGGAAGCATGGTGGCATTCAGGCAGACATGGTGCTGGAGAAGGAGCCAAGAGTTCTATGTCTTGATCTCAAGACAGCTAGGAGGGAACTGACTTTCAGAAAACCCATCCCCCACAGTGACATACTCCAACAAGGCCACGCCTCCTAATAGTGCCATTCCCTGGACCAAGCATACTCCACTTCTTGGACTCCATAGGCTTATTCAGATATATGAATCTATGGGGGTCATACCTAATAGTCCAACTTCAAAAACCTATAGTCTATCACAGTCTCAACAAGGTTTAGAAGTCCAGAGTTCAAAGTCTCTTCTGAGATTCAAGCAACCTCTTAACTGTAATCCTCTATAAGATCAAAAAAAAAAAAAAAAAAAAAGCAGATCACATACTTCCAATATATTACAGGATATACATCACCATTCCAAAACACCCTAGTGAAGAAATACTGGACCAAAGCAAGACAAAAAACCAGCTAGTCAGACTCTAAACTCTGCATCTCCGTATCTGATGCCCAACTCCTGTCATCTATTGACTGCAACAAACATCTTTCTCCTGGGCTGGTTCCATTCCCTGTTAGCAGCTTTCCTCTGCAGATATCCCATGACTCTGGCATCTTGGGGTCCCCAAGGCATCTTCAACTTTACAGCTTCTTGTTCCAAAGTCTGGGATTCACACATGATCTTTTGAATTCCTCCAAAGGGCTTGGGTCACATCTCCTGCTCTGTATCTCTGTAGCATTCTAGGCTCTGGTTGACTGCATTCCACTGCTGCTGCTGTTCTTGGGGTTATCCCATGGTACTGGCATCTCCAAAATGCTGGAGTCTTCCACTGCAACTAGACTTCACCAAGATCATCTCATAGACTCTCTTCATGGTGCCAAGCCTCAAATTCTTTGCATGACCCCTTCAGTCCTGGGCTATCAACTGCAAATATAGCTGTACCTTCATGAATGGCCTTCCATGGCCTCTCACAGTGCCGAGCCTCAGCTGTTCTCTATGACCCCTTCATGCCTTCAAAACTAGCACCACCTGGGTGACTCTCACACATTACCAAGTCCAGCAGCAGCGCAAGTTAAAACCTTGGCTATCTCAGCAACACAGCTTCTTTGTGCTCTCAGAGTACACTTCCCAGAAGATGTCACCTCAGTGATGCTGGTCTCTTCTTAATCACTGCTAATTTCTTAGCTCTAGCTAACCAGCATCGATTGTCCCAGTAGTCCCTTCTATTCTTGACCATAAAGCCAGAGCCACATGGCTGAAGCTGCCAAGTTCTGCTGCTTGCTGGGGCTGGAACATGTCCCCCTGTTCTGTTACATCATCACCAGCTTCCTGGTTTCCAACTCCTAAGCTGCCTAAGCTTGGATGTCCTGGAACTTACTCTGTAAACTGACCTTGAACTCAGAGATCTGCGTGCCTGTCTCCCGAGTTCTGGGTACCACCACCCCTGAACCTAAGCACCCTCAGTATCAATATCTTCCATATTCCTACTAAGATGATGCATTAAGTCCCACGTAAAGCATTCCATGGCTTTCCAAATCCACATTCCTTTAAACAAAAACTTGGTCAGGCCTATCACAGCAATGCCCCAGTCCCTGGTACCAACTTCTGTCTTAGTTTGGGTTTGCATTGCTGTGAAGAGCATCATGACCAAGGCAACTCTTATGAAGAACAACATTTAACTGGGGCTGGCTTACTGTTTTAGAGGTTTTAAGTCCAGTATCATCATGGCAGGAAACATAGCAGCATGCAGGTAGGCATGGCACTGGAGGAGCTGAGAGTTCTGCATCTTGTTCTGAAGGCAACAAGGAGAAATCTGTCTTCAGCTAAGAGGAAGGTCTCAAACTCCACCCCCACAGTGACACACCGCCTCTAACAAGGCCACACCTCCTAATAGTGCCCTCCCTGGGCCAAGCATACTCAAGCCACAACTACCAATATTGACGGTGTGTGGGCTGATGTTAGAAGGTGCCTCATGTAACTCAGTAAACCTGCGCTCTCACGATAGCCACGCTGCTTCTGAGCTCAACAGCCCCGATGCCGGTGGCCACGTAGCTGATTCCTCCTGAGAGGAATCATTTCAGTGAGCCAATGGGCAGAGACAGGGCCTGGCAACTGTCTCATCTCTGATACTTCATAATCCTATCAGTTAATGAGTCACTTCACTGCTCAAAGCCTCGGTTCTCAAGCTATAAATGCCGGGATAATGGGGCAAAAAAGTACGTTGGTGGTTTGGGGGTCGAAGTGGGCTAAGAGATCACCACACAACACATCTAGCCAAGAGGTTTATTAGGGAAATGGGGAGAGTGAAAGGCTGTCTAGGAGAGAGAGAGAGAGAGACAGAGAGAGACAGAGACAGAGACAGAGACAGAGTGACAGAGACAGGGAGACAGAGAAAATGAACAAGACCCAGAGAGCGATCTGGAGTGACTGAGACCTTTTAAAGGGGGCATGTATAGCTCTGCAACACTTAGTGGAATTGCTCCCCACCTGGTGACAGAAGGTGATGGTGTAAGCCGAGTCACTGAAAGGCAGGCTGACGGAGCTCGCCTGATTTACAGCAATAAAGTTGGAGAAAACCGCAACTGCTCCTGGAGTTGAAAGATGATGGTGATAAGAGGTCAGCTGTGTTCACACACTTCCTGTCATGCCCGAGACCTGAGGAGAATCCATTAGGGTACTTCCCTCATTGGGCAACTTAAGTCCATTAGAATACCTCCCTTGCCTAAGGGTCTTATTCCTATAGACTAGGAGAGAAAGCTCGGGCCTGGAACAACTTCCCACTTGAGTCAGGAGACAGTGGTGCAGCTTGTGAAGCACTCAGACCAGTCACCCTGGAGATGCGTGGAGGGTTTGCCATCCTAATGTTATTACTAGCAAAGCCACCTGTGTACTAGGTATCTCTTACGGCATAACAGATTACACAACACAACGTCTGAAAGCAAGCGACAGTACGACTGTGGGTCCTCTGGGGGGTCAGGAATCTATGTGTGGCTTAGCTGGGTTCCTCTGCCTCAAGGCATCTCATGAGGCTGTAGTTAAGGTCATCATACAGGCTTACTCTGACCCGATAACCTGACTGGAGGGGAAGCTGTGTCTGCATGCATCCAGGTGTCTGTGGCCAACATTCAATTCCTCTCAGGCTACTGAGAGGAATGCTTTAGAGCCTCTCTGACTTTGGGATGGAGGGCTACCTCTGGCTCTTGTCACATAGCTTTGTACACATTGGGCATCTCAAAACATGGCAACTGGCTTTCTTGTATGTATGTATGTATGTATGTATGTATGTATGTATGTATGTATTTTTCAGCTAAGGTCTTACAATGCAGCCCTTGCTGGCCTAGAACTCAGTAGACCCAGTAGACCAGGCTGACTTGAAACTAATAGAGAGCTTGCCTCTGCCTCTGCCTCTGCCTCTGCCTCTGCCTCTGCCTCTGCGCCTCTGCCTCTGCCTCTGCCTCTGCCTCTGCCTCTGCCTGCTCTGCCTCTGCCTCTGCCTCGCCTCTGCCTCTGCCTCTGCCTCTCCAGTGCTGGGATCAAAGATTTGAGCCAGTGCACCTTGTCCTGCAAATAGCTTTACTTAGTGAAAATATGGAAAGGGTGTGGGGCACCCAAGACAGAGGTTTTAGGCTTTTTGTAACCAAGTTTAAAGGTCGATAACTCTGGCAGGTAATCAATACTCAGGAGGCTGAGGCAGGAAGGGTGACAGTTCCAAGCCAGTCTGAGGTACAAATCAAGACCTTATTGCAGACACACACACACATGACAATCCATATGCGACAATCCATCACCTTTGCAACATTCACTTCACTAGGAAGAAATTCACGACATCATGTTCATTGCCCAGAGGTAGAGATTACACAAAGGAATGTGGACCTGGAGGCAGAGGCCCTTGGGACAATCAGAGTTGTTTATCACATTCGAGGTAACAGAAATCTTGGGTACCTGGAGACCAGAAAGATTACTCAGCAAGCGAGAGAACTGCTGTGTAGTCTTCCCAACCTAACTTCCCCGACACCCTCACCTATTACTTAATTTTCTGTGGCTATGATAAAGACCACGACCAGAAGCAACCGGAAACAGTTTGCCTGGTTTACATTTCCCATGACAATCTGTCATCGAAGGAAGCCAAGGCGGGAACTTAAGGCAGGAACAGAAGCAAGAGTCATGGCAGAACACTGCTTACTGGCTTGCTCCCCGTTGCTAGCCCAGCCTGCTTTCATATATAGGCAGGACCACCTGCCCAAGAGTGGCTCCACATCCTGCATCAATCATCAACCAAGAAAATGTCTGCATAGACTTGCCTATGGGCCAATCTTATGGAGGAAGAATTTCTCAATTAAGATCCCCTCTTCCCAGATGTGTCTAGCTTTGTGTCAAGTTAAAGGAAACCAACCAAGGTATCACGTAGAGATGAAAGGGTAGTATTGGCTTTCTCACAGTCTCCTCTAACCTTCCCACATGCACCATTGCACACATAAACTCATACACACATGCGCGCACGTGTACACACACACACACACACACACACACACACACACACAAGCCTCTTTAGAACAAGCATACTAGACCTTGCGCAAAGGAAACCAGGTATTTTCTTTGACTCCCCAGGCTGGAGGTAGGTGTCTTCTTGTCCCCAATGCATTAGGCTAACTTCTACAGAAGGCCCAAAACACCCTACTTGCCTCACTGAATGCTCATCTTAACCACCCCTACACACACACACACACACACACACACACACCACACACACCCCTGCACTGATCACGGACATCCATCCATTCGCTGCATTCACAGGCCTCCCTGCCCCATTCCTGAAGCAGAGATTTAGGACGTCTGGGGCCTGGACACAACACCCACTGATGAAAATTTACTGCCTCTGGAGAACCAGGGCCTGACTTGGGGTCTTGAATGCATCTTTTTCCCCTTTGCCTTTGCTTTATTAGGTTAGTCATTGCTTGAATTGGTTGCCATGGTTTGGGCAAACCCATGGTGACTCTATAATGAAGCCTGAAAGACTTGGACCCCATTTATCATCCTCAGTGTTTGGGAGGCCCGGAGCCTCATTTGCCTGCCCCAGGGCCTGGACACCACTCTTCTGCCTGCTCCCCCACTCCCGGGCCCCTTTTGAATGAGGAATGAACAGGTGGCGACTTGGGAGAAGAGAGGAGGAGACCCACACAGGTGGAATGAGAATCACACTGTGAGGTCACAACACACACACACACACACACACCACACACACACACACAGTGCAGGAGTCTGAACACAGACCAAATACATAGGCGGCCCTGCCGGATGTTTTCTTTCTAGGGAGTAGAAGACAAAAACATACAAGGAGTTTGAAATTTCTCTTAGAAATATGGGGACCTGTGTCCCGGAAGATCAAGGTGTTGCCACATACTCTGTATACTCCAGAAATAGTCTGAGCAGCATATGGCAGAACCACAATGAGTTGGGGCAGATGGGACATGGGCCAGTGTGGAAACGGAGACACAGAGAGGTTTGGTAACACATTCGCAATCACCCAGGGCTGGCCAGCTAGGATAAGGGCCAGAGCCCCTCAGATTTATGCTGGAAAATGTCTAGAGAGAAGAGCTTTGTGAATTCTCTCACATCCCTTGCTCAGATTCAGGAATTATCACCTCAGAGTCCATCACAATGGACACATGTCCCTATCCACTCCCTTCAACACTCCTCCGTGGGTTACACTGAAGCAACCCAGGAATCATACAGTTCTGACAGTGTATCCTTCACTGCTGTCCCCCACCATTTTTTTTTTTTTACTTAGTGTGAATTGCATAATACAGTATAGTAATTGATAGTCTCAGCTGTGAAGACAATGAGCAGGTCAATCAGGGATGAAAGGGACCAGTGTTGGCCTCTTGCAGCCTCATTGTCAGAATCAAATGGCACATGGACAACAACACGGGCCAGCACCTGCGCAGAGACATGAGGCTTCTGTGACTTCCATTCTGGGGACCATTCCGCCAACCCCAGATACTGTTGTCCTGGCAAGAGGTCAGTCTTATACCTATTTCCCTATTTTAAAAAATAGTGTTGTGTGTGCGCGCGCGCACACACATGCAGGCATGTGTTTATGTATGTATCTCCGTGTATAAGTATGTGTGCATGTATGTGCGTGTATGTATCTGTGTGCATCTGTTTGAGTGTGTCGTATGAGTGCAGGTGCCTACAGCGACCAGAATAAGGTCCTGGATCCCCTAGTGCTGGAATTACAGGCAACTGTGAACTGTCCAATGTGGATGCCAGCACCCAGACTCAGATCCTCTGAAGAGCGGGAAGAGGTTTTAACGGCAGAGCTATTTCTCCAGCCCTGGAAGATCAGCTCTTGGCTTTGTGTCCAGGTGACCTGGTGTAGGTCCCTGGAATGGCAGCAAGTGTCCACTTGCTACTCCATCTGACAGTGTGTTCTCAGCAGCAAGCTTGGCTCTGAAGGCTCACATCCCCCAGCCTCGGTCTCACAACTGTCTTAGCTCTGCCTCACAAATCTCCCAGTGGCCTTATGCAGGTCTGCCTCCTCCTCCTTTTGCATCTTGGGTTTTGCAGCCTCTCCACTCGGTCCCACTTGTGAGCACCTTTTATGTGTGTGCACATGTGTGTGTGTGTGCCGCGCGCGTGCGCTCGATTCTCTGGGTGAGCTCCACCGCATTCTTGAGCTTGTGCTCAGCCATTCAGAGAGATGCTGGGACACTGTGACCTGCTCCCCCCTCCCCCGTGGCTCCTGATTGACTGACAGAGCAGGAAGAAGACTGCTCCTGGGTAGAATATTGAGCTGCTGAGTTTTCCTGGCAGAGGCAGGCAAACATTCTACAACATGAAGATGCAGGCAGGAGCTCTGTGCAGGTTGCAGCTCAGGGAAGGTGGATATCCTGTCTAGGTCCCCTGTACATAACGAGGCCTGATCTCAGTAGCTGTTCCGAGGGGAGTTTGTTTGTCCCAGGAGCCTGGAAGCAGAGTCAAGAAGGGTTCTGACTAAAGGGCATAGTTCAGAATGGTTCTGGCTGAAGGGCATAAATAATTTTTAATGGCAACTCATTGTCATTGGTATAGACTACATCTTACTCCTTGTTGCTGGGGCATGCTATATAGACTCATGTTACTGAGGTATACAGTATCGACTTGTTACTGGTGCATACTGTATCTGACTCACTGTTACTGGAGTACACTGTATCTGACTCACTGTTACTGAGTACATTGTATCTGACTCACTGTTACTGGTGTATACCATATTTGAGGCAAGTCTTAGCTCTTTCTGCATATTAGATTGAGTAAGAATTTATCTTTTCTTTTTTTGTATTTCTTTTCTTTTCTTTTTTTTTTTTTTTTGGTTTTTTTGAGACAGGGTTTCTCTGTGTAGCCCTGGCTGTCCCAGAACTCACTCTGTAGACCAGGCTGGCCTCGAACTCAGAAATCCGCCTGCCTCTGCCTCCCAAGTGCTGGGATTAAAGGCGTGCGCCACCACGCCCGGCAGAATTATCTTTTCTAATCTGCAAATGAAGCAGAGACAGGGAGCATGCTCCTGGCTGCCCAGTGGGAGGTGGCCTTGGACGAGAGCACAGAGAAGAAACATTGTGTGTTCATGTATATTACTGAGACTCTACTTGCTAAAATCAATGAGTGAGGAGAGGAAGGGAGAGGCTGGAGGACATAGGAATGTAAAGAAGGTTGTCCTGTGGCCACTAACTAACTCAAAGTCAACCTCGATTCATCTCTTTGCGTCCCTCAACTTGAAGAAACAGCCCAGGCATCTGTCACCCCACAGATTCATCAGTATCTATTTTCAGATTAAAACTCTTTTTGGAGACACTATTCATGTAGCCCAGGCTAGCCTCCTAACGCATCATGTAGTTGAGGATAACCTTGAACTTCTGATTCTCCCACCCCTACCTCCTGATGCTAGGATAACAGGGGTAACCACCCACCTGGTCTTATGTGACGCTGGGGATAGAATCTAGGGCTTTACAGTTGCTGGGCAATCTGTCACCTGAGCTTTAATTCCTAGCCCCATAAGGACAGAAAAAAGTAACCGCAAACACCAATCCATTGTCATTTCTAACAAACAATTTGGCAATAACTCCCTTTTTATCCCACCATACGGCACCTTAGGCTGGCTGATCATCCTCATTTTTCTGGAACTTCTGACACTGGTACTCTCAGTCCCCTGAACCAGGCAAACATGGACAGTTGGTCACTCCACAAGGAGCCAGAAACCTGGAGCCCAACCCAGCCTTCCCTGCCCCTCTGAGCTCCAGTGTGGGGTCCACTGAGAGAAGAGGGAGTCTACCATTGAATTTCAAGGACCCTTGAAATGCCAAATAATTTACCGAAACCTTTGAGGGGCCCTGGCGTGCCCAGCTCAGCAAGGAGAGCCCCGAGCACCCCCTCCCATCCCCGCCGCCAGCCGCCAACACCACTGGTGTATTGGGGTCTTTTTCATACCCAGGAGGCCAGATTCAGTGGACTCCTCCCTCTGGCTTTGGCCCTCTCCAGATCTAATGACAATCCAAAGAGTTCCTGATAGGGTTTTAAAAGATGCTCCCCCATTCACTGTCCACCAAGCATGAAAATCCAGCCCATTTGTGTCCATTCTTCATCCCTAAAGGCCTAGCCAGCCCAGGGCCTGCAGTCCCGATCTTGTCAGTCAGCCTTTCACTTGCTTTTGTTGGCTTCGCCTTTATTTCATTCTTCTGTCTCCTCAGCACACCCTCCTCTCTCCGCTCCTTGCTTCATCCCTGTCCTCCTCTGCCCCCCACCCCCAGGACTTCCCCAGTCCCTCTTTGCACATACAAAGCAGTTAGGCCAGTCTGGGAATTTCTATACAGACCCAGGCCTCCCACCCCACCCCACCCCACCCCTTTTCACCCTTGCCTTTTAGAACATTCATTCATAGCAAAAAGTCAGTAGTGGCTAAAAAGGACTCAGGGCCTCATCTCGAAACAGCCTCATGGCCTGGCTGGAAATGGCCTTGGGGATCTTAAGAATCCCCACTGTAGACTTCAGGGATGTGCAGAGTGAAGGTCGGGAAGGGGACAGGACTGGCCCAAGGTAACCACAGAGTTAGCGGCAAAGCAGGGTTCAGAGCTAAGTAGGCAGTCGCTCCGCCTAGGCCCACTGCAGAAAATTTCTGAGTCTATCCTCTGGGACAGACGCAGGGCTAGTCAGTCACGAGCCTGAGGTGCAGTGGCCTTCTCCTTACTGGCCCGTGGACTTTGCCTCGAAGTTCCCGTGGAGCCTGTGCCATCTCTCCCACAGTCTTCTCCATTGACTATGGAGAAGTCAAATGATCCCAACCCCAGAAACCTGTGCATGGAGCCCCTTGCAACTCTTCCTCCAGGATAGTTCACTCAACAGAGCCCAACCGGAAGCTCGTGTCTTCTCTATGTACAGAGGGTTCCAAAGCTTTTCCTTTCTTTAGTGGACTGTGGAGGTGAGGATAGGGAATATGGGGGCCAAGGGACAGGTCCGCCTCTACCTGCCTGGTGGCCTCAGGCAATCTGTATCAACACAATGCTATGGTGAGACATCAGTACAGCTCTCACAAAATGAAGACTGAATGTGGGGTGTACACTATACAGTCATCCTTCAATATGCTCAGGGACTGACTCCAGAACACCCTAGATTCCAAAATCCAAAGACATCCAAGTCTCTCGTATAAAGTACATGGTGGTGATCTTGAAAAAATGGACTAGGGAGATGACTCAGTCATTTAAAGTATTTTTTAGGGCAACCTTGTGGACCACAGTTCGAATCCCCAGCACCCATGCGAATGCGTGCACTTGTACCGTTAGTACTAGAAGTGGGGGGGGGGAGGGCAGAGACAGAAGGATCCCCAAAGTTGAGAGCACTCAGTCTAGCTAATCAGAGAGTTCAAGCTGGATAAGAAACGCTGTCTCAAAACCAAAATCAAAACCAAAACCAAACTAAACAAATAAAAAACAAGGGATAGGAAGTAGGAAGACATACAACATCAACCTCTGGCCTCAACACACATGTGAACACATATGTACACACACACATATGTGTGTATATATCTATATCTATCTATATCTATATTATATAATATATTATAATATAGATCAGTCATATTCTCTTCCATATATATATATATTATATTATATATAATATACACACACACACACACATATATATATATATATATTATATAATATACACTTTAGGGTCTGGGGGTCTGTCTCAGTATGTAAGGAGCTTGCCACACAAGCATAAGGACATGTGTTTAAATTCCCAAACACCATAAAAATCAGAACAAGGGGGTGTGTACTTGTAAACTCAGCACCTGGGGACCAGAGACAGGCAGATCCTGGGGTTCACTGACCAGCCAGTCTAGCCAAATGATGGGGCTGTCAGTAAAAATTAAAATGGAGAACAATAGAGAAGGGTACCCAAAGGTTGACCTCTGGCTTTTGTACACACGCACACACACACGCTTACTGTTGATTTGCATTAAGCAGCAGCAGCTGCTGAATCACACCTGAGTGGCTAGGAACCCGGAGATCTCTGGGAGCCTCAATGATCAGTCATCCGCAGTAGCTGTCTCTCACTGCAGAGGCCAGCAGCCTGGTCCTGGTATTTAGTCTACAGCAGTCCTAATTTGGCACTGGGAACCCAGAAGGTTCCTGGAGAGCTGCTGGTCCCTAGTCTATGATAGAAGCCTGAAATTCTGGTTTTGACAACAGCAAAGGTATCATCATCTTTGTTATCAACATCGTCATCATCATCATCACCACCATCAGCAGCAGCAGCAATGGAGCAAACCAACACAAAGGGAAGAGGGAAGCCAAGAAACCAAATGGCTTCATAAGCGTATTATTTGTTTACATTAAATAGCAGCAACAGGATATTCCTCCTGAAATATCCTTTTGGTCTGTGCTGATACCAGAAGGTTCCCCAACAGTCAGACTGTGCCTTCATGAATCAAGGCAATCAGCACAGTTCTTCCCATGAGGCTCCCTGCTCAAGGGATCCTAATTTGTGGCAAGCCGACGTTAAAAGCAACCACAGTTCTAAGTCAATGCAAATGCACTTATTCAAATCTCCATGTGTCCCAAAAGTCTTAACAGTTGCATTATTGTTCAGGCGTTTATGCTGGGGCTGGAGAGATGGCGCAGCAGAAAAGAGCACTGTCTGCTCTTCCTAAGGATTTGAGTTCTAGTCCTGCCACCCACATGGTGGCTCACAACTGCCTATAACCCCAGTTCTGGGGATTCCGATATCTTCTTCTGACTTCTGCAAGCACTGAACACATGTGGCACACAGACATTCATGCAGGCAAAACACCCACACATATGAAATAAAAATACATACAGCTTCAAGGAAAAAAACAAAGAAACCCATGCTCACTGGAGAAATGGTAGGATATTTGCCTGACTTGTGAAATGCTGGGTTCAATCCCCAGTACAAAAAACAAACAAACAAACAAACAAACAAAAAACAGTTTATGTTAAAGTCTCCCTTGAAATTCAAAGGGAATCTCTGTCAATCAAAAAGAAACTGCCATATTTCTAAAATATAAGACCACAGAGTAAACATTTCCATTCCAAAAGGAAAGACATTCCCATTTCCATTTCAAAAGGGAAGCCATTCCCTACTTGGCTAGCATCTCCACCATCCTGGATTCTCCATTGCGTCTTAGGTTTCCTTACAGTTCCAGAGGGAGTCTGACATTGCTACATGTCACTTGGCCTCCCGACTTTCTTTTGCATCTGGTGGAAGCCTCCATGACCCCACAGCTCTTGTATTCTGCATGTTGGCAAAACCTGCCGACACAAGTGGCAAACCTGCTTCCAGCTTGAGGGGTAGCTAGACCTTCCTAGACTATGGTGATCTCTGAGTGTCTGGGCAGCTGAAACAGGGAAAACATTTCCTCGGCAGCTCTGTGCAAACAAGTTACCTGGACTCTCTTCTTAATCCAAGTCTCTCAAATGAGTTAAAACTTTACACCCTTAATCCTGTGATAGGTCAAAGCCCAAGGTACCTTCTCTACTGTCCTGGTGCCAGGTGCTTGATCTCTTTAATAATCATGCCCTTCATGTCTACAACTTTAAACATGCTCTCTTTCTGGCCAAATTGTTTGATTTTCTATCTGCTCTCCTCCACTTTTCCATCCTGAATCTCACTGCAAACTGGCAAAAGGCAGCCAGCGCTAACCATGCCATGGCCTAACTGTTACACTGTTACGGCATTTTTTTTTTCCCTGTCAAACTGATTAGTTCATTTCTTTTTAATTTTGACTTTGTTCCAATTTGTAAGACACAGACAAATTCTTTGCCCATATGTAACAGGAATAGCCTCTGGCCTAATTCCAAGTGGAGTCCTCCCTTTAACCTGAAACCCCATGAGTAGAGTCTTTGCTCTCCTGTCATTATCAGGATATCTTATGATTCCACCAGAACTACCATTGAGCTGTACTTGTAGAAGTCTAAGCTTTCTCTAGCCTGCTTTACCACAGTCCGTCACGTCCTCTAAAATCCTTCTGGGAGCCAGTGTCTAAATCCTAAGACACATGCACTTGGTCACAGTAACAGCCCACCTTCTCTGATACCAATTTTAAAAATCCAATCTGATGTCTCATCACTCTAACATGATCAACTAAAAGGATGAAGGATTTATCTTGGCTCACAGTTTGAAAAGGTCCAGTCTGTGTTTCTTAGCCCCATGCATGAGAACAATCCCATCCATGGCTGGGGAGTTCATGGAGAAGAAGTTCTTCATTTATGGTGGTGAGAAGCAGAGAGAAAGGTAGAGGCGGGATCGGGTATAACCTTCAAAGACCCTCCATCTGTATCCTACTTTCTACAGAAATTCCTGCCTTCTAAACTTTCCACAACTTCCCAGAAGAGTGCCACTAGTGATAACCAAGTATTCAATATGGAACCCTGTGGAGACAATATACACCAGAGCCTCACACTTGCATGTGTATGTTGGGGGCATGCATGTATACCCCAAACTGTCATGAAGAAGCTGGGAGTTGAGATAGATCCAGCCTTAAATACCTAAACAGCTCAAGAAACAAATTTCATGGCTGGAGAGACGGCTCAGTGGTGAAGAGCACTGGGTGGTCTTCCCAGAGGACCCGGATTTAGTTCCCAGCATGCACATGGCAGCTCACACTGTCTATAACTCAAGTTCCAACAGATCCAATTCTCTCACACAGACATTCAAGCAAAACAGCAATGTACGTATAAAAAGGAAAAAAAATAAAGGAATGAAGGAAGCAAAGAAGGAAGGAAGGAAGGAAGGAAGGAAGGAAGGAAGGAAGAAAGGAAGAAGTTCCTTCATATATTGAAAAAATGGGAACTGTAGTTTCATTGGCTCAACCTTAAGTGCTACTTTTAAAAAAAAACTTGTAACTATTCTAGTTAAGAGTCCTTCTGAGGCCAGAAAGATCATGTATAAAGCACTTTGCTGTGCTGGAGAAGATGCAGGCAGGATTCTCCCTACAGCCTTTGGATCCTTTGGATCCTCCCTGCTGCATCCTTGGTGTCAAGCCATGGCCCTGGATTGTGAGGGAATCGATCTCCATTACCTCAGGCCCTGAGTACCGGTAGGCTAAGTTGTAACAGCAGCTCTAGGAAACTGCTAGATATTTTCAGAAGTCATTCTGAGCTCTTTATGCCCATCCTGTGAGAGCTGTCTGGTGTACAGCAAGTAACAGAAGCTCAGCAGGTCCCCATGCCCACTGGCCTTAAAGATTAGAAAGCCACAAACATGTAACTTGGTCCTGTTCCTTACACTCTTGGTCCTCTGGAGATGCGCTGATCCATTTGCCACACAGCTCAGACTGGGACAGGGACTGCGTTCTCTGTTGTCCTGGATAGGAGTTAGCCACTCTTTGCCACCTCGATGTTGCTATTCCTTCATGGCCGGGAATGCTGAGCCATGCTTAATGGGGTTGGTGTGGATGGAGGTGTGGAACTGGGATGAGAGCCAAAGGGCTCTTCCTGTTAATGAGGTATGAGCTTGAGTCTTGGCTTCTGCCATCAGGATGCTGTCAAGGGATGGGATAGAAAAGGCTTCATCTAGTGGGGAAGGGCAGAGATAGGGCTCAGAGCCACAAAAGTCTATAAATAGTTTTCTGTACTGTTGGACAGGAGTGGAGACCCAAGCTTGATGCATGTGGCATGGGGTCCTGCCTCTGGGCTTGGGAGAAGAGGCAGTTTCTAGAGTGACTGAAGTGGCCCAATCCAGCCTAGGGGACAGGTCCAAGAAGGCAGCTTTTAAAGAGGTGACCCTTTGAAGATGAGAAGAGGCAGGGTCGCATGGCAACGTGAACAGGTAATTTGAGCCGAAGACTGGTCAGCTCCCAGCTCATCACTGTAAACAGCAGGTAGCTCATCTTCCGACTGTTGTACAGTTGTACACAGAAGAGAAAAAACCAAACCCCAGGGTACTTTGATCTCAATATGTTTAGTCCATTTTATCTTTTGCATATAAACATCTTTCAGCCTTAGTGAGACATAGATCAGTGACCTGACTTGTCTTTTGCTGTTGTGGAGACAGTGTCTCATGGGACCCAGGCTGGCCTTGAACTCCTGATCTTTCTGCCTCCATTTTCCAAGTCCTGCAGTTACTTGCCTGCGTCACCACAGCCTGCCCTTTAACTTGTCATTTTTAAAAGAGTTTCTTTAGTTTCATCTTGTGTGTAAGGGTGTTCTGCCTAAGAGGACATCTGTGCACCGCACGCGTATCTGGTGCCCATGGAGGCCAGAAGAAAGTGTTGGATCCTCTGGAACTGGGTTACAGACCTTTGTGAGCTGCCATGTGGGTGCTGGGAACTGAACCCAGGTCTTCTGCAAGAGCAGCCAATGCTCTTAACAGCTGAACCACCTCTCCCGCCTATAGCTTTTCATTTTAATTGCAAAAGTCATTACGTTTACTTTCCCATTATAAAAAAGTGTGATGGCCTTACCAAGTCCCGAGTTCCATATGCAGATACCGCCAACCATAGACTGAAAACATTCAAAATGATAAATAGCCTCTTTGCAGATCCTGGAGGGATTTTGTGGGTGGGGGATCATTGCTCCCTAAATGATACAAGATGAGAACTAATATGTATGTAGCATTGGTATTCCTTCCCACTCTTCAGAGCTCTTTCTCTTAATAAATTTTCTTTATAAACCTTTGCTCACTCTGTGTTACGTAGCATCTATGCAGTGTAAGTATCACGTCGTCTAGAGATGGTTTAGACTGCATGGGAGGAGGATACAGGGACACATCACTCCACCTTGTATTAGGAACTCAGACTGGTCCCTCAGCTGAAGCCCTAGCATCCATCCCTGTGGACACGGAGAGATGGCCATGTCTGGTTGCCTGTTCCCCTGGAGAGGGAGGTAAGGAGGTTGTGTACTGCAGATTATGTTGGGTACCAGGTCTGGGTGTGGCTCATTGATGATGGCTGCAAGATGAACATGGCTTGCTGGGCATGATGGTGACGTCTGTAGTCTCAGAACTTGAGAGGCAGAGGCGGGAGGGTCTCTGTGAGTTTGAGGCTAGCCTGGTCTATGTGATAAGTTCAGGCCAGAAGGGCCATGTGGTGAGATTCTGTCTTAAAATAAAATTAAATTAAATAAAAAATAAAAAAGGAAGACTTCTTTTGTCAACTCTCCTTTCTGGAGACTGATGCTGGAGCGGGGAGGTAGGGAGCTGGGAGCAGGAAGAGAGCTGCCTGCTGGTATCTCCTAATCCATCAGGGCTGACAATTCCAGGCCCCCACGAGGGCTCCTGCTCCAGCTGCTGGGCAACAGCAGGCACTGAGCAGGAGTTCCTCCCCGGGGCCCACACTTCCCTCCTAGGTCAACAGACAGAAGGGGCTCTGTCAGCCAGGTTAGGACAGGAAAGATTAATGGGGCAGGTGCAGGTAGGACAACCACCTGGCCTGACAAGGTCCCTCCTAGAGATTGAGTGCCTGACCCAAGCCAAGAACCAGACTGGACAGCGTCCAGCTGGTCTTGGTCTTGGCGGAGATGATCTCTGCTGTTCACTTTTCCTGCCCTTACCTGGCCACACCCAGTCCAGTCTGGCTGCACTTGGCCTCCCATAGGGGACCTCAGAGAAGTCCCTGCAACACCCAACTTTAAAATAAACACCTTTGTGTTGGTTTTGTTGTTTGTTTTTTTGCTTTTCAATGTCCCAAGTAACTCGCTACTGACAAGTAAGATTTTTGGTTTTGTTTGAGACAGGATCTATGTAGCTCGAGCTGGCCTGGAAGCTGCCATCCTCCTGTCTCAGTCTTCTAAGTGTTGGGATAATCAGCTTTGAAAAAGTAGTTACAGTCACCCAGTAAAGTTACCATTCCTATCCAGGAGAGTCTTAACTGTCAGCAGCACTGTGGTAAAAGACACAGACCGCCACGATTGCTAACCTTCTTCAGAACCTCCACTCAAGTAAAGTTTGGCTCTGCTGCAGAAAGGGATTTCACAGGACTGGAGGGATGGCTCAGTGGCTAAGGGCTCAGACTGTTTATAGAGGACCCAAGTGCAGTTCCCAGTACCCATACAAGCAGCTCACAAATGACCTGTAACTCCAGCTCCAGGGAGAACACGGTGCCTCTGGCCCCCTCAGGCATCTGCATATACCCACATACACAGACACACAAACATGTACATAATCAAAAATAACAAAATTACTTGGTATGGTGATTCATGTCTTTAATCCTGGCACTTAGCTGGCAGAGATAGGCAGATCTATATGAGTCCAGGCCATCCGGGTCTACATAGAGAATTCCAGGGCAGACAGAGATACGTAGTAAGACTGTCTGAATAATAATAAATAAATAAATAAATATTTTTTAAAAAACTTAAAGAATTCCAGTAAAAGATAGTATGAAGCAAAGTTGGAGTTTATTAAAACGAAGATTTATTTTTCACATGTGTGGGTGTTGTGCTTACATGTCTATCTGTGTACCATGTACGTGCCTGGGACCCTCAGAGGCCAGAAGAGGGCATTGGGTCCTCTAGAAATGGAATTATAGGTAATTGTAAGCTGCCCTGTGGATGCTGGGTATCAAACCCAGGTCCTCTGGAAGTGTAGGCAATGCTCTTTTCATAGAGAAATCTCTTCAGCCCCTAAAAAGAGATTTAAAAAAAAATAGATTTATGCACAGAGGTTAACAGAAAGACATACAAGTGCTCAAGGAAAGAATAAGACACATCTGAGAGTATAGGTGTAGGCAGGCTTCCTCTCAGTCTCCTTTGTCTTCACAGAGCTGTGTATGTGTGGGCATATGTGTATGTATGTATATATGTATATGTGTGCATGTATATGTATGTATTTGTGTATGTGTGTATGTTTGTATGTATGTTTGTATGTATGTGTGTGCATATGTATGTATATGTGTGTGTATATGCATGTGTATGTGTATTTGTGTGTCTGTATGTGTGTGCATATGTGTGTATATATGTGTGTATGTGTGTATATGCATGTGTATGTGTATTTGTGTGTCTATGTGTATATGTATGTGTGTGCATATGTGTAGATATATGTGTGTGTATATGTGTGTGTATATGTGTGTGTATGTGTGTATATGTATTTGTGTATATGTATGTCTGTGTGTATATGAGTGTATATATGTGTATGTGTGTGTATTTGTATGTATGTGTGTGTGTGTGATTTTGTAGGTTCAGAAGTTACCTTTAAAGGGTTGATAAGGAATTTAAATGATGTCACTGGTAGTTTTGGGGGTGCACTGGGCAGGACTACAAGATAAAGTAATATCCAGATCAGGGGGATTGTCTTTGTGTTGTAAGCAAAAGCTAGCAGCCTTGTCTGTGAGGTACTCAACACATACCTGTAAGAGGCATGAAGACCTCCATCACACCGGCCTTAGACACAGGTTATTGCTTTTCAACATTATTATCTGAAACCATCTTTATACAAAAGGCATGATCCTTCAGCAGGTCAGGAGCTTGTCCCACAAGCATGAGGGTTCAGTTGGACCCACATTAAAGCCAGCTATGTGTGACACCCCACCTGAAACCCCAGCACACGAAGGCCAAGATGGAAAATCCCTGGAACGAAGCAGCTAGCCAGACTAGCCAAAATGGCAAGCTCTGAATTCAGCAAGAGGCCCTGCCTTGGGATCTAGTATGGAGAGAGATGGAGACAGCTGGCCATCATCAGCCCAAGCCTCCACATGAATACACACTCACAAATGTGTATCCCACATTCACAGAAATGTACCTACATCTGCAAGAAAAAAATGTCTTTACGGTTGCAGCCTTCACAGCAAATGCTATTAACAGACTGATATTTTGTTTTGTTTGTTGGCTTGTTTGTTTTTGAAACAGGGTCTCACTGTGTAGCCTGAGCCAGCTTGGAACTTGCCAGGAGACGAGGCTGGCCTGAACTCACAAAGATTCATCAGTTTCTACTTCCTAAGAGCAGGGATTAAAGGCATGCCCCCCACCCCACCCCGAGGCTGTGCAAAAATTCTTGATTCTCTGATGGCAAGAGAGTTTGACCAGACTCTAGAGTGTATGGCTTCTGTTTCCTCCCTTTAAATTTTCTTTCTATCCTGCCTCAGTGACCTGGAACTCTTTATCTTCCTGCCTCGACCCTCTGAGTGTGTGCGCCATGCTCCATTTGGCAAAGGTATCATTTACTGGGGGGTGGGGGGGAGGGTGCATGCTCAGAGGTTGGAGTTCCACCTTCCTGGTGTGTGTTGTCCAGCTTCTACCCTAGGACAAATGATGGGCAGGTGAGTGAGTCCCGAGGCTGTACAAGAGTCTCAAAGTCAGAGCAGAGAGGTCAAAGTTCCCCAGGGGAGAAGAAGTCCTTAGCAGACTTCTCAAGATGATGATGCTTCTGGAGCCTTACCAGTGAAGGATGTGACTTAGGATGGGGACTCCAGGTGGGGGAAGAGGGAAACAGAGGCCCACAGAGTCTGTCCTTGACCACGGCTCCTTCCCTACTCATGTTACTGAGTTCTCAACAGGTGAAGGCCTCCCCATGGCCAGACCTGAACTAAGAACAATCACTAGCTTTGTGACCCTGAGTGGCTCCCTGTCCGATCTGCTCCTTGGTTTACCCATTGGCACATCACTTGTGACAGTGGGGACTGAAGGAACGGCCCGGAGTCAGCTTTTGGAAGTGGTGTACGGTGCAAGAGAAGCCATGAAGACTAAATAAGTAAATGAAAGCTTCTCTCTAGCTTCGGTCCCAAAGTTGAAGCTCTGCGTGTCTCCACGTTCTCACTCTAAAACGTCTTTCCTACCTATTGGACAAGAAGGAACAGATTTGAGATTAGTCCTCAGCTCCAAGGCAGGAAGCCCCATGGGGTACAACTGAGGGGTCCTGCAGGCTTGGGAAAGCTAGATCTGAGGCTGTAGACTGGAAGGCAAGGACTCCCATCCCCCCAACTCCCGCCTCAGCCCCTCCACTGGCCTCCTCTGCATGGGGCAGCCAGCTGGTCCCTGACCTTGTGCCTCTGACAATGATTTAACTGCAAGGCGGGGGTGAGGAGGGATCTGTTGAGCTGTCAGTAGTGGAGGGGATTCAGCCTGGGTGCTCTGCTCAGCTGCTAGTGAGGTGAATTGGGACTCAGGAGGAGGCCAGGGGACCTTCTGAATGAGTCCCGCCGCTGTCTCTCTCTGTCATTCCCCAGCTCAATAGGAACAGTAAGCCTACAAAGTCCTTTGTTGATTTCCCTCTCCTGTCTGCATCAGTGTCTCTTGGTGTAAACTCAGGCAACTGAAATATTGTCATTTTTCTCTGTCCCATGATGAGGAGGCACCACTGGTCACAGCATATAGGGAACATGGTACTGCCTGAGAATCCAGGAACCCTGGTTCATTTTGAAGCTGCCCTGTGTCTGTGCACAGACCCAGTGCAAGGACCATGGGAAAGCAAGCATGCATGCAGAAAGCAGCCATGTTAGGGACAGTGGCCATCGGAAGAGGTCACATACTGCTAAGTCACAATTACTACTTCAATGCAGCCACAAAGATAAAATCTCTCTCCCTCACCCCCTGTTGTTTGTTTTCATTTTGGCATTTTGAGACATCGTCTTATGTAGCCTAGACGCACTGCACAGCCAAGGATGACCTTGGTCTCCTGATCATCTGCTTCTGTCTTTCTTCCCATGTTGGAATGAGCAGTGTGCATCACCATCCAGACATGACAGAATTTCCCAAAGGAAGTTGGACATCCAGACTTGTAGGTGATAACTTCCCCGTGTCGGCAACTAATTGGAATAACAGCAACAAACCAAGCTGAGAGTAGTGGCATACACCTGTAGTTCTACCACACTCGGAATGGAGGCGGGAGGGTAGGAAGTTCGAAGCCAGCCTAGGCTATGTGAGCCTTTGTCTAAGATGGAGATGCGCAGCTAGGGAGATGGCTTAGTTGGTAAAGTCAAGCATGTGTAGGTGTGAGGACCTGAGTTTGGGTTTTTAGCACCCATTCAAAAAGTTAAAATGCCAGGTATGGATAGCAGCATATGCCTGTGACCCCGGCTCAGGGCTGGCAGTGACTGATCCCTAAAAGCTCATTGGCTGGCAGCCTCATCCAATCAGAGTGCTCCAAGTTCAGTGAAAGATAATGTCTCAAAAATTAAGGCAGAGAAGTGATCAAGAAAGACCTGAAACCTCTGGCCCAAGCACATACACACACACACACACACATACACACACATACACACACGAACACAAACATACACACATACACATATAGACACACACACAATCATACACACACACATTTGAGTACCTACCTACACACATGCATGAAGTCACGTGAACAAGTGCATACAAACACACATATATACATATGAGTATCTACCTGCACACATATGTGCATACACAAGAACAAATGCATACACACAAGTGCATACACACACAGAGAGAAAGAATTCAAATGAAAAAAAACATAAATCAATTTTTTTAATAGTTGCCATGAGGAGCTGGAGACATGGCTCAGCAGTTAAGAGCACTGACTGCTCTTTCCAGAGGTCCTGAGTTTGATACCCAGCAACCACATGGTGGCTGACAACCATTTGGAATGGGATCCAATGCCTTCTTCTGGTGTGTCTGAAGACAGCTACAGTGTACTCACATACATAAAATAAATAAATAAAATTTTTTTTTGGTTTTTCGAGACAGGGTTTCTCTGTACAGCCCTGGCTGTCCTGGAACTCACTCTGTAGACCAGGCTGGCCTGGAGCTCAGAAATCCGCCTGCTTTGCCTCCCCGCCTGCTTTGCCTCCCAAGTGCTGGGATTAAAGGCATGCGCCACCACTGCCCGGCAAAATAAATCTTTAAAAAACAAAAAGTTACCGTGATGCACACCTAGAATCTCAGCACTCAGGAGTAGACACAGGCCAATCTGAAAACTAAAATACACCAAAGAAGTCTAAGTAGCTTTGCAGTGTAGAACCGGAAGCCACTTAAGCTCCACGGAACAAGTGTGAAGGTTACTTAGCATAATCCCTTTGTCTTGACTGTGGATGCTGAAGCTGAAATGTAGGATGTATTCTGTTCTGTGGCCCACCTGGGCACAGAATCCGCCTCTCCTGCACCTAGCCTGTGCCTTCATCCCAATTTTTATTCTGTTGGTGATGCTTGCATCTGTAACTCCTGCTCTTTCCTAGGTCTTCCAAATCCAGGGTCGGCTCCCTTTGTGTTTTCTTTAATATTACTATTTCCATTTTTAGATCCTGGATAGTATTTTGCAATTCCTTTACCTGTTTGGTTGTGCTTTCCTGTATTTCTTTAAGGGATTTATGGGTTTCCTTTTTAAGGGCTTCTACCTGTTTACCTCTGTTCTCCTGTATTTCATTAAGGGAGTTGTCTATGTCCTTCTTAAAGTTCTCTATCATCTTCATGAGGTGGGATCTTTAGATCAGAATCTTGTTTTTCAGATGTGTTGGGGTAACCATGGCTCGCTGTGGTGGGACAACTGGGATCTGATGCAGTCAAGTAACATTAGTTTCTGTTGCTTATATTTTTGCTCTTGCCTCTCGCCATCTGGTTATCTCTGGTGTTAACTGGCCTTATTATCTCTGACTGGAGCCTGTCCCTCCTGTGAGTCTGTGATCCTGGTTGTGTCAGATCTCCTGGAGGTCAAGCTGTCTCTGTGATCCTGGATGTGTCAGAACTCCTAGGGGTCAAGCTGCCTCTGGGTATGGGCAGACATTCAAAATCCTGCAGCGGGAACCTGAGTCTGGGCTTGCCCGAGGCATCTTAAGTCCTCTGTGCACAGAGGCCCTCATACCTGTAGACAGAGCACAGAGAATTCCTCTCTTGTATCAGCAGTGTCCCCTCTTCCATCATCCCTAGACCAAGCTTCTACAGTCAACCACACAAGGCAGACAGGACAGAAGGACTCTAGTATCCCGCTTCCCCCTAAAAACCAACAGGTGAGTCCCCACCACAGCGTATGGTGCCAAGGTGGGGGTGCGGGAAAAGCGAGGACTGATGTGTTGGTAAACACTGACTTTCATCTTATTCTTTCTCTTTCTTCCATAATGAAAAGTAAACCCTAAGCCCCATGCATTCTAGACAAGAAGATGCCATAGCAAGACTGTCATCTTCATAAATACTAATTTAAACTACTTTATTACATTGAGAGTGTGTGTGTGTGTGTGTGTGCCCATGCACACAGGGATGTTCCACAGCACACACGTGGAAATCAGAGGACAGCTTTCAACAATTGATTTTTCTCCTTTGAGCATGTGGGTTCTGGGATCAAACTCAGGTCAATGTGTTTGTCTGCAGGCACCTTCATCTGCTGAACTGTCTCTGTGACCCTTGATACTTCAAAAAAAAAAAACAAACAAAAAACAACAAAAAAAAAAACTGGGTATTTTTAATTAGCCATAAAATGCTGGATTTTGTTGTTTTCCGTTAATACGGAATTGCTCTTATGTCCCCTCTAGTCTAGCAGTTCTCAACCTTCCTTTAATGCAGCTCCTCACAGTGTGGTGACGCACCGCCATAAAATTTTCTCACTGCTACTCTCATAACTGTAATTTTGCTACTGTTATGATGAATTGTAATGCGAATATTTGTGTTTTCCGATAATCTCAGGAGAACCCTATGAAAGTCGCTCCCGCTCAAAGGGGGTCGCGACCCACAGGTTGAGAACCACTGCCTTGGCTCTTCAAAGGATGGGCGTGGAGACCAGAACAACTGGCTGCATCCGTAAAATATTACACACGTACAAGGACCTGTGTTTAACCTCAGCACTTACATAAAAGTCAGGTACAGCTGGGAAGTTGAAGACAGGAGGACCCCTGAGACTCACTGGCCAGCTGGGCTACCCTCATTGTTAGTGAGAGACCAAACCCTACTCAAAAAATAAGGTGGAGTCAAAATTAGAAGTCAGTTTCCTAAACAAACCCATAATGAATGAGCAGACTGCTTTGAGGCGCTGGCAGCAGGCATCGCTAGGATGAGCAAATTCGCGAAGCAGAGACGGGGAATAGAAAAAAACTGCGCTGCGCATGTGCGGGAGAGAGGCTGGGCTGGAGATGAGTCGGACCGTGTCCACGGTGAGGACCAGGCAGATGTGAGTGGCCCACACTGCCCCCTAAGGCCATAGTGATGTCCAGATTTGTGCGGCTGCTTGAGGGCCAAGTCTGGGTCTGAGGTCCAACCGCAGCTGTAGTCGATGTTGCTGTCTGGGGTCCGTATTATTACTAAAGGCCCTGCAGATTTCTGAGGTCTGTGCTGCCACCTGAATCCATGTGGATGTCTGTAAGCCATGCTGCTGCGAAGGGGTAGGGGTGGAGGGTGGTGTTACGGTATGGTGGGGGGATGGGAGATGCGCTATTGATCTGCGTGGCCTGCGCTACCACGGCGGTGTCCAGATCCATGCTGCTGCTGCTGCTGCTAAGGGCCGTGTGTGCATCAGTGGTCCTACCCGAGCCGGGATCTGTGTTAATGTCCATGGCCCATGTTACCACTGAAGGCCATTCAGATGTCCGTGGTCCGCGGAGCAGCCTGAAGCCATGTTGATGTTCCTGGGCCGTGCTGCCGCTAGGGGGCCATATTAGTGAGTAGCCTGTGCTGCTAATTGAAGTCCTGGTGATAGACCTGAGTCCCATGCTGCCTCAGAGGGTCTCTGAGCCTACTACAGCCGGTGGCTATGTTAGTGGTCTGTGCTGTCCCCGGAAACAGTATGAAAGCACGTGATCTATGCTCCACTGACTGTAAAAAGCAACTTAGCATTGCTACCAATGACTGCAGATGCATAGTTGAGAAAGAGAGACATGGAAGGCAACCTCTACCCCACCTCCCACCCCACCCCTAGAGAAAAAGAAAAAATGGCAGCCTATACAGGAAGCCATCGAAGAGAACTCTTAAAAAGCGCAATAGGATGCTGACGCCACCATTGACAGCTCCTGCCTGTTCTATTAAAGGCACAGGCACTGGGAGTTTGACCATGCTCAGATGAGTATAAAGATAACATAGATTGGATCTTTAATTTTAAGTTTGGGGATGGGGAGGTCACAGGGTGGGGGTGGGCATGGAAGGACATGGAAGGAATAAGTATCATCAGGGCGTATGATGTGAAATTCCCAAAGAATCAATAAAAAAAATGTTGAAAAAAAATATTTGCAAACAGAATATAGACATATCAAAAGATTATCTGCCATGAGCAAGTTGGCTTTATTCTTGAAATGTAGGGATGGTTCAACATAAGAGTCAAGAAAGATAATAGGCCAGATAAATGGGCTTAAAGATGAAAATCACATGGACATCTCAATAGATGCCGAAAAAAACAAACCCAACTTTTGACAAAAATCCAACATGGCTTCATGATAAAAGTCCTAGAGAACGTAAGACTAGTGGGACCGTGCCTTATGCGGTGGTTTGAATATGCTTGGCCCAGGGAGTGGCACTATTAGGAGGTGTGGCTTTGTTGGAGTGAGTGTGTCACTGTGGGGGCAGGTTTTGAGACCCTCCTCCTAGTTGGAGACATTCTTCTTCTGTCCTTTGGGACAAGATGCAGAACTCTCAGCTCTTCTAGGACCAAGCCTGCCTGGATGCTGCCATGCTCCCACCATGATGATAATGGACTGAACCTCTGAAACAGTAAGCCAGCCCCAATTAAATGTTATCCTTTATAAGAGTTGCCTTGCCGGGCCGTGGTGGCGCACACCTTTAATCCCAGCATTTGGGAGGCAGAGGCAGGTATATTTCTGAGTTGGAGGCCAACCTGGTCTACAGAGTGAGCTCCAGGACAGCTAGAGCTACACAGAGAAACCCTGTCTCGGGGGAAAAAAAAAAAAAAAGTTGCCTTGGTCATGGTGTCTCTTCACAGCAGTGGAAACACTAACTAAGACACCTTAACATAATAATAATAAAAAAAAAAAACTATACTTGAGAAATCAGGACCAATATCATCAGAAACAGAGAAAGGTTTACAGCAATCCCGCCATGGTCAGGAATGAGACAGAGACGCCCATCACCCCCATTCCTTTGCAATGTTTCACTCTCTGGAGCAATAAGGCAAGAAAGGAAATCAAACTACAACAAATGGGAAGACATCAAATGATCTCCATTTGCAGATGATGTGACACTACACATTAGAGATCCCAAAAGATTTGCCACAAAACCTCTAGAACTGAGAAACAAATTCAGCCATGTGGCAGGACATAGGATCAACTTATACGCCACCAAGTATACAGAGAAGGAGCTCATGGGCACATCCCCACTCACTATGGCCTCAAAGAGAATAAAATACCTAAGCATAGCCAAGGAGGTGAAGGGCCTCTACAACTAAAACCTTAAAACTCTGAGGAAAGATAGAGAAAGGCAGAAGAAAATGGAGAGACATCCACATGGATTGATACAGTTGACATTGTAAAAATGACCATTATTTCAAAAGTTATTTACAGGTCCAGTGTAACCTCAACCAAAATCTCCAACAAATCCTTCACTGAAATAGAAAAAAAGAATGTCCTAAAATTCATAAAGAATCACAAAAGATCCAGGAGAACCGATACAATCCTGAGCAGAAAGGAACAACGCTGGAGGAATTGCAGTTCCAGACAGCAAGATATATTACAGAGCTGTCGCAATAAAAAATATGTCACTGGCTGGCCCATAAAAGAAATATGCCCAAGACCAAACATGTATACCAGTGGCACAGAGTTGAAGAACTAACTGTGAATGCATGTAACGTCAGCCATTTACTATTTGACAAAGATGCCAAAAGCATACACTGGAGGGGAAAAAGAAAGAAAGGAAAAGCATCTTCATTCTTCATCAAGTGGAGCCGGGAAACTGGATGTCCACATGAAGAATATCTCTATGACCTTGTTAAAAATCTAACTCCAAATGGATCAAAAACCTAAACCCAAGACACGGTGAGGGCATAGGAAAGGATCCATCTGCCGGAGAACTAAGGCCAACAGCTGACAAGCGGGCCTTCATCAAAACTAAAAAGGCTTTTGCACAACTAAGGAAACAATCAATGGGGTTAAGAGGAAGCTCACAGAATGGGAGTCTCTGTAAACTACACCTCTGATGGAGGATTAGTAACCAGAACAAAGAACTCAGAATCAAAATAAACAAACAAACAAAAATGGCGCCTTCAAAAAGTGAGACAGAAACAAAGAGTCTCAAAAGAAGAAAAACAAATGAATTAAGAGATATCTCTAAAGTGCACATTGTCTCTAGCAATTAGGGAAATGCAAATCCAAAGAACTCTGAGGTTTCTTCTTACCCAAGTCAGAATGGAAAGGAACAACAGAAAAACTTATGACAAATGCAGGAAGGGGCGCGGGGCAAAGGGAACCCACATTTCGCTGGCGAGATTGCAAACTGGTGCAGCCTCTATGTCCATCAGTATAGAGAATCCTCAAGAGCTAAAAATAATCTATGACCCAGCTATACTGCTCCCTGGTATATGCCCAAAGGACTCAATATCCCCTATGGCTGGATGGTCACTGATCCTCTATTCACAACAGCAGGGAGCGGAAACAACCGAAATATCCTAAGACTGAAGAACAGAACATGAAAATGTGCTTCATATACACTATGGTGTTGGTAAACATTTACTATCAAGTAAGGTTTCTCCCTTTGTCTTAGAACATTCGGTGCCCAGATAAAAGAGAAAAAAGTCTTTATATTTATGATAAGCCTTTAAAGCACTAGGGCTGGGCAGATATCTACGCTTTGTGCTATTATGTCTACTTCCTTACCAATAACCCCGAGTTATAACGTGCCATGTTCCATCTGGGATGCTCTTAACTCCAATTGGTCAGTCCTCGTGGCCGTGTTCTCACGATCCACCTACCTCATGGATCTTCTCTTTCTACCTTCTTCTCTTTCCTAATGTGGTCCTGCCTCAGACCTCAGGCCCTGAACCGAAACACCACCTACCTCTCTTCTGTGTAGCCATAAGCTGCAGGCATCTCTATTGACCAATCAGGGATAACTTGGGGGGCAGGGCCACATGGTATATCACGTGGTACGCCTGAGACTCTCCTTGTCCCTGAGGCAATGGCCAGCATTCAGTATTACAGTACGCAGCAGCATCAAAGCTGGATCAAGGTTCTGAGTCCAGTTAATCAGCTTCAACAACTTTTTTGGCCCACTGGGGTGGAGTAACAGGAAAGGTAGCAAGAGGGTGTCTAGGAAGCGGTGGCTGCTGCTGTTACTATTTGCATTTTTTTTAACTCCATGCTTCCTGACTGCTTCATCCTAGTCTTCCAACTCTTTCTCCTCCCTAAGCAGCTAACTAGAGACCCTCTGAGAATTACTGGGGATCAGGCTCCTCTCTGCGACCATTCTGAGAGCAAGAATAACGTGTGTGTCTGAGAGAGAGAGAGAGAGAGAGAGAGAGAGAGAGAGAGAGAGAGAGAGAGAGAGAGAGACCCAAAGCCCAGAGGTCCCTACTGTCCTAGTTCTGGTGGGTGTGGCTTGATCTGAGCCTGGTTCCCACAAGCCCCGCCCATTCCTCTTTGCCCGAATGCCCCAGGTAGTGGTGGTCAGAGTTGTTCCATCCTTGGGGGACTAAGCACCTTGTAGACCACAGTGCTCCCCACCCCCAAAGCCTCTACATGGTAGATGAAGATACAATGCGCCAATCTGGAGAACGCATTGTCTCAACAGTTAAAAATCCTGACAGCCAGCCACCCTCCGTCTCCCAGTCCTGTGTCCCGTAAGAGTCCCATCTTGTCTTCTCTGGATAGGAATGTTCCGGCAGGGGAGAGGGAGGTGCTGGCGAGCCACAAAGGGGCTCGCTGTGTGGCCTTGAGGCCCACAGCTTTTGAAGGCCGATTTGCTCTGGCTGGGCCTGAGGAAGCCGGAGCTAATTTCCTCCTAAGGGGGTCTGCAGTCCTTCCTCCCTAGGGAGGGAAAGCTGGGGAGGGGGCTGGGCTTGCCTGACCTCTAGCCCCGCCCCCCTCCTGGGAGCCCGGAGCGCGAAGTAGATCCACAAATAACACAGTGAACTCCCAGTTCGTCCCTCTTTTTTGGAGAGGAAAGGATGCACTTAGCTTCGAATAAACAAAGTTAAAAGCAACCCTGAGATGGGAGACGCTCGCTGCCCTAGGGAGGCGGAGGGAAGCCGTGGGCAGCTTGCTTGCTTGGAGCTATTTGAACCTCTAAAGGCACGGGATGTGGTGCTCTTTTCTCTTCACAAGAAATGAGGTCCAGGAGATGCCCGGGTTTGCTAACCACTCAGGAGTCCCAGATTCCACGGAGGCCCTGACCACCCCAACACCTGCTGGGGCTTCCGAGTGTTGAGTAATTCGAATTAGCCCTTTTTAGAATTAGTTTCTACTTTTTTTTTTCTAATTGCAGCTAGGATATAAACGTTAAAAAAAAACTTTAATTAATTTGTGTGTGTGGTGTTTGCTCACACATGTGGAGGTCAAAGGACAGCTTGTTCTCTCTTACCCTGTAGGTCCTGGTCCTGGGATGAGACTCAGGCTACCAGGATCAGCAACAAGTGTTTCTAGCAGCTCAACCTTCTACCTAGTCTCCTTACTTGTATCTTGTATGTCAAGTTTAAATAATAGACTTTCAACAAATGAAAAGGCAGAAGTGAGGAGCTGTGGGCTGGCCTCTTGGGGACAGAGGTGGGGACAGAGGGTTGTGAGGAGGAGGTGCCCTCAGCAGCCTGGACTCCTGCGCTCCTCAGGTTCTCTCTAGGAAGAGGCTTGGGGCCTGGAGCTCTGGCCAATGGCACAAGTTCCTTCCTGCCTATGTACAGGTCCCCAAGTCCCCAGAGGGGCTTTTTTACCTCCCTAGACCCCCATACACTTTCTCTTATACACGCTCAAAACAAGCTTTCTCTGACTCTCTCAATCTGTCTCTCTGACTCTGCCAATCTGTCTCTCTGTTTGTCTCTGTCTTTCTGTCTCTGTCTCTGTCTCTTCTCTCTCTCTCTCTCTCTCTCACAACACACACACACACACACACACACACACACACACACACACAGAGGCACCAGGTTCCCTTCTTCTCCTCTTCCCCAACCCCTCCCATCTCTCTTTTCTGCAAGGCCCCTTCAGGAGCCCCTTTGTGAGGTAATTGGATTTCTCCCCTTGTTAGCTTGCAATGAAAATGTCATCTATTCCGGGCTACCGCCAGGGAGGGGCCGAGCCCCCATTCAGCAAATCAAGGCCCAGAGCTGTGACGCTATTCAGGCCTCGCAGCCTCCCAGTGGGGCAGCTGCAGGCTGTCTCCCCTGACAAAGCACCTCTTCCCCTCTGGCCTACCAGTATTGGCAGCCTGAGTGTGGCCCCCCACCGGAGTTGGGTGACTGGTTTCTGAGACTTCTGGAAGGCCCTTTGGTCAAGAGAAGGGTTTGATTTTAAGTGCAGCCCCTGATAACGCCACCAAATTTGGGCACATATGGTGGAGCAGGAAAGGAATTCAGAGATGCAGGAGAGCTAGAAAGGACAAATGCTGTTTGGGAAGATGGGTGTCAGGATAGTTAATCATTGTCAGCTTGACTGGATTTTGAATCACTATGGAGACACATATGTCCAGATGACTATGGTTTCCAGAGAGGTTTTAACTAAGGAGGACCAATCCACAGTGGATGTCGGTGGCATCATCCGGTGAACTGGGGTCCCACCCTGAATCAAAAAAAAAAGAGAGAAAGTGGGGCTTTGGGGGATGATTTGGTGTGCAAAGTGCTTGCTGTATTGTGCAGAGCTGAGCTGAGCACTGCTGTGCATTGCTCTCTGCTTCCTGACTGTGAGTGTCATGTGACCAACCGATTCCTGATCCAGCCACCTTGATCTTTCTTCCTGCCACGATAGACTGTAACTTGAAACTATGTGCCAGGACAAACCCTTTCTGCTTTAAACTGCTTTTGTCAGAGCATTTTAGTGTAGCAACTAGAAAAGCAGCTAAGAGGGCTGGAGAGATGGCTCAGCAGTTAAGAGCACCCAATGCTCTTTCAGAGGTCCTGAGTTCAATTCCAAGCAACCACATGGTGGCTCACAACCATCTGTAATGGGATCCGAAGCTCTCTTCTGGTGTGTCTGAAGACAGCACCAATGTACTCACATATATAAAATAAATAAATCTTAAAAAAAAAAAATAAAAGAAAGAAAAGCAGCTGAGACAGTCAGCTGGTACATCTGAGCCTTCTGACAGTCAAGGTGGGAGAGGGCAGGTGTTTCTAGTTGACTTTGTAACTGTGACTCTCTCAGTCAGAGAGGACAGGCTATGGTCAAGCAGCAGGTGGAACCTGTTTACTGAGTCTCCTTTATAGTTACTGCTTGGGGACACCAGGTCAGACCTTCTCCTTTTCTAAGAAGGGAGTTGTTCATGGAGTGTAGGCTGGGGCATGGACTCAGTCTCTGACCTTCCCTCCTACCGTGTGTGCCCACGTTCTGAGAGGCTCCACGCCAGCCATCTTGGAGATTCCTCTGGACTTGGTCTGGCATGTGGGCATAGGTTTGCCCACTGGCTCCTGGGACTTCTGAAACCCAATTCAGAGTCTGCATTCCAGGAGAGCAAATAGAGTAGAGGCTCTCCCTTTATTGGTGAGGCTTAAAGGCAATTCTACCATTCCCTAAAGATAACAAATGGTAGTTTTCTTACTTTTTCCACTTCTTTGTGTTTTAGTATCAGTACTGACTCATGAGTGAAATATTGGAAAGATCCCAACCCATGACAGATATTATCCCCACTAAAGCTCAGGTTGATTATGCCTGATGGGAGCCTCCTTAAGTTGACAACATCTTGGTAGCCTTGAGAAAGATAGAAAGGCATGGAAAATTAGGCCAATATAAGAAGAGAAATGGGGCCCTTATTCTGGAATCTAGTTGAAGCTTCTCACCAGCAGTTGAGCAAGACACCCAACCCAGTTACAGCTGCTCAAGGCCCTTCCTTCTATAAAAGTAAATTTTATTCACCTAATGTAATTGTCATCTCCAAGGCTTATTGCCTTAGTCTCCTAACCTAGGCCTAGTCCTGGAAGCTTCTACTCTGTACAATCTAATCCAGGCCTAGAATGTTTTCAGCCTCTGAGACTTACTGTTGAGTAAGTTTGCCCCTTCCTAGTTCTTTCGAACTCTGGCTGGTTGGTTCAACTCAGCTGTTCTGGCTCAAACTCTTTTCCAAGATGACTGGTTCAATCTGGTTTCTCTTTCACCTTCTCCTAAATTGCTCTGCTTGGCTCATACTAACTTTGACAATTATGTTCTAATCTTCTGGCTCCTTCTCATTCTCTGGCTTGTTCTGTCGTCATCTGTGTCTAGCTTGTTCTCTGCAACCTATCTCTGTACAATTGCCCCCCTCTATCTCTCTGCTCTGCTCCTTAAGTAGCTTCCCTTCTCTGTTCTCCTGAGAGTTGGGCATATCCTATTCTGTCAAATCTTTCTCTGATTCGTCACTTTGTCTGCCATTCAATTAGACATCACTTTCAAACATGGCTGCTTCCTTCTACAAACTAACTTTACATTCATTGTTTGGAATTAAAGGTGTGTACTAAGGGTGTGTCTACATTCCAGCCAGAGGGATTCAAGGGGTGTGTATGTGTGTATGTGTGTGTGTGTGCGCGCATTCAATGTGTGTGCTCGAATTCAAGGACAGCCAAGGGCTACACAGAAATCCTGTCTCATAAAAACAAAATACAAAGCAGAGACAGACAGACAGAGTCAGAGATAGATAGAGATACAAAGAGACAAGAGAGAGACACAAAGAGAGACAGTGAGGGATCAAAGGATTTCTTAGTAACGTTCTGAGATGTAACTTGAGAGCCACTAAAACAATGTCAGAGCTGATGCTTGGCCAAGTAGCCACTTACTCCTTGAGAAGCCCAGACTCAGACTTGGGCACATCTTACCCTACTCCCACACGCTGTGGTTTTCCTTGAGAAACATATGCTCTCACTCAAGTGTCTCAGTTTCTTTTGAACACTTCTCTTTCTCTTAACTCTCCGGCTTAAGCCTGTATTAAAATACTGTTAATAAAATTTCCAGTTCTGCTTCCCTATACTGTAGGATAGTCCTAGAACCAAACTAGTGTGGCTTCAGTCAGGTCCCTAAACACACAAAGGAAGACCTTGGAGTACTGGTGGAGTTGCATCTCTTCACCCCTGCCAGCTGCCTAAATTCTTCCCAACCTGGTATAATAAGATGGCTGTCTTAGGTAGGATTACCATTGGCTGTGATCAAAGCAACTTGGGGAGGAAAAGGTTATGGCTCACTCTTCCACAACACTGGTCATCGCTGAAGGAAGGCAGGGCAGGAACTCAAACAGGGCAGGAACCTGGAGGCAGGAGCTGATGCAGAGGCCATGGAGGGATGCTGCTTACTGGCTTGCCCACACAACTTGCTCAGCCTCCTTTCTTATAGAACCCAGGACCACCAGCCCAGAGATGTCACTGCCCACAGTGAGCTGAACCCTCCTACACCAATCATCAATCAAGAAGATGCCCCTCTGGCTTGCCCATAGGTCTATCTGGTGGGAGCATCTTCTCAACTGAGGTTCCCTACTCCCAGATGACTCTAGTTTGGTGACACATTGGAAAGATGGATTTGACCACAGCCCATGGTTCCTCTTCCACATGCTTCTCTTCGATCCTACTTCCTCATTTACCTTGGGATTAGCTTCTGGGACAATTGGAGCTGTTGGGGTGATGTTTATTTATATAGATGAAAACAATTCTTGGAAACAAAACGTCTATTAAATGAGCGAGGAAGAGAAGCCTACAGCCAGAATTGATTGCTACTGACTAGATGGCCTTTATTTTGCCTTACGATATAGACAGCAGATAGAACTTTAAGCATGCATATCCATGTTGAGGCATCACCAAAGGAGATGGTCTAGAGAAGTCCATCAGAGAATGTTGTCATCAATAGAATTTAACAAAAGAGCAGTTGTGGGTGACAAGACCCTCAGCTGGCAAAGTACTTGCCATGCAAGCCAGAGGACCTGAGTTCAATCCCCAGAACCTACATAAAGAAGGAAGGAGAGACGGGCTCCAAATTGTCCTCTGAGCGACACATCTGTTCCACAGTATGACGGCCCCTACCCCACACCATGCACTCACAATAATAAAGTTATAGGATCACAGTAAAAATACTTACCAAAAGAACCAAGTAATCATAGAAAACGATTGGGAAATTCTCACCTCTAGGTAGTCTGAATGGATCAAAGCTCACTTAAACATCTTGTCTGTCTGGTCCCTCTGCCTCTGCCTGCTGAATGCTGGGATTGTGAGTGTGCACGCCACCAGCCCTAACTTCTGCAGTGCTAGCAATCAGAGCTTCATGTGCCTGAGGCCAGCATTTTACCAACTGAGCCATGTCCCAAGCTCTGGTTCCAAGTTTTGAATAAAATAAGAGTTGGGGTCTAGAGAAATGGCTCAGCGGTTAGGAGCATACACTTCTCCCAGCGAACCTGGACTTAGTCCTCAGCACCCACGTCAAGTAACTCATTGCTGCCTGTGACTCCAGCTCAGGGGATCTCACACCCTTTTCTGGTCTCTGCAGACAACCGTGTGCATACACACAGACACTCATAAATGAAAATAAATCCTAAAAGAAAGAAAGAGAGGAAGCAAGCAAAGCCATATAGTTAAGGCTGAGATCCCGTTGGGCACCATCTTCCTTCTCTCTCAGAGACTTACGCATTTGAAATGTCTCCTTCTACTCCTTAGGGTGATATTTCCCCTTCTTAGAGCAATACTAGTAAGCACAATATATCATATCAGCAATTATACAGAGAGGGGCCAGAGAGATGGCTCAGCAGTTAAGATCACTGGCTGCTCTTCCAGAGGACCTGAGTTCAATTCGCAGCAACCACATGGCTCAAAAATAAAAGTATTCCAAAGGGGCCAGGCGCAGTAACACACACATCACAGTGGGGAGGGAAAGAGAGAGGGAAGAGGGGGGGAAAGGAGGGGAGAGGAGAAGGGGGGGAGGAGGAGGGAGAGGAGGAGAAGAGAGGAGGAGGAGGAGAAGAAATAAAATTTAAAAAATTTAAAGAACCTGCTTCTTTGACAACTTTTATTACGGCTAATGTTTCTTTAATCTGGAGTATCTGACAGAGCAGGAGCACCCACCCGCCACCAGATGCTCTGTCCTCACCTCATCCTCTCCCTTTGGATGCTGGGAATGTTTCTACAGCTGGTCCTCTACATCTTGCATTGATTTCAATCATTAGGTCTACTATTTTTTATATCCATTTGTATTTAATTGTGCATATACATGCATATGTGTGCATATACAGGCATGTGTGTGCAGGAGGAGCCAGAAGAGTGCAGCAGAACCCTGGAGCTGGAGTTACAGACAGTTGTGGCTGCCTGACATGGGTGCTGGAACTGGGCCCAGGTCCTTTGCAAGAGCAGTGTATGTCTTATCCACTGAGACATCATCTCCCTAGTTTCTGTCTCATTTTAACTGAAATACTACACTTTTTGTTGACTGTTGTCTCTTACCATGAATTGCCTTTATTTGCATGTGTGTGTATGTGTGATGCACATGCACACACTTCTACACATGTCCACCCATGTTGTCTTCATGCATGTGTGTTTTCATATGCATGGATGCATAAGTTTGTGCAAATGTGAGTGGTGGTGTGTGTGTGTGTGTGTGGCATAGAGGCCCCTGGTGCAACTAATCAGCTTATTCTGGGGACACTTCATCTCTGGCCCCCATATTCTGGGGTTACAGGCTGACTGCCACATCCACACAACTTTTGAGTGTGTTTGGGGATCCAGTCCTCACACCTACATGACAAGTCATCTCCCTGGCCCATGACCCTCATTTAATAGAAGCAGCATTCTCTAGTTCTTTAGCAGGAGACTGTTTCAGGTGAGGAGTTTTATCACCGTAACAAATGCATGAGAAAGAAGCTTAATCGAGGAAAGATGGATTGTGGCTCAGTTTCAGAGGGCTCAGGTCGCCATTGCTTGGCCCCATGCACTTGGACAGACTACCATATTGGAAGGACTATGCAATAGAGGACGGCACTCACTTCAAGGCAGCCCGGAAACAGATGTGGGGTGGGGGAGGGGCACCAGGCCAGGACACGGGACAGCCTCCAAGGACATTTCTCCAGTTAGGCCTCATCTCCTTAAATTTCCAGCACTTTCCAAAATAGTACACTAGCCAGGAACCACAAAGCTTTACCGTGCTATCCTTCCTGAGAAATGTCTCATTCAATACTATTCCAAGTTGACCAGCGAATTCAATACCATAGATTCATCTGTCAAGTATTTACTGAGTGTCTGATGACACCCTGGAGCTGGCCTGATGACAAGATGGCATTGGAAGTGGGGGTTCTGAGGTCCCTGGTGCTCAGCCCTGGCAACTACTCTCCACCTACTGATTCTTCTTTGGCTTCAGAGTGAAGTCGGAGTCAAGTCGTATTCAGATCCTCCAGGAAATAGGTAGCTCCAATCTGCTGTCTGCTTTTGGAGCACTCTTCCTCTCCCTCTCCCTCTCCCTCCTCCTCCTCTTCTTCCTCTCCCTCCTCCTCTTCCTCCTTTTCTTCTTCTTCTTCCTCCTTCTCTCCCCTCAACTCCCCCACCCACACACACTTCTCTCTCTTCCAGTCACAGCTGGTTTCTAAGAACCATTCTGGCTTCCAGAAGAGTCCAAGTAACTCTGAAAGGCCCCGGATGCCTGGCTCAGGAGCACCCATAACCAAGCCAGGGGCAGCACCCAGAAGGCACCTGAGGCCAGTGGGCAAAGCCCCAGCCCTGGTTCAGTCTCTGCTTTCCAAGTTCTGCCTTAGTGTCCTCAGTGGATGCCGATCAGACTTTTTCTAGTCATGTGATAGCTCTGGTTCCCTCTAGAGGTTGAAGCCCAGAAAGTCTATTTTGGCAGATGGAGAGTAGGACACAGGGCCAGTGAGAAGACAGGCAGCTCAGCCACCAGCAGAGTGGCAGGTAGCATACAAAGGAACCCTAATGTGTGCAGCTATCACATCTAGACACCTCAGATGCTTCCTTGGAAGAGGAGAAAAAGGCTCAGAGGGAGACAAAGATTTGGCAAGGCTATAAGGCTGTAAGATGTATATCAAGCTGGGTCCTCTGCTAATCAGAGGTGGGATGCAGCTAGCCCACTGTATCCCAGAAGCCCCAGGGGCCATCCCTGTCTGCTCTAACCATTCCCCATCATGCTTTAGTCGGAGGCTATTTAGTGACTGTACGTCATGCTCCTGGAACAATCTAAGCTCTGTGGAGACAATAGAGTGCATTCGAATGGGCACGCACACACATACATACATACATACAAACTTACAACAGATTAAAATCTTGCTGTAAGTGGAGGATACTGGACCTGCAAGCAATGCAGTACCAATGTAAGGCCACTGGCCACAGTGTGATGATGCTCCAGTGTGCATGCATGCATGTGTGCTTCTGTGTGTGTGCACGAGTGTGTGTGTGTGTGTTGCATCCTGTCATCAGCAACCATGCAGGGAGAGCAGGTACTGAGCACTCTCCTTCCACGTCTAGTCACTGTCATCCTGGCAAGGTAAAGATGGCCACCCTCGTGTCAGTAGGTGAATACATTACTCCCATGGGTTCATTCTGACACTGAAGCCCTGCCCCCTCTCCTTAGCTTCGTCCTCCCAGGCTCTCATGAATGTCCAAAAGCCCAGACTTCCCCCTAGTGATTACCGAATGATGGAGGGCAAGGGCTGCACTGGCTGACAGAAACTTCATTGACCAGGTGCCCTGCCAGGATGGGGTGAGGAGGAAGCACCTGACCATTATGGAGGCCTTCAAGGCTTGGCTCTTCTGCTTTCTCCTGATTATGTGACTTTGGTGAGTCACCTGATCTCTAAGCCCCTCCATCCTGGCTGACACATTGCTACACAATAACCAACCGCAATAACCTCCTTTCCTTAGTCTAGTATCCATGCAGTCAACAATTTGTTTTGAAAGAGGGTCTCATCTAGCCCAGGCTTGCTTCAAACTCACTGTGTAGCCGCGGTTGGCCTTGAATTCCTGGGCCTCCTGCTTCCATTTCCCACGTACTGGAATTACATGCCTGGGCTACCAGGTCTCAACAGTTATTTTATTAAGACTCCGTTACACTCCAGTAGCTGGAGTATTTTTATCTTCTTCACTGTGGTCTGTCCTTTTGGGTGAGGAGGAGGTGGAGCGGAGTTGCTGAGCACTGGGCTTTGGGGTGTGTGGGGACAGCGCCACCTAATGGCTATTGCTTCCATTTCTGCTGTTTGCTTTTGTTTTCTGATTCCCTGAGCGCTCAAGACTGCGACTCTGACTCCCCCTAGGGCTGGTGGGACTAGCGCTCCATCTGTGGAGTTATGGGTAAGCAGTTATCCCTGCTAGGTAATACAGGTATGATTGAATGGACGTTCAACTTAAAGTACAAGAGGGTTCACGGCCTGGCCGAACGAAGGCTGTCTCTAAAATTCCTCCCCAGAGGGAAACACAAAGTAATGTCTATCCTTCCTCCTAAGGTCGCAAGGACAAACCAAGGCGCAATTTGACCAGAGTTCATTCTGGGGAACCAGTGAGGTTTGGGGGCTTCATTATAGAGCACAGGTGAAAGGTTACTTACACGAGTGTGGGTACTCCTCCCAGAAAAGGGATGATGACGTACCCAGGGCTGCATAGATGGAGCTCCAGTCCCCAGCCTATATACTCCAACCACCCCGAGGCCAATTGCAATTAAGGCAGAGAGGCTCAACGCAGGTGTTAGGGAGTGACTGAATACTCAGGTGAGATTCTCCTGACCCCACCCACCACCCCTCCATTAAGGGACACAGCTGGGACGATTGTTTTGCAAAAAGACACAGCAGAACTTTTCTCAGTCACAGTTGCTTGACTGGGAGGATTGTCACGAGGGTGCTCTTCTTTTTCTTAAGAGGCAGGGCCTCAATATTACCCAGGCTGCTCCTAAACTCCTAGACTTCAACACTCCTTCAACCTCAGGCTCAGTACCTGGGGCAGCAGGCATGAGCCACCAGGGGCAACTTGTTTTTATTTATATGTGTACCACACATGTGCAGGTGCCCTTGGAGCAGAAGAATGTTGGATCCCCTAAAACTAGAGTCACCGACAGCTGTGAGCCACCGTGTGGGTATGGGAACCGAACCTGATTCCTCTGCAAGAGCAGCCAGTGTTCTAAACCAAGAAGAAAACATTTGCAAGTTATACATATATAATAGGGGTTTATATATAGAATATATAAAGAGTTCTCCAAACACCATAATATGAAAGCAAAAAGTCCAGTTTATTAGTGTGTGTGTGTGTGTGTGTGTGTGTGTTGTGTATGTGTGTGGTGTATGGGTGTGTATGTGTGTGTGATATGCATGTATGTATGTGGTGTATGGGTATGTGTGTATGTATGTGTGTATGTATGTATTGTGTATATGTATGTGTGTGGTGTTTGTGTGTGTGGTGTGTGTGTATGTGTGTATGCATACATACACATGATATACATTTGTGTAGGTCAGAGGACAACTAGCAGGAACTGGCTCTCTCCTCCCATTTGTGTTGCCCTTAACTACGGAGCATTCTTTCAAGCCCAAGTATGTTTTTTGTATAGATACGCAAATGTTCATTGCAATAACAAAATAAAGTTGTCACTGAATACAGCAACTCTTGTCTTTAAATCTCATGGGCATCTTTGAGTTTGAGGCCAGTCAGAGCTACACAATGAAACTCTCCTCTTTCTCTCTCTCTCTCTCTCTCTCTCTCTCTCTCTCTCTCTCTCTCACACACACACACCACACACACACACACACACACACACACACACACACACAAAGGGTAAAAATGCCCATCGATTGGTAAAAGCATAAACTATGGTGTGTTCATATGACAGAATATAACTTGGCCACAGAAATGAATGGCTTTCAAAATAATTATATTAAATGGAAGTAGCTGGAGCCTGAAGAGATCTCATTGAGTCCCGTCTCATAAAAGCTTTAGGAAAAAGAGTGATGAACACACAGAGACAGAAAGCAGACGGGGGAGGAGTTGCGGTGGGAGCAGCAGGCAGTGCTGGGGAGAGCTAGAGTGAAGGGGTTGCAAAGATTAGAAGGAAGTTCTTTAGAGCAATAAGTATGCTTATCATCTTAAATTGCATCTCTGATGTCATGGGCTCTGTGTTTGCCTCTGTAAATACCAGAGTCCCGTCTTAGTTACTTTTCTCATTGTTACTATAAAACATCAGACAGAAGCAATTTAAGAAAGGGTTTATTTTGGCCCACAGAAGGGAAGGCAAAGAGGTGACAGGGACACAGGACAATTCTACATAGGTTTTTGTTTTGACCTTACAGTCCTGCTGCTTCCACCTCCTGAGTGCTGGATTACAGGCATGCATCATCCCCCATGCCCAACAAATTACTATTTGCTTGTGCTATGCATGTTTCAAAAGGAAGTTTCCTGAGCAGTTTTTTTTTAAATTTTCACAGGAAGCCAGTGTCCCTGAACGCATTTTTCTTGTAACAAAAATCTTCAAAACTGAAGCCCATGTGGATGAGGAAAGGAACTAGTCTTGAAGGTTAGTCTTTTATTTTTTAAGATTTTTAAAATTTTTTTTTATGAATACACTGTCGCTGTCTTCACACACACCAGAAGGGGACATCGGATCCCATTATAGTTGGTCATGTAGTTGCTGGGAATTGAACTCAGGACCTTTGGAAGAGCAGTCAGTGTTCTTAACTGCTGAGTCATCTCTCCAGCGCCTTGGAGATTATTCTTCAATGGGGACAAGGTGGCAAGATGGTGTCCACAGCAACTGGGTAACAGAAAGGTGCCATAGCAGGTGAGCCTCAAGTCTGGCTGGCAGAGCTCTCTGTTTTTTTCCTTGAGAGGCATGAGACCACTTTGTCAGAGGGCATATAGGAACTCGGGCCTGGGTAGGCGCCAACCTCCATCCTTGGTGGCAGAGAGAGAATGAGAGTCACCAGGCTCCGGTCCCAAGCCCCCTCTGAGTGCCCCAACCATATTGCTGTACCACAGGCATCTGTCCTCTCCTCTGGATACAGGATTCTGAGAACCGCTAGAGCTGGAGCCAGGTTCACCACCCAGCCCTGTGCTCTGATCAAGGGGCTCAGTGGGGCCACGAGATAAAGAGCTTTCAGCTCCCAGATTCCATAAACGGGGTGTGGTGGAACACACCTGTAATCCCAACATTCATGAGAATGAAGTACAGGAATCTGAAGCTTACGGTTATCCTCGGCTACACAGTGAGTTTGAGGCTAACCTGGACTACATGAGACCCCGTCTCAATAACCAAAGGGGGTAGACAGAAGCATTCTTAGGGAATATGGGAGCAGCAGTCCCAGCCATGCCTGGTTTTGCACCCCTAGGAGATCTGCTAAACATTTAGGTCTGGCCTCAACTGGCCGCTGATGTGTTCATTCATGGTCGTGGTGCTCTTTTAAAAGCCCCGCCTCCACCCTTCCTCATACGAAACCCAAGCTTCCCTGGTGAGGGGAATTTCCTACCCCAGGCTTAGTTGGGTTTGAGATTCTTATTTTATATCTATTACCCTGTCTAAGAATCTCAGAAAACCTAGAAACCAGGGTAGGGTTGGGGTAACACACACGCTTGGATGACTGTTCCTGCAAGGCCTGCTGTCTCCAGCAGGGGGCGGCCAGCACCAAGCTTTGTTTAGCATGGGTCCCTGTATATATTCTACAGATCCCTACCAGGGTTACTCTCTATAACAGGGGTAGCCTTGTGGATACCATTTTCCTTCCGAGCCCTGGATTCAGCTACTTCTCCATGTAACCATTTCTCTACCTGTGGAGTCTTAAGTCTTACTATTCAGCCTCAGTTTCCCCTAGTGTGTGAAATGCAAATGCTGTCCATTCTTCCTCCCTGGCCTCAGGTTTCAGCGTTCCAAGCCATACCAATCATCAACCCAGGGCAGCCTTTTTTCAACCCGACAAGAGACTTCCGAATACACAGATGAAAGACCACCCCCCAAAAACCACATCTTTATTGTTCAATTAATGAACCAACGGGAAGGGACGAGTGGACTGGGTTGGGGGTGGCTAGTTTTGAGTAGCCAGAAACTCTTGTTAATTGTATACAAAACATGGTTATATTTAAAAAAAAACAAAACAAAAACATGTAGAAAATGGGTGGGCAAAGCAGGAGCCTTCCAGAGGACTCAAGGCACCTGGGAATTTGAGACATGGTCCTACCTCATGTCTAGAGCACTGGGCACTTCCTGCCCCATGAATATACTCCATTCTCTCCTTTAAAAAAAAATTACTGCAAAAACTGCCCTTGAAGGGGCATGATGACCACTGGCCAAGGCACTGCCAGAAACAAAGAGCCCACACTGAGCCCTGGGCTTCCTTCTCTGGGACTCAGAACTAGACCTGGGCTATCCCTGTTCTCCAGGATCCTGCAGGGTTCAGCTTTTCCCTGGGAAAGTGAGTGGAGCGGCCAACAGACACTAGACACAGGCACATACACCCTGGGCTTTGGTCAGTGCCACGGGCGGGCAGAGGAGCTGCAGCTGGTCCTGTCCCGCTCTGTAGACTTGGATGCACTTTGCAGTACGGTCTGGGTAGCGCTGCCGTGCCAGGCCAGGTCCTAATCGGGGTAGCACAGACAGCATCCAGTACTTGCTGTGTCCGTGCTGGACTTGGCACCAGGTCCCAGCAGTCCATCCGTGACTGAGTGCTCCAAGATAATGTCCTCCACGCGGGTGATGTACAGTAGTGTCAGCAGCACACCAAGAAACTGAGGACAGAGAGGGAGCTGGTGAGAGCCTGCTGGCACGTGGGCATCCCTCCCTGGCAGTTTCCTTCCTGGGAACTGGGCTGGGGAATCAAGCCACCCAGCACCCACTGCTCAGGCAGCCCCAGGCTGGACCTCTTCTACCCTTGCAGGGACACAGAGACTTCCTGCCCAGCACAGCTCCTCTTCCGCCTCCCTCCCAGCTCTGCCACACCTTATCCAGGGGAGCCTTGAGAAAGTCACTTCGAAGCCTCCATTTCTACTACCGCCATTAAATGGATGTGGTAATCAATCAGTCCAACCTCACTGACGGACTGAAGGCAGAGCCAGTGCGGAGAAAGCAACTGAGGCTACTTCGTTTGGCTCTCCCCCAGACCCCAGACCTCCCGGGGGCTCTGAACCCTTCTCCTTCGTCACTTAGCCTGGCTTCATTTGCACCCACGGACTACCCACCTGAGGAAGCAGGATGCCCAGTAAGAGGCCCGCCATGATGGTGTAGTTGTCCATGAACCATATCAACACGGCGTTGGTGCAGCCCCGCACGTGAATGACGCTCTGTGCATTCAGGCGCTGTGTGGGAAGCGGGTATCAGCATGGGAAGGTGGCCCTGGGTTCTCTAGTGCTGCTCCTGAGACAGCACTGGGGGACATTGTGGTAGGGCTCTGGTGGTGAGAACTGCTAGGAACTGGCAGAGTGTGCCCACTTGCCTCCCAGATGCCACCCAGGGCTGCATACTGTAAACCGGAGCCAAAAGCCAACTCCAGGTATGTGTGTGTATGGGGGGAGAACCTACATAGTTTTAATGTACAGTAAGAATTACTATGTTACATCTTCCCAGAAGTGGAAAAAATCCCTCACCATGAAACTGTTTCATGTACAAATTATTAAAAAAAACAACATCATATGAAACTTTGTTTCATGTACAAATTAATAAAGACAACATCATTTGTGGATTGTACTACCCTCTTGCACAAGTGGGCAGGACTAATCGGACCCACTGGGTTATCAAAAGAAGAAAGAAAAAAGGCTGGGCACAGAGATTCACATTAATATTACAGCTCACAGGAGGCACAGACAGGAGAATCTCGGTGAGTTTGAGGCAGCCTAGTCTATATAGGGAGTTGCAGGTCAGCTGGAGCTACATAGACTTGTGCTGAGGCATGGGGATACCCAAGAAGGACTTTCTCTTCCCCAGGGTCCCAGGCAGGTAGCACCAGTGTGAGCTGTCAACAAAGTACAGGGCTGGGTAGGCAGTATGGAAGGGGCCCCGGAAGGGCCTGATGCCTTACTCAGAAAAGCCTGCCTGGAGTAGGTACTCAGCAATCCTGGGCACATGACCTCCCTTGGCTCCCTGGGCCCTTCTGTGACTGACGGCCATGGAGAATTGGGAAATCTGAGTAGCCAGGAGCCCTCTGCTAGAAACCCTCCATTAGCTAAGGAGTGGGACAAAGGGGGCACCATTTCTGGGGACAAAGGGAACACCATTTCTGGGGACGAAGGGTTTCCAGGCTGTTACCTCTTTGTCGATTGTTTTATAGCCGCACATGGTGTTGACAACATCTGTCTGAAACAGAAACACATCAGCCATGATTCTACAGGCTGTAATCTGAAGGATTGTAGCCTTTTATAGAAGAGCCAAGCAGTGGGTATACGGTCTGGTACTGATGGAGCTGAGATTTCTTGCCTCCAGGATCAGGCTGCAGCCTGTATCTCTGTGGCCACCTCCAGGAAATGCCCAGTGAAGAACCATGGGCAGGCCCCCCTCCCTGGGGGTTCTTGTGGATCACTCCTCCACCAGCAGCAGTCTAAGCACTTAGCCAGAGGCACCGCTGTGGCAACCCGTTGCTGAGCCAAGCTGTTCCCATTTTACTGGCTCTCAGAAAGGAGCTGTTCAAACCACAACTGGGCCCCTGGCAGCTGTGGTTTACCTGAGGGTAGGGCTGGGTCACTGGCCACACTTCCCTGCCCCTTCAAAGCTGGCTTCGCCATCAAAGAACTACAAAAGTTCCTCTCTGGAAAAAAGAGCGGCTCTCCAGGGCTTCTTGCTGCTGACTGATTTATCCCCAGGGACTCTATGGCTGAGTTCTAGCCCCATCAAATTCTTCCCCAAGGAGGGCCATGACAATGCCTATCACTGTGTGGGCCCTGCTGGTTACAACCTCAGCCATAGGGGAGAACGGGAACCCCAGGTCCAACCGGGATCCAGCTTGGGTCCCTGCATAGGTAAGAGGCTGCTGCTGGACCAGAGGGCAGTGCAGTGACAAGGGAGGGGACAGCAGAGGACCCTAGATTTCACAGGGCAACTTCACTTGGCGATGTTTCAGACTCTGGGTGAGGCTCTACCCACGGGTACTCCGTTTCCATGGCTACAGGCTGGGGCGGTAGGCACAGCTGTTAGAACCATCAACAAGAGACTTTCCAGGAGAGTGAGTATGGTGAGTGTGAGTGTGTGTGTGTTGTGTGTGTGTGTGTGTGCTGTGTGCTGTGGTGTGTGGTGTGTATGATATATGTAAGTGTATGCTGTGTTGTGTGTGTGGTATGTATGGTGTATGTATATATGTGGTATGTTGTATGTGTGTGTATGTGTGGTATGGTGTGTGTATGTGTGGTGTGTGTGTGGTGTGTATGTGTGTGTGTAATGTGATGTGTATGTGTGGTGTATGTGTGGTGTGTATATGTGTGTGTATATGTATGTGTGTTATGTGTGTGTGGTGTGTGTGTTATGTGTGTGTGGTGTGTGTATGTGTGTGTAATGTGATGTGTATGTGTGGTGTGTGTGTGTGTATATGTGTGTATGCGTGTTATGTGTGTGTGGTGTGTGTTATGTGTGTGTGGTGTGTTTGTGTTATATGTGTTATGTGTGTGGTATGTGTGTGTATGTAGTATGTGTGTGTGTGTGTGGTAATTGCCAGGTTTTTCTTTCCCACTCCAGTCCAGAAACTGGGCGGTTCCTGACATACTTGTCACACATCAGGACTGACAGGCGGTGACCTCACAGCTGAGCATCCCAGATAACTGGAAAGTGACAGCTGAGAGGCTCCTCTGGGGACAGTGGAGGCTGGCATTTACATCACCACATCCCTCTGGCCAGGACTCTGCTGCCAGAGCTCACAGCGCCTGCACTGTACTCTGCCTCCAGCCGACGGGCCTATTGCCCCTGCCGGGCACTCAGGCTCTCTGTTGCCGGGCATATCCCTGTCAACCTTGGGAAAGTCCCCCTAAGTGGCCAAAGCAACAGTACACCAAATGGGGGCCCCAAAGCTGTTGTAAGGACCAAGTAACTACAACCAAAGAGCCTGGGCCAGGACCACACATGCACATGCTTGAGAGATGCTCAGACTCAGAGGAAGCTGCCCACACAGCTCCCCCTTACCAGGGCTCCTGGGCTAAGGAAAGCACAGCCCTGGCTACCACCTCCTGCCCACTCCCAGTGCCTGCTCCACTTGGGCAGAGGGAGAGCAGTCTTTGGCAAACTGAGTGACCCCACATCCAGCAACCACACGGTTACCGTATTCCTTACCGTGTTCCTGATGCAGCAGGTGTAGGGCACCCCGCAGGCCAGGGGCCCCGGGGCACTACAGTCGTGGTACTGGTTTTTGCTCCAGTCTCTGTAGTCCTCCCCGCCACAGCACTTGAACTGAGGGGGGAAAGCACCAAGGAAGAGCTGTGGTCATTGTCAAGGTCAGGGTCAGACGGCAGGAAGCAGCAGCTAAGAGAGGATGCTGATGAGGTGTGCATGTCCAGGGATGGGGGTGGGGGTACCAGGGCCCCACAAGCCCATACTCTGTTAGGTCAGAGCTGTAAAGAGCGGCATGGCCATGAAGAAGGGGGTAAGTTCTCCACTCTGGAGAGCTTACATAGTAAGGTTGGACCACTTCAATTAGACACCAGGTGGTGACTAGACACTAGATGGAAAGTCTGTCCCTGGCAACTTCTCCAGATCCAAGCCTGGGGTGGGGGGCTAGCTGGAACAGTGTCCTTCTGGGCTCAGCGCAGACAAAGTACAATCATTTAAGGAGACAAGAGTACTGGCTAAGTGACAAGAACCATGGCCAAGCATGGCTGCTGTCCCAGTAGGAGGGATACTACAAGTCTGAAGCCAGCCTGGACTACATAGTAAATTCTAGTACAACCTGGGCTACAAGGTGAGATGCCCCATCCCCCCCAAAAAAAATTTCAACTCAAACTATACCAAAACCACCTTGGGGGTGGGAATGATCTCCTAGGAAGGGGTGCTGGGCTCCTGGGTACAGGGAAGTGGGGAGGGGGTAGCTTTCTAACTGGGAGGACAGGAAAGACTGCTGGGAGGACGGGACAGTTCATCTACAACATGAACAAGGAAAAGGCAATCAATGGGCACGTGTAAAGGCCCCGTGCAGAAACAAGGCTGTGTCTCAGGAGCAGGTGGAAGGGCCGGTGAGCAGAGGGGAAGAGTCCAGGAAACAGCAGTGTATGTAAACGATGGATCAACCAGAGCAAACAGGGCTCTGGGGCTGCTCCAGGGTAGGAAGCTGAAGGATGGAGTCATAGGAGGTACTGGTACACACGATCTGGGTACCCTTCTGAAGTTCCACAGTGCCCTGTAGTCCCTCCGGCCTCAGGATACACAAACGCCTATCTATCTGCTACGTTGGACAAGGGCCATTTGTTCTGCTGCCATATGGATATATGTTCAAATCCCCACGTCACCACTCCAGCTGTGTGGCCATAGGCAAGGCCGTTGGCCTCTCTGGGCCTCGGATGCTTATCTAATAGAAAGAGCAATGCCAACTTTGCCTGGCTGGGCTCTGACTGTAAGAGGAGCCCTCCATGAAGCATTCTGCACGGGGCCCAGTGAGCATTAGTCACCTCCTGCTCCCGCCCAAGGAGAAATTAAACCCCTGAGCCAGCTAGGGGTTGGTTCCAACAAAAGCATCTACCCAGAGTATGACTCGGCTCTCCCAGCCCGGCTGGCAGGCACGTTGCTGGCATAAAAGAATCTCCCAGGAGCTGCACCTGTTTCTTCTGCAGAGAAGCACAGAGCCAAAGGCCCTGGGGGTTGGGGGGTGAGGCTAGCCTCCACTGAAGGCTCGCACAGATCAGACATACCCAATCACCAGACTCCACCATTACTGTACTCATCTAGGGAATGAGGGTGACCCCACCGCACTGGCTCTGCTCTAAGCACATCATAAAGAAACCAAGGGAGCCTCAGCTACAGCAAAGGGAGAGACCAGAGTCAGCCCTATGGTACAGACAAGAAATCCAGGCCTCGAGACTAAGAGGGAGACAGGCAAGCCCAAGGAAAGGGGGGCTTCGCTGTGGCTTTAACTGTTGCACCCACATACTGGGCTGGGCCTTGGAGAGACGGACAGTGTCTCAAGGGGACACACAATTATCGCCACACTCAAAGCTGCGTGAGAGAAAAGGGAGGGGTCTTGTCTGGTGTCCAGTGAAGGAAGCTGGAATTAGGAGAGAATATTCTCCCCACTTATGTTGACGTGAGCTCTCCACATTAGAGGGACTGGGTCCAGGGGACTGGTCACCAGGAGAAGGCCAGCCAGTCCCGAAAGGAGATCCTTGTGAGCCAGGGGGTGAGCCCTGGATCTCTGTAACGTGGCCAGAGACATCTGGCCTTGTTGTGAGTTTTCCCCATGTTTCAGGGCCATCCATGGACCAGCCACCTGCACTGGGAATGGACAGGTCAGCTGGCCCTCCACCCCACTCTCTGGAACAGAGAGTTGAATCCAGGGCAAGGGTCCTGGAGGTCCCTCTCTGCCCTTCATCTCCCACTACCCAGTCACCTTCTTCTGAACAAAGTCCATGATGTTCTTGAAGTCCAGATCATCGTAATAATTCTCAATTCCTCTCCGGATGTTGTCATTCAGGAAGTCAATGGTCTATACACAAGGAGAAATCGCCAAGGAAAAGGAGTACACATCAGAGGCCAGCCCTGGATTACTCTACAAGTCCAGGTTAGCACGGAGACAAGACCAACAGTTTCCATCTACCTGAGCAGAAGGTCTCCTCCATACCCCACCCTGAATACCTGGGACTGCCCAGCCCACAGATATGCATCCTCCAGGCTTCCAAGGTCCAGGCCCTGCCGGGCCGATCTGCCAGGCTCTGGCTCTGAAGCACTGTGCTGGATCTGGGCCTCAACCCTCCTGGTTCCTAGTGTATGTTCTCTCCCTTGCCCAGCAACAGCCATGAGCTGGAATCTTCCATTGGTCCTCCAGCCCATTCTCCGCTCTCATCACCCAGCCTCTTGCTTTGTAATGAAGGAAACTGAGTCCCCAGGGGAAGAAGACCATGGGGCTGGGAGAAGAAGGGAAATAGAGAGGGGACAGACTTTGTCCTGGGTCACAGAGCAGGCTGGTCAGGACTAGAACCCAGGTCCCCTGACACCCTACATAAGCCCTTCTTCATCCCTTGGTGCTCTGACCCTCAAGCCACACAGTCCCCTCCCAGTTTGGGAGTGGCCAATCTCCACCCAGAAGAGCACTGGAATGCCACCCTCTCCCAGTCAGGCTGGGCTGAGATCTCTGGAACACAAAGAGCCCACAGCAGGCATGGCTGGGGCGGGTGAGTGGGCAGCCCAGCCACAGGCTTATGGTGACAATTGAAGCTTTCAGAGCAGAGGCAGAGACTGGGTACAAAGGGACATTCTTGGCTCTGGTACAGGACAGAGGAGCCAGACAATTGCTGGGGGAGGTGCCCTGAGGTCCACTGGGGGTGGCGGGGACCAGCTCCTAGGCCCTGTTGGGGTTTAGTTTCCCATTGGTGAACCAACCCTGGAGACCTTCCAGATTTAAGCACTAGAGGGGGAAGGAACATCAAGTTTCATAGTCAAGGGCACAGTCCCTGATGCCACCAGACCCCAGGCACATCTTAATCTCCAAGCCCCCTTCTCTCATCCATAAAGCAGGGAGGCAAATACAGCCAGCCTTCTCGGGGTGTCTGGAGTTTGAACCCCACAAAGTGATTGTGAATGCTAGTCACATGGTAGGTCCTGGTAACACCAGCATCTCTGCATGTAGGAAACAGATCCCTGGGGGGTGGGGGGGTCACAGAGGAAGCCTCAGTCCCCAGGGGGTGCTAAGGCTCACAGCTTACCCAGAGGACTTCCTGGAAGAGCAGTAGCCCCTCGTGTGAGCACCCTGGAGCTTATCTGAGACACTTACAGCCCTGAGACCAATAGACTTTGTCCAAGGTCCCCCAGCTGCCTGCCACACTCCACACTCCAAGCCAAGAAGCCTAGGCTCAGGTGTGACTGCCTGTTCCTGAGACCCGCAATATTCAGAGTGAGGTGAGGGCAGAGGCTGACTTGGGAGCCTGGAGGACCCCATGATGACCACCAGCAGCAGGAACCCCCAAAGGAAAGAGAAGCCATGGGCTACTAGGAAAGGCTCTGAGGTCATCAGCACATGGCCCTTCATGAGTCTGGCACTGAACCCCGGACAGGGGTTAAGTGGACGTGTCAGCCACACTGCCTGGGAAGGACCAGCCAGCTCTTAGCTTGACCTCCGTATCCAGCCTCGTCTGCCTGTCCCTCTGGGGAATGTGGTGACAGGCCAGATGGCCGGGGCGGAGTGGGGATGAATAAGAAACAGGACACCAGGGCGAGGTCTGTCTGCCACCCGTGTGGGGCAAGCGAATGAGCTCACCAGCCTTGCATGATGCACTGTGGGGGCTTCGCTGGTTGAGCTAGGCTTGTGGGTGACACCACCGTTAGGGACTTGCCTAGGCCAGGAGGGTAGAAATGTGGTGTGCGCAGTGTCTTTCTCTCCAGGCACTAGGGATAGAGACCCAACTCACCATGGGCAGGCAGACCCACATACCCACCAGGACCCTCTATTCATCCAGTGAGCTGCGTTAGCCCTGTAGGGAAAGAAGGCCCTGTGGGGAACCTCCCTGACCAGACACGGGGAGCAGATGGTCCTGGGCCCCACCAGCTCACTTGAGGGAGTTCTTGGAATTGTTCTGGCCATTGCAAACCTCCACTGCCCCTGGAACGGTGTGTGAGGTATGTTTCCTGGGAACGTGAGCAGGACACCGAGGTGGCCCCTGGACTGTGGCCATTGAAGACAGGTGGGAAAAGGAACAAAGTCCCATGATGCACTTAGGTTGTGCAGTTTCTGACTGTAAAATGCTTGGCTAACGTTAGCAGTGCTCGCATTCTAGGGAGTTGCAGTCAGTCAGAGGCCATGCCTGGGTGGGGACAGGGGACAGAGAGGGTGGGAACTCTGTTCCCAAAGGCCACCTATACCACTGTCCTCAGACCCAGCTCTCAACCAGGTGACACCAGCAGGAGTAACTCCAGCCAGCAAGCTGCCTTTCCCTAGAGCCGCTGGCACAGGCTGTGCAGGGACACGTGACCCAGAGCAAGCGAAATCGAAGGCCACGTGACTTTCAAAGCCATGTAGACCTTCCTTTCCAGAATCTGCCTCTCATCTGCATGTCCCAGACGCCTCTGCCTCTCCCCAAGGAAGTGTTGGACTATTTTCAATGAATACGGCATGTGGTACAGCCCATGTGGACAAGTGTGAAGGGACCCGATAGTGTGTCCCTCAGGCTGGCTGCCCCAGGATCCAGCCCCTCTGGGGACAGAATTGCTCTGGGTCCCTGCAGGCTGTGCGAAGTTTAGACCTTAGGCTACTGGAGAGAGGATGTATATGTTCAGGTGCTTAGCCAAGGGGGGCTGTGGAGTACCAGGGTTCTCCTGCCCCTGCTTCCAAGACATCCTAAGTGCTGGCTAGCAATGCTATGCCAGGGTAAGACAACCAAGGTGGTACTGCCTGCCATTCTCTGGCCGGGCATCAGGAATGACCAAGACATCCTCTGATCAAGACAGAATGTAGCCTGCAGTCACCTTGTTCTGCTGGGAGAGGTGGCAAGAGGCCTGGGAGACCTACCAGCTATAGCCCAAGGTCCTCTGGTATTTCTGCTCAGTTTGTGCCACCTACGACATCCCTGATCCCCTCTTGATGAAACCTAGGACAAGCTAGGACAACAGTAAGTACAGAGGATACATCTCAGGCTCTGAGGTCAGCAAGTTCCATGCTCGTGCCCATGGTCAAGGCGCTGAGTCTTTTTCTGCCAGCCCCCAGGGGACCTCTCACCACGGCCACACATGTGCACAGACTGAGGAGCCCCTGGGCTCTGGTCGCTGGGTCCCCCTGCTGCAGCTGCCTCACCTGGCTCAGGGACAGTTTCTTCTCACAGCCAAGCATCTGCCTCTCAGTAACTGGCCTTGGCCATGTCAGGCTGCTCCCTGAGAGCCTGGCCTGGTGACGAGTGCTCAGATGTCACCACAAAGCAGACTGACAGAACTGACATGGAAGCCCACGACACTGGACACTAACTTGTTCTACAGCGGCTAAAGAAACCTGCCTTCTCCTGAGGATGCAGTTCCCTTGGCACCCTCTTCTCCCTATTCCTTACTTTCCTTCCTCTCTCTCCCTCCTCCCTTTCCCTCCTCCCCTCCCTCCTCCTCCCCCCCTCTTCCTCTCCTTCCTTGCTGACACCTCCCCCACCCAGTAGCTCCCAGTACTTCTCCAAATCCCATGCTCACATGGCCATGGCTCCTGTCTTACAAATTCACATTGCTATTAGAGCAGTAGAGGCATGCATAGCGGTTGTTTTTATGTTGATTGCGGTTTTGTTGTTGCTTAATGGGTGTCCCAGTACCGCCAAAAGAGAGAGGAAAGAGGAGGAGAGGGAGAGGGGAGAGGGAGGAGGGAGAGGGAGAGGGAGAGGGAGAGGGAGAGGGGATTAAGAGAGATGAGGCAGAGGGAAGTTTGAAGTTGAGATGGGTGAGGGAGGGTAGGGGGAGGGATGGGGATAGAGGGAGAGGGAGGATTATACCAATGCATTGTACTCTCAGTCTCCGGATATTTTTTTTTAATTTTAATTTTTTGTTTCTGTGACCAACGGTTTCTCTGTGAGCCCTGGCTGTCCTGCCAATCACTTGGGACCAAATGGCCACGACCCCAGAGATTCTCTTGCTTCTGTTTTCCAATTGTAGGGCTAAAGATTTGTAACCAATTCCCAGACTTCAGTCCTTTCTTTTAATTTGATATTTTTTTTTTATAATAGGGACTAACTTTGTAACCTCATAGGCCTCAAAGTTGCAATCTCCTGCCTCAGCCTTCAAGTCTGGGAATAATAGGTGTGCATACTTGAATGCGTATTCTAACTTTAAATCTTATGATGTGCATATATTGCGTTTTTTTTGAGAGATAGTTTGCTGATACCTCTGGCTAACTGGTTCTCAGTACATCAGTTCCCCAGAAGCCAAACAAACTCAGTACACAACAAGTCCGAACAGCATTGTCTGTATTTTACTATTTGCAGCTTATTCCTGTTCCTTCATGCCCATTCCCAAGGAAGGCCAAACAAAACACAAACGAAATCATTCCAAAAGTCAGAAACCTGGAGGATCATTCACGAAGAGTCTCCCTTCCCACGGCGACGCTACCAGCAAGGTTCATATGATCCAGTGGCATTTGGGTAAGTTCAGTCCAGAGGTCCGAGCAGAACACTAAGAGAGATGCTGAGCATCTCCAGCTGCTGCCCAACCCCTTCCGCATGTCTCCTAATGGTCATGTGGGGTTTTGGGGTTGCTGTTGGTGGTTTTCCTGGAGAATGTATATAGCCCGGTCTAGAGACTGTGGCCACTTCTCCAAAGCCTGTCTCATCCCTCCTAGAGCTTGCACTGGGCTTTTGTGGTTGCTGTTTGGTTGGTTTCTTTTTGAGAGTCTGTCTATATAGCCCTGGCTATTCTAGAACTCATTGTGTAGCCAAGGCTGGCCTCAAACTCACAGAGATCCACCTGCCTCTGCTTCCTGAGTACTGGAATTAATCCACGCCTGGTCTTTGGCATGCTTAGTTTTGAGACAAGGTTGTGGGAAGCTGAGGTAGCCTCAAACATACTAAGTAGTTTTGGGATAGCCTTGAACTTCCCCCACACACTATGAAGCACACATTTCAGGGGCCATAGGGCCCATAGGATGTGGGGATAATTGGAAAGTCATTTGTGACCCAGGCCCTGGCTTCCTGAACGGTGAGGCCTGAAGGTCCCAAGAGACTGCCAAGGCAGTGGCTGTCACTCAGCTCAGCCCCCTCATTTAAAAGCAGGAAGTGATGCCATGGCCCCATGTGACCTACAGAGCACTGAGATATGACAAATCTGACAGCCTTGAAGAGGCACACAGGAGCAGGGGCTAGCTCATTTGGCAGGGACAGGTTTATTAAAGCCACTTGGGCTCACCATGAGCTAGCCCTGGGGCTCAGGCAGGAAAGTGCTAATCTGGACCCCTGCAAGGCCACTGGCCAACTGAGAGCTGATACAAAAGCATCACTATATACAGCTGTAATAAATACCTCTGTCTACTCAACGCTGCTGGGAGCCAAACCAGTACCCCATTCCTGCAGCTCAGAGTATATGGACAGAAAAGCAGGGGGAAAAGCAAACAAACAATTTAAGGGCCTGGGGTTGGAGCAGCTCACACTGCTAATCCCAGCACTTGAGGATGTGGGCAGTAGGTTGTCTTTTGCTATGTATTGTAATGCTAAGTGAAGGTCCCCAAACCCTGGTTGCTGTCCTAGAGACCAGAGAGTCCTGCTGCGCATAGATCCAAGTGACTATGTGACCTTGCCCCCAAGTTATTTCTGATTGGCAAATAAAGATGCCAACAGCCAATAGCGGGGCAGAAGAGACATAGGTGGGGTTTAGGGTTCCCAGGCATGGGGTTCTAAGGAGAACCAAGAGGGGGAAGAAGGTGAAGGAGGAACATAGAGACACCATGGGTTAGGAGTCATGAAAACATGGCTCTGAGGGCTGGCCAATCAGTTAAGAGCAGCTCAGATGAAACACAGTAAGTAATAACTCAGGGTTATTGATAGGAAAGTAGATTCTAATAGCATAGAGGGTAGACATCTGCCTACTCTAGTGCTGATTATGGCTTATTGTAAATAATAAAAGTTCTGTGGATTTTATCTGGGAACTGAATGGTCAGAGGCAAGGTTGAAACCCCGGATTGGAATAAAAAAAAAATTCTACAACCACAGGCTCAAGGCCATGTTTGTTGCACACTAAGTTTGAGGCACCAGACTATAGAGTCCCTATCTCAGAAAACAAACCACACACACACACACACACACACACACACACACACACACACGGGGTGGGGGGAGTGGGGGCGTTATTGCTGACTCTCCATCAGTACAATGGGAACTGTCTCTCTCCCTGCAACTGTTGGAATTTACCCACTAGGAAGCAGACTCTGAGGTCCTCAGTAGGTTAGACTTGCTTAGGGTTGGGCCCACTATTCCTGTTCTCTCCTGGTCAGAAAACCACCACCTCATGCAGGACGTAGCAGGGATCAAACATGGGGCTCTCTGAGGGTTTCAGACACCAACTGGTGACTTGGGATCAACTTTCAACAAGTTTCTGACATGACTTGCCTGCAGCCTGAGGCGTAATCTTGTTGTCTTGAGACAGGGTCTCTCTACATAGCCCTGCCTGTCCTGGAACTGGCTATGTAGACCAGGCTGACTTCAGACTCCAGAGAGCTGCCTGCCTCTGTCTCCTGCTGAGGCATTGTCGTAATAGTACCTGGAAGGCCAGGGACCAAGATGCAGATCTGGGACGTGTGGGGTGAGGTCAGGGAAGTGGAACAGGAGACCTAGACTTCTGTGAACAGGCCTTGCTCAAGCCCTATCCATAAAACCAGCCAAGGAGGAAGAAGACAGAAGAAGAAGATTACAGGAGGAAAGACGACTCTGTGTGCAGCAACGGTAGAGCTCTTGCCTAACAATATGCAAGATCCTGGGTTCCATCCCAGCATCAGAAGGCAGCTCTACCCCATCACTAATGGGATCCTGGACAAGAAATGCTCGGAGGGTCTAGTAGATGGTTCTCAACCTATGGGTTGTGACCCCTTTGACAAACCTCTCTCTCCACAAATATTCACATTATGATTTATAATAGCAAAACTACAGTTATGATTTAGCAAAAATACTTTTATGGTTGGGGGTCTCCATAGCATGAGGAACTGTATTAAAGGATTGCAGCATTAGGGAGGTTGAGAGCCACTGGTCTAGCCTGAACCTTGGGGACCTGGAGCTGCGAGACTTGTGCCTGTCTATGGGGTCCTCATTTTGCAAACACTGCTGGGTCTTGGGTGTCAGGCATCGCTCACTCAACATGTCCCTCCCCTCAATTATGTGTACAGGTCCAAAACACACCCACACCCCACTGACTGTGATCTGGGGACATTTGCCTTCACTTCCATCTGGGTCGCCATCCCTTCTTCTCTGGGTGACTGTCTCAGCCTCCCATGTCGCCCTTACTTCCTACTGCCTGTTCTCTACTGCTGGAGTGAGACAGACATGAGTCGGCCAAGTCCTTCCCTGCATACATCTCTAACAACTCACTGCCTTTCGAAGTCACCCAGGGCACCTACCCTCGGCCTCTGAGGACCTACGCACCCGAGCCAGCTACCCAACCCTGCCTTCCAGCTTCCTCTCCACACCTTAGCCCACCAGGCAAGCAGACCCCCATCCACAGTCCTCAGCCAGCCTGCCCAGAGGTTCCGTCAGTCTCTGTCTCCTAGCCACTTGTCATGACACAGAGCTGCATGGCCTGGGCTACCCCAGCTCACCTAACCAGCTTCTTAAGAGAACCCTCTGTCTATCCTGCCCCCCGCACCTGGACAGCCCAGAGCATACACACTGGGCTCTTGATACACATATGGCCGATGATGAACTCACAGGCCTACCTGGTTCCGGAAGATCAAAGCCACTATGCCACCAATAAGCTCCATGACCAGGCAGATCCCCAGGATATACATAAACTGCAAAACAAGATGCAGAGATTCATTTGGGGGTTTGCAGGAAGGTACCTCAAGGGACGCCCCATGTGCACTGAGATCAACCATGATAAGGCAGTAGCCTTCCTGACTGTGCCTTGTTGGGCCTCCTGAGAGAACGCAGGGCTGTGCTCGAGAAGCCTTGACTCTAGAGAATGACTGAGCTGCCCCAGGTAGACTGAGCTGCCCCTGGTAGATACGCCTCGTGTTTTTCCCAGGGGTCCTCAGTGGGGTGTAGGATGAACAGTGGCTCTTCCTCCACTTTATGTGTGGTCTTTCCCCCTGTAACACAACAGAGGGAACAGGCCTGGGCACCACTTCCAGTCCCTGACTCCCCACCGCACCCCTAACAGCTCAGAAGAGGCTTCCTAGCCAACCAAGTATAGAAGGGGTACCTGAATTTGGAGGACACACACTCTATTCCCTTATCCTGCCCAGAGCTTCCTCCTGCCTCAGCCCACCCAGACCCTTCTCATGATGCAGAGCCTCATGGCCCAGGCTTCTCAAGTCACCCAGCTTTGTCTTTTTAGTTACCCTAAGGGAACCATCCATCCACCCTACCCGCGGGTTAATAGATAGATACTGGGTAAATAGATACTGACCAAATTGATTCTAGCAACTGCCAGCCTTGGGCAGTACCAAGACCCTGCTTCCGTATAAAGGAATCCCCTCCGAGGGATGGTGGGGCTACTGAGGTAAAGACACATACAACAGAGGAAGTGGGCCTTCACACCCAGTGGCCTCAGCATTGGGGTGCCATCCCTCAGCTAGAGACAGGGGTTGCACTGACTATAACCATCCGCCTGGCGGGCACGTGATCTGAGCCAGGTACTCCAGTGTACTGCGACTCCAACCAGAGTGTCCAAGAAAGATGCCCTGGGCTCAGCAATAAAGACTCCGAGCCTGAGGAGGACCTGAGGTAGCAGGAGGTGGCAAAACAGACTGGCCAGCCTTGCCTGGCGGTGCTGTGAGGGTCCCTGGCTGTGTGAGCCGTTGAGTCATCACACCCCACCCCCACACCCTGGCTTTGCTTGCTTTCAGCCATTTCTCCCCTGACAACCGAGAGCACAGAGATCCCAGCGTCTCTGTGACAGCAAGTCAGATGCACACGCTGATGCGAAGTAGCTGGGGCGGACCTGGACCACTGCGCTCCAATGGCTACTGGTTCAGGAAATGCTCGGGGAGGCGGGGCAGCTGGTTTGTGTGAAAGGCAGAAGAAATTGAGCAGGCCTGGGCAGAGAGACACTCTTCAGCTTTCTTAGAACCCAGAACCACTCCCTACGTACATGAGGGTTGGGAGGAGCCACTCACCGACTGGAGAAGGCACAGGTTGTCCCGCAGGGAAGCCAGCACCCCAATGAAGGAGACGATGAACATGGCCACGCCCAGGAGGATAAGGATGACGGCTGGGGCCAGGAAGGCACTCTCCAGGGTTTTGTATTTCTGCCGCTCCGCCTCTGCGTAGATCCCCACCGACAGGATCAGGCCCCCGATCAGCTGCACAGAAAGTAGAAGGTGAGAGGCTGTGGGGGTGTAATAGTTCAGTGGGAGCATGCTTGCCTGGCATGCAGGAGGACCTCCTGGATCCACTGCTGAGCATAAACAGGAGCAGTGCTCTACACCTATAATCCCAGCACTTAGAAAGTGGGGTCAGGAAGATCAGAGTTCAAAGTCCATTCACACATGAAGTTCAAGATAGCTGGCCTACATGAGACCCTGTCTCCCACAGATAGATAGAGATAGATGATAGATGATAGATAGATAGATGAATAGATAAATAAACAAATAAATATTTTTTTTTTTTTTAAAAAGCAGGGGTTGAGATAGGAGAAAGCTGTTAGCTACTTGGCCTGTGGTAGCAGGCACAAGACACAGACTCCCCAAGGACTATACACGAGGGACTCTGCTGTGTGTTCAGCTATGTTCCCTCACAAATGAGTAGCTCAAAATGTGACTATATTTGGAGCTAGGACCTCAAAAGTAGTGATTAAGTTAAAATGAAGTCACTAAGGTGGCTCTAATCCACATGAGTGCTGTCACTGTAGGAAATTACAGGCTGGGAGAATAGCTGAGTTGGTAGAGCGCTTGCCCAGACTGCAGATGCCTCAGTTGGTAGAGCGCTTGACTAGATTGCAGATGCCCTGGGTTTGATTCCCAGCACGGCATAAACCCGGTGGTGGTTTACACACTGGACAGGCAAAAGCAGAACTGGGGGTTACGTCTTCTCTGGCTACACTCAGGTTTGAGGCCAGCCTGGGATACACAAGATCCTGACTGAAGAGGAATGAGAAGGAGATGTTGAGATTACCACACAGAAGGAAGGGCACAGGAAGATGCATAAGGAAGACATCCCCCTGAGGGCCAGGGAGAAGGCTTGGAACTCTGACAAGAACTTAATCTTAGGAATCTTCTGTGAGGAAGGAGAACTCAGTGGTGGTGTGCTATAAAAGCCCCTGAAGACCGACACTAACTATAGAGGACAGAACTGGTGGACCAGGGATACGCCACTGCCCACAGCGTCAGAGAACGTGGGTTTGAGTCTCCGTTCTGGGACAGGAATTCACCATGTGTCTACATTCTCATCTGAGTAATGGGTATGAACACATTCGCTCTGGTCCTGCTCACCCACAGCTTGTTAAAAGTTTTATGAGATGACAAAGATGGATGTTCTAGAAACATGGGGGCACAGGGTCACCACCATGCATACACAATAGGCATGTCACTCCAGGGACATTTCCCAGCTGCTCAGGGACACACACTTCACTCGGTATAAAATCACAAATGAGGAATTTCCCGTCAGAATGACTGTCGGGAAAGCTGAAGGTCAGAACAGAACAGGAGAATTTCTAGGGGATTTACTCTACTGACTAGCATTTTAACACTGTGACATGGGACATGCTTTAGCCACGTGGGCTCCCTGCATGGCCTTCTGTTCCCCCTTAGCAGAACATGCTTCCCCTGACATCCATGGCACGATCCCCCAAACCCTTCTCTGAGTGTGTTCGGTTGTGAAGCCCTCTGGAAGCCACAGTAGTAAACACTGGAAATCCCCGATTGTCCTGGTTCATGTGCTTATCATATTACCTCTCAGGAAGCTAAGAGAGAGGGTTCCAGGTCAGCCTGGGCTACATTAGAGACTCTCTCCCACTCTCTCTCTCTCTCTTCCTGACCCCTACACACACACACACACACACACACACACACACAACACAAAACACACCACAAAAAGTATTTTTTTCATGATAGAGAGGGATTCCTCCCCATGAAACCCCTCAGATCTTTTCTCCTGGCTTATTTTTTCTCCTTTTGTGCTGATGAGCCTGTTGGAGGGGGTGTTTCATTTGTTTTGCTGATATACAGTCTCATGTAGCCCAGGCTAGCCTTGAACTTGCTGTGCAGCCCAGGAAGACCTTAAACTGATAATCTCTCCACCCTGCATCCCAAGTACTGGGAATACTACATACACCTCACTCTGGGATTTGTGCTTATTAGTATTAAATATACATTATTTTTAAAAATTTGTATTACACTTATTTACTTATTTGGGGAGAAGGCAGCCTGTGGAAGTCAGAAGACAACTTCCACTATGCGAGAACTGGATTATTGAACTCAGATAAACAGGCCTTGGCAGGCACCCTGACCCAGTGAGCTACCTCACTGGCCTTTATTTTACCCCCTGTGGTGGTTTGAATATGCTTGGCCCAGAGAGTGGCATTTAGGAGGTGTGGCCTTGTTGGGGTAGGTGTGGGACTTTTGGAGGAAGTGTGTCGCTGTGGGGGTAGGCTTTGAGGTTCTATGTGAGCTCAGCCCAGGGCAGAAGTAACCCTTCTCCTCAATGCCTGTAGAAGAAGGGTGTCCTGGCTGTCTTTGGATCAAAATGTAGAACTCTCGGCTCCTCCTGCACCATGCCTGCCTAGACACTGCCATGCTTCCTGCTATGATGATAATGAACTGAACCTCTGAAACTGTAAGCCCCAATTAAATGTTTGCTTTTGTAAAAGTTGCCTTCGTCACAGTGTCTCTTCACAGCAATGGAAACTCTAACTAAGACACCTCCCTAAACATAGCATAACTCCAGGGCAGGTAGTATTTTGACAGTCCAGAGTGACACCTGTCACCCTGGCAGTCCCAATACTGAAGAAGTCTGGTTAGCACTTACACCCCGTGTCTGCTGAAGGAATGTGGGCTGCACTTTCCCACAGACCTCAAGGTTAGCCATCACTTCCCACAAGTCTACACAACCAAGGATTCTGGCACCAGAGCTGTGTATCTGAAGGGCAGGGAAAGGCCATTAGCTCTACGGATGTCTCCAGTTCCACAGAATGCAGCAAGGAGGAGTAACAGAAGCCATGTCCAGAGTGAGAGAAATGAGGGATATTCTGACAGTGCTGGCAAGCTATGCTGGGGACTCAGCAAGCCCATCGGGTGGCCGCCACCTAGAGAACCACAGAAGCTGCCCCATAAGGACTTCTAGCCTTTCAGTGGCCATAAGAGGCTCCTTACAGCCTATGGTAACCTCACATAGTGCCAGGCTATCCTATATTAAGGGGAGTGCCTGCCTCCACCTGAGCTCAGAGAAATGACAGGCATGCCAGGAGCCACACCTCTGTGACACAGGAGCAAATGACAGATCACCCGAAAACTATGTGGTATTCATGACCAGGAGAGCTAACGGCATAGACGGAATCCAGCCGGCAGTTCTGTATGAACAGGTTAGCCAAAACAGAGAAAAAGCTTGAAGTGGCTGGAGATATAACTCAGGGTTGAGAACCTGCCGAAAAAGTCACCTGCCTAAAAGATTCCACACCCATGAGCTGCTGACCACATCACTGCATCCTAACCCTGTGTGGGTTAGCCCTGAGACACCTGCACCTTGGACCTCTGGATGCACTTCACAGGGAGACAGGGAGGCTAGGCTTGGCATGGCTTTGGCCCCGCAAAGCCTGTCTCCCAGTGACACTCCTCCTCACAAGGCCACACCCCCTAATCCTTCCTAAACAGTCCACAACTGGGGCATCAACCATCCACACCACCATAGATGGTGACATTCCATAGAGCCCAGGAGTTGTCAGCGCCAGGTATGGAGGCAACAAGTAGCCCGGGGCCCAGCATTCTTGAGGAGAGGAAGGGGTGGGGCTTTATGGAGTCCAGTTGGGAAAAGTTTGAGTCTCATCCTGTAGCTGAACTGTACAGCCAACCTGTGTTAGTGTTTTCAGGACTGATTCATATGTCCTGCAAAGTTGTAAGCACCCTGTGGTTAAAGTTTCCTCTTTCCTACAGGATGGGCTCTGGGCCCTGGTATCTCCCCTCTGCTAGCTGCCCTCCTACCCACTCCCAGACCCCAGGCCTGTCCCCACCTCTCTTTCCTGCTAGTGTCCTTGCTTCTGCTTGGCCTTTAAATTCACCCCTTAAATCCCTGAGTTGTGGGACAATTTCAGACACAGCCAATCTCAGTCCTTTGCAGAAGGACAATGGGTGGATTCTTTGATTTTTACAAGCTCCCTGGAACCCTGGGACTGCTCCAGGACAGCCTTGCTGGCTGTAAACCAAACTTCCCTTGGTCTGATCACACCCCTCAACCCCCACCCCCATCAGACACTATCTCCTTGCTGCTAGGACAGCTGGTCACAAGAGCTCCTGTACCCCAAAGCCTGGGCAAAGATCCCACAGCAGATCAGAAAGCCCAGGCCTCCTGACTCCCTCACCACCACGCACCTCGCCATCATAGGCCCATCCCTCATGGTTAAAGACGGTGTCACCCTTCACACTGTTGCCACCCCAGCACAGGCTACCCAGCAACAGGCTAACCCAGGCTCCCTGAGCAGCTGTTTGGAGCAGCGCTGATCAGGACAGGAAGCTGGCATGAGTCTTCTCAGGAACTTAACATTTTCCAAGTGATATTTACATCTCTGATGACATCAATTTACCCATCTGGGTATAAAGTCATCAGTCAATGCCAGCGTGCAATCCGGTCCCCTCCTTCGCTAATTATAGCCCTGCCTCAGGCAGCCAGCCACCCCAGCTCCAGTGCAGGAAGCAAACAGATCATTTGTCAAACGGGACGGCTTCAGCGAAACAGGCATAGGGTAGGGGCACAGGCCATGCACAACTGGGACACGGCAGGGAAAAGAACATGCCGCTGGCGGTCGGTGGTCAGGCCTTAGGCTGTGGGACCAGGCTGCCTCTTTGCCCTTCTGTTGGAGGGTCCTGTTGTCCAGGATGAACTGGGCCTTTTCAGAACCAGCCTGGAGCTCAGCTTTCTCATGAGCAGAGACAGGCCCAGCTGTACAAAGCTGCTGGGAAACAGGCCATCCTGTGTGATGCCCAGCACCTGTAGGTCGTCAGGATGCATCTGGTTGGCGCCTGGCTGGCTCATCCCAGCTGGAGCAGCTTTCTACTTAAAGAAGTCCTCGAGGTCCGGTTCCAACCCTAGCCCACGTGACAGGCTCCCGCTGTGTTCCAGGAGAACTGTCAGGCCTCACAAGGGGCACAAGGGATCAGATAGGGAGCAAATGTCTGTCCTGTGGATGGATTCAGGGAGTCTCTGGAACAGGGCCTGCAGGGAAAAGCCAGTCTTTCTTTTAACCAAGTGTCTCTCAGAGTCAGCTCTTGTAGTAAAGACTTGCTCCCCAGGGTGGAGCTGCCGGGAGCTGGTGGAGCCTTGGATGGAGGTGGGCCAAGTCAGAAGTCTTGAGCTCCCTGAGGGCACGCACACCCTTGGAGGAAACAACTGACCTCTAACCCCTTCTTCCTTTTCGCCTCTTCCTGGGCCACAAGGTGCATGGGTTTCTCTCCACCGTGTGCTCCTTCCATGATGGACTGCCAAAGCTTCAGTCCTAAAGCAACTGTGCCATTAGATCATGGCCCAGAACTCCCAAAACAATGAGCTCAAATGAACCTTTCCTCTTCCTAAGTTGATTATCTCAGGTAACTTGTTACAGTACCGCAGCACTGACTAACACAGCCTCTAACTGCAATCTACTCTCCAGTCTTACAAATGGAGCTGATGTAACAGTCCTGGTGACCTGGTGGAATACAGTATGTCTCCCCATGCTTCTGTCCCAGTCCCTCTTCTGTATAGAGCAGGAAGGAACAGTTAGAGGCAGGAAGCAAGAGCTAACATTCTGGGCCTGCACATCCTCGCTCTGGTTCCTGTTACCTACCTGTCAAATAATAAAATAAGCCTGCTGCCATAACAGAACGTATTTTTTATGCATATGTGTATTTTATCTACATGCGTGTCTGTGTACCACTTATGTGCCTGCTGCCCAAGGAAGCCAGAAAAGGGAGTGAGAGACCTCAGAACTGGAGTTATAAACGTTGTGAGCTGCTGCCATGTGGGTGCTGGCCATGGGGCGTAGGTCCTCTGATGAGCAGCCAGTGCCCTCAACCACTGATCAATCACCACAGGCTCCTTATTTTATTTCGAGGCAGAGTCTCATGTGGCCCAGGCTTGGCCTGGTGCTACCTATGTAGCTGAGGAGGGCCCTGAACTTCTGTTACCAGTATTACATCAAGATCAGGTGATTCTGGGATCTTTGCATTTTAATCAAATAATTGAAATAAAATCAAAAAAAAAAAAAAAAAAACAGACAGCAAAGTAGCAAGGAAATGTCATCCAAAGCCAAGTGATAGACCAGACCAGCCATGCTGTCAAGCTACACAGCAGGCCACCGGAACCAAATGCCTCTCAAAGGCCCTGGCTTTCTTTTGAGGCTTCCTTTGATGGGGTTCAAAAGAAGGAGCTTGGTTGCTAAGAGGAGCAGCCCAGGTGGTTTTCTGTTTTGATTGACAGGCTTGGGTTTCATATGCTTCTGCTCACTGAAGCACGGGACATATGATTTTAGCCATATGCACATCCAAACGAGAATAAGCATAGGACGGCCAGTAGGGGGCGCTCCCTAAAAGTTCACTAGGAGAACACAGTTTGACTCACTGTGAATGCACTGAAAATCAGTTCAGGCCAGATCCATGCCCACCCCTAACCCCCACATTCCCTTACTTAGATATTTAAATAGAAACTCTACTCAAAAGGGCAGTTATTGATGACTCTTAGGGAGGGGAGCCTCTCTTCACTGTGTGCTGTTCCGTGCAGGCCTTGGTGCGGGTGGCTAAGCTGGTCCCGATGTTAGCTTGCCTCCCTTCAGATCATCCTGCAACTCTGCCTGGCTTGTGGGTTTTCTTTATGTAAGTCTTAGTTAAGAGCAGGGCGCTTTTCTTCTCTCAGTCTTTCCTACGCTAGAGAAAAACTTCAGGGGGCATTTCGTAGCCTTCCTGAGTTGGCCCAGGGGTGGGACCTGTGGTCTTCACAAAACAAGCGGGCCTAGGAGGCAGCGTAAACATCATCTTCTACCGTCCTGTTAGCAGGAAGTTGATTTCAAAGACTCCCCACGCACACAGCGCATTCCAGACATTGAGGGAGCGATGCTGGGAGGTTTGTAAAACCAGTTATTCAGTGCAGCCAGGGCAGAGAGGAATTTCTAATCAAGAACCACCACGACCATACAGTGTAGCCCAGACAGACAGGTGGGAGTCATAAGAACCCAACTGCATACTGAGACAAGACTCGGCCATTTCTTTGTCCTTGGGGAGTCCAGGGAGGGTCCACTAGAGTAAGTCAGGAAGGAGGCACTGGGTCAGACGACATGCACCTGGGAGGGGTAAATCTGAGAGATGACATAGCCTAAGATGCTTCTGGGCCTAAAGAAGGCCCTACACAGTCATCCCCTGCTGGACAGGAGAGTGGATCACGGTGAATGTGAAAACCATGGAGAAGGTTATGGGAAGGAGGGGAGGGGCAAGAGTAAATCACCTTCTCCTTCCGCCCCCTACCACAAAAACACAGAGAGATAGACAGACAGACAGACAGACAGACACACACACACACACACACACACACACACACACATCCCTGCTCTCTCCAGCCCTCTGCCCTGCCTCCCTGGAAGCGTCTCCATGGTCCTTGAATAATGGTGGCTGCCAAGAACCTACTTCCTCTCAGCCTTGATTGCTCATTGCCAAGAACCCAATAGAGCACAAGGCCATGCTCCCTGTGGTGTGCCCTGTACATCAGAGCCTGGGAACTGAAAGTTCCAGACTAGGCCACTGCAGGAGCACTCAGATGCAGGACCAGAGCTGGACTGAGGGTAGGAGAGAATGGGGAATTCTGGGATAGGAACTTGGAGACCCTAGGGATGAAAGCCTTACATGGTGGGGGAGATCCACTGACAGACTCCCCTGGGCTCGACCTTCTTCCTTCTCACCCAACCCATGACCGCCTTCCCCTTCAGCCCAGGGCATCCAGGCAGCCAGAAACAAATAGTCAACATGAGTTAGGGATGCAGCTCAGTTGGCAGAATGCTTGCCTAGTATGCATGAGGCCTTGAGTTCAAGGCTAGCCTGGTCTTGTCTGGAAAAAAAATTTTTTTATTTATTTACTTATTTGTAATGCTCAGCTCAAAGCTCTCCTCTCTTGGGAATGCTTCCTAGTTCACTGGGTTAAAGGGATCTCTCTGCTCTTCTCAATGTCTACAAAAGCAACAATAGGAAGCCCTCGCTGGTGGCAATATGAGCCATACTTACTCTGCCATCTTGGCAGTCCATAGACACATGCATCGACTGGTGACAGGAGCCAGCACCACCAACCAACTGTGACCTCGACACAGCCTGCACATAAATCACAAATGTTCTAGCATGTCCCAGAAGTCTATGGACAGGAAGTTCAATGGCTTCTCCACATAGCACACTCTTGCCACAGAAGCCAAATGGAAAGTGGTTAGTGAAGTCAACTCACAATGACCAAGTAACTACTGAGCCCTTGAAGCAAAAGGACACTCCAAAGTTCTGGGCATCCAGCAGGTGCTCAATAAATGTTACTTCTTTCCTGTAGATCACTCAGGAATCACTATCATGCACATATCTCAAAACCTAAGTCTGATGTCAGAAAGCAAACAACAAACAAACAGAAAAACCAACCACCTGCCTGTGACAGCCATTTTGATCCAAGGTTACCTCCCAGGGGGAGGGAAGAATCCTGTGGACTTCAAGGAAACACCCCAGCAAGTCTCAGACATTTGAATACCTGATCCCCACTTGGTGGGTATTTGAGGAGGGTTAGGGGGTGTGGCCTTGCTGAAGGAAGTTCATCAGTGGAGGAGGCAAGCTTTGGGGTGTCAGAAGACTCATGGATTGAGATGTGAGCTCTCAGCTGTGGCTCCCACATGCAGAATGCCTCCTCCAGTCTGCCATCATGGACTCTCTCTGGAACCATAGGCCCAGCATAAGTTGCTCTGGTGATGGTGTCCCTTCACAGCAACAGAAAAGTAGCTAAGACACATCCTATGCTACATTCTACACCCATCAACCATCACCGTGTGCCAGTCATCCCAGTGGACTAAATATTCACCCCTCTCTATTCTCAACATGACAGGCTAAGGAGCTTGCTTAACTGTCACAGTGAGAGGAGCCAATTAACTATTGTAGCCAGGGGTGGCGACTGGCTACAGGGCCTGAGCTACCTCGGAGGAGTCCCAAAGCAGGACCCCTGGCCTAAAAGTTTGTAGCTGATCAAGGATTGTGACTTGGGAGCTGTGGTGTTTTGAATAGGGCTGGCCCATAGGGAGTGGCACTCTTAGGAGGAGGTGTGACCTTGTTGGAGTGGGTGTGGCCTTGGTAGAGGAAGTGTGTCACTGTGGAGGCGGGCTTTGAGGTCTTCTATGCTCAAGCTATGTCAATGATGGTCTCCTTCATCTGCCTGCGGATCAAGATGTACAACTCTTGACTCCTCCAGCGCCATGTCTGCCTGCACGCTGCCATGTTTCCCGCCATGATGATTATGAACTAAACCTCTGAACCTGTAAGCCGGCCCCAAGTAAGTGTTTTCCTTTGTAAGAGTTACTGTGGTCAGGGTGCCTCTTCACAGCAATAAGACCCAAACTAAGACAGGCATCAAGACAAAGAGGTGGCTCTTTGCTCTGGGAGGAGGGCAGAGGCCCTGAATGTGCATAGGAACGATCTGAAGGTCTGTGAGTTTCCAGAGGCTCTGGGACCCTTTGGTCAAGGGGACACTACTTGTAGTACAGGGACTACGGGTGTTTCCTCTTTTTAATGTCTGAGAAACGTTTTAGACACAATTGGAACACCTTTTTAAATTATTTATTGTATACACATTGGTGTTTTGATTCCATGTATGTCTGTGTGAGGGTGTCGGATCCCCGGAACAGGAGTTAAAGACAGTTGTGAGCTGCAGTTTTAATGTGGACCTGAAAGGAGTGTGCTTAGACCAAGAAGATTTTAAGATACATCCTGCAGGTCAGCCATAGTGGCGTACACCTTTAATCCCAGGACTCGGGAGGCAGAGGCAGGAGGATCTCTGTGAGTTTGAGGCTAGCCTGGTCTACATAACAATTTCCAGGACAGTCAAGCTTATAGAGAGAGACCCTGTCTCAAAAAATAAACAACACTAACAGAATACATCCTGGCATACTTGGAGTGACTTGTCTTGGCATGTACAACTTCCTCTATAATGGCCAAACTGCAGAATCCCTGACTCTATGTCAGAACTACAGCATTCTTCTACCTTTCCTGTAATGCATGCCATTGATCCTCACACTTGGAAGGCAGCAGCAGGTAGAGCTCTGTGAGTTCAAGGCCAGCCTGGTCTACGGAGCTAGTTCTAGGATAACCAAGGCTATAGAAAGCAACTCTGTTTTGGAAAACCAAAAAAATAAAAGAAAGAAAGAAAGAGAGAGAGAGAGAGACCACACACACACACAGAGACAGAGACAGAGACAGACAGAGACAGAGAGACAGAGAGGAAAGGAGGGAAGAAGGAGGGAAGGAGAAAGGGAAGGAGGGAGAGAGAGAGGGAGGAGGGAGGCCTATGCCCCATTGCTCTCCAGGAAGTCTGTTGCAGGCCTCAGGCCCCATACCATACTAGCTAGCATTGGCAGGGACGTGTCAGGGATGAAAGACAGGGACCGGAGGTGGATGGCTTCTTCTGGCCCCAAATTAATGGCTAAACTGGAGACTTCACCAACTGCTAATTGGAGCTAAGTGCAGGCTATAGCGGGACCTCCCTCTTACACACCAAGCTAGGAAACAAGACACTTGGGGGCTTTAGAAAAGTCAGGGACAGAGGTAGGTAGGAAGACAAAGGGTTGGGGATGGGGCACGGAGAGGAGACGCTGGCACCTCAGTCCTTCCTCTTCAGCTTTGAGAAAATGAAAAGCAAACACAAGGCAGGTGTGGCATGTGGCGTGGCTCACACCTGCCTATTCTGCTGCTTGGGAGGCTGAGGTGGGGCAGGAGCTGCGCCACAGTGTAAAATCCTGCCTCAAAAGAGACAGACAGTTGTGAACACTACTTGAGCCCGCCCACAGACAGAGCTGCTTTGAGCCGGACAGCAGAAGCCCACATTACTTAGAGGCTCTGAGGTGCTGGAAAAGCCAGGTCTGAGCTCTGTTCTTCCTCTCCACTATAGAATACAAATGCAACAGTCACTTGCTCACTCCCAGGCTCCCCTGAGATGACCAACCTCCTTTGTAAACGGTGACCCTACTGTGACAGGTAAGAATCCCGACTCTTTCAGAAAGTCAGCAGAACAAGGTGGCAGAGCCTCTAGAAGAGCCAGACACAGTCACTGGGGATTTCCATGTGTCCCAAGCTCCGCTGGCCCCTTACCATGTACACAATTGGACCTGGACTACCATGTAGTGCTTGGGTTTATTAATTAGTTTTGTGTGTGTGTGTGTGTGTGTGTGTGTAGGTATCTATGTCTCTGTATTGTACAATATTGTATCCCTATGTCTGTGTATGTGTGTCTATGTGTGTGTATGTCTATGTCTCTGTGTGTTTGTGCCTATGTCTGTGTGTAGGTGTCTATATGTCTCTGTGTATGTGTGCATATGTATGTCTGTGTGTATGTGTTTATGTATGTCTATATGTGTATGTATGTGTCTATGTCTCTGTGTATGTATGTCTATGTCTGTGTGTGTATGTGTAGGTATCTATGTCTCTCTCTCTCTCTGTGTCTATGTCTGTCTGTGTAGGTGTCTATGTCTCTGTGTGTGTATGTGTGTGTGTGTATGTCTGTATGTGTTTATATATGTCTGTATGTGTATGTGCGGGTATGTCTATGTCTATTTCTGTCTGTCTTTGTGTGTGTGTATGTCTATGTCTGTGTGTATGTGTTTATGTCTGTGTGTGTGTATGTTCATGTGTATCTATGTATTGTGTATTTATGTCTCTCTGTGTATGTCTGTGTCTGTTTCTATGTATGTACCTGTGTGTGTGTGTGTGTGTGTGTGTGTATTATTGCTTCACTTTATCTTTGTTTTGAGACAGGGTCTTTCTCTCTGTACCCCCACCTGCCTTGAATTGGTAATCCTGCCTCCCCAGCTTCTAGAGTGCTGGGATCACAGGCATGAACCATCTTGCTGGATAAGATTTTTCTTTAAAATGGTGACTTTTCCTCTGAACAGTTCCAGACCTAACCCAACCAGCACCTACAAAATCAAACACTTAAGGTACTTAATTATTTTCTTTTTAAAAAAAAAAAAAGGATTTGTTTGCTGTGTATGTACCTGAATGTATGTATGTATATTACATACATGGAGTCCCCAGAAGAGAATGACAGATGCCCTGGAGCTGGAGTTACAGCCTGTAACCAATGAGCTACCCAATGTGGATGCTGGGAATCGAACCTGGGCCCTCTGGAAGAGCAGCAAGTGCTCTTACCCACTGTGCCATCTCTCCAGTCCCTTCACTGTTTTCTTCATCGAACACTGCACTTAATACACAGATGGACCACAATACCGTGGTGTGACCCCCCCTGAGATAAGCAGGCAGATACCATCTGGCCCAACCCCCTTATTTTGCAGATGGCAATCTGAGGCACAGTGATCACTCCTCACAATGTCACACAGTGAATTAGCCACTGGTCAGCAGCTGTGACCCAGTTCTCCCAACTCCCAGGCCAACTGTCTCCGCTGAAGGCTGCTCTTCCTCCCCAGGAATATGAGTTCTCACGCCCTGGCATATCCTCTCCAAAAAAAAAAAAAAAAAAAAAAAAAAGCAAAACAAGAAAAGAACCATTTTCAGGACAGTAAAACTGGTTCTGGTTCTGCTTCCTGCAACTCCAGCGAGCCTGATGGGACCCAGACCAGGGGCCTCTGTCACTTGGGCTCTGCCTACTCCTTCCTTTCCCACACTGGACTGTGGTCAGTGTACTTCCCTGGTAGAGCTGCAGCTCCTGTCCCCGGGGGCCACCACCCCTATTCCAGCACCCAGGTTTTCCCAGTCAAGCTTCCAGAGGATCCAGATCTCCCAGACACCAAAGAAATGTTTGATGACTGAGCCATCAAGCTAGGGCGACCTCGAAGAATGAGATGCAGAACTATGGGGTCTACCTGCAGCAGGCCCTGGGTAGCCAGCCAGCCAACTGTCCTGTCAGAGCTGGCTCCTCACAGGAACTGGGCAGGGACAACAGCTGCTCCCTGGGGCCTGCAAATGCGAGCATGTCTAGAAAGCAGCTGAGCTGGGAGCGACAGGCGGAAGAGCTCTTCATTGTTGGCTCCGAGGAGACAATAGAGGAGGATGCAGACCTGAGCAGACGCCGCCGGCTGCGCAGGGGGGTTTCCTGGTTGTAGAAGGTCAAGCTTAGGGGCTGAGGATAGAACTCCATTGGCAGGGTGTTTGCCTAGCATGCAAGAGACCCAGACAAATGGGCATTGGGATACACACTTTTGATCCAAGACACAGGAAGCGGAAGCAGGAGGATCAGGAATTCAGGGTCATCCTCAGCTACATTCCAGCAAAATCCAGGGTAGCCTGGTGTAATGGTTTAAATAGGTAGGGCCCCCATAGATTTTTGAATGCTTGGCCACAGGGAGTGGCATAATTAGTGGGTGTGGCTTGTTGGGGTGGGTGTGGCCTTGGGGTGGGTGTGGTCTTGAAGGGCGGGCTTTGAGATCTCCTATGCTTAAGCTCACTCAGTGTGCCACACAGGCTCCAAATGCTGCCTTTGATCAATATGTAGAACTCTCAGCACCTTCTCCAACACCATGTCTGCCTGGATGCTGCCATGCTTCCTGCCACGATGATAATGAACTAAACCTCTAAAATGGCAAGCCAGCCCCCAATTAAATGTTTGCCTTTGGAAGAATTGCCTTGGTCATGGTGTCTCTTCACAGCAAAACTCTAAGATACGAGACCCTTTTTTAAAAAAAAAATAAATAAATTTATTTTATACTTATCCACCAGGGACGTTAAGAGTTGGGAGGTGTGATGTGATAAATGGTCCTCAAAACATTGGGGCTGCCATTGCCAGGGCCTCCACTGGCTCCACTTGAGTCACCCAAGACCACAGCTGTCTCAGCATGCTGCCACGCTCAGCCACGGTGATCAGTCCTGCAGCAGCTCAGCACAAGACCAGGCCAACAGCAGTGGCTCCCCGTCAAAGGCAGAGTCAGAGCAAAGCAGAGAAGTGAGCAAGAGACCAGCTAGGCAGGAATCGGAATCACCTGGAAGCAACTGTGCTTACCTGTAAGCCCAACTCTAGGCAGCCTCTCAAAATGTAAAGGCTAGCCTGGACTACAGAGAAAACTGCTGTTTCAGAAACACCAAAAGAAGAAAAAAAAAAAAATCACCTGAGAAGTTGACCCCACACCCTGGAACTTGTGAATGTAAATGTGGCCTTAACCAGAAGAAACAGAGTCTAGCCCGAGTATAGCCCAGATCCACCGAGTAGTAGCTTTCACCATGGGCGTGGCTGTATGGATCTGTGAAACCTCTAAGGGCAGGAGGCCTCTAGCAAGGAGAAGGTAAGTCTTCTGACCTTGGTTAAGTGACCCAGTCTCAGATGAGAGCACCCCACTCCACTGCACCCAGCCGACTGCTCTGAACGGGGCACCACCCGCCACCATACGGTTCCTATGCCTGCACAGGGTCCTGGCACAGCGCGAGGGCACACACCACAGACTTCAGCCGTGACTGAGGGTTCCACGCTGTACCTGGTAGAGCTGAAGAGTCTGGAGCACTGACTCTCTGCTAATTGCAGGGAAGCAGCAAAGAGAGGCCACGTGACCATCCTGGGACACGTGCAGTGCCCATTCTAGAACACACAGCTGTCCTGGGCAGGAACCGGAAAGGCTGTAACACGGAAAAACAGACTCCCTCTGCCAAGGCTGTTTTCCTCTACTCACAAAGCAAACATTGATTCCTCTTGCAGGTCAAGACACACGTATGTCTCTAGCTGAGAAAGTCCCTTCTGGAAAAAAGGGAAACACACAATAGGCACTGTTTTTCTCCGTGAAACAGACACGATATAAAAGGTGGCAGCAAACAAGTCACTCACTTCCCCTCTTGGGCCTCAATATTTCTATCTTTAAAATGGGATGCTATCCCCACCCTACCCAGATTCCTGGGTTGTTCCAAGAACCCAGAAAGGTGACGAAAAGCTAAGGGAGCTGCAGTCATGGTATCTAGTGAGACCCTTGGCCATACATCCTGCAAGGTTCATCCTATCTATGCCAACCACCTCTGAGAGGCAATAATCACCTCCTTTCAAGAGAGAAGGAAGTTAAAGTACAAAGGCTAACAAGATGACTCAGAGGACTAAAGGTCCTTGCCGGGCCAATCTGATGGCCTGATTTCAGTCCACAGAACCTATGTAAAGGTAGAAGAGAGAACTGGATCCACAAAACTGACCTTTAACCTCTACAAGGGCATAGTGGCACACGTACCCCCTCACAACACACACACACACAAACACACAAACACACACACAAATTATAAGTTTAAAGCCCAATCTGCATAGTGAGTTCTAGGACAGTCATGGCTAAACAGACAGACCACATCTCGATAGATAGATACATAGATACATAGATAGATACATAGAAGATAGATAGATAGATAGATAGATAGATAGATTAGATACAAGAAGATACATAGAGATAGATACTAGAGATACATCATAATAGATACAGACATAGATAAGATAGATAGATAGATAGATAGATAGATAGATAGATAGATAAAAGAAAGAACAAACAGCAAGACAGAGAGTTGTTCTCAACCTGCCTCTGGTCACACAGCTAAGTAGATCCCTCTCTTCCTCTTTCTAGTAACAGAGCTGAGCCCTCCCACCTCCCTACGCACCCTAGCCTGTGCTACATGGCCCCTTGTCTGTCAAAAGGGGGTAACTATTGCCTTTCACAGAGGTGAGACATGGATGAGCAATGCCTTCTCACACACTACCCTCCCTAGCTCACATGGACCCTCTCTCCAGGTGCCCCACCCCCACAAGTCAGTCCTCAGGACGCTCAGCTCTGCTCAAACGATCCACCAGCTCAAGCGGCTGCTGCCGCCTGGCTACAAATTCTTCTCTGCAGGTGAACCCTAGGAACCACACAGAGGTGACATCTTAGATGGCTCTGTCAAGCGGGCCTTGGCCCAGAGGTCTAGCTCAGAACTGTACACATGTACAGTGTTAACAGCTACCTGCCTGACACTCCTGTTCTGTGTAGACCCTGGCCCTCTGTGCCCCCAGAAATGCCTTTCCATTTCTCTGGGTTCTGGGACGGGTTTTCAGAGCCTGGGGAGCATTCCTCACACAGGCCCGTTGTGTGGCCTGCAGCCTGTGCTGGTATGCCCTGCCAAGGCCTAGGGCAATGAGATAGTTCACACTGTCAACTTGACAGGGTCTAGAATCATCTAGGAAATAGACCTCTGGCACATCTGTGAGGAAGTTTCTAGAACGAGTTCATTGAGGTAGGAAGACTTCCAAACGTGGACTCCTGATCGTGGACAACAAGGTCCCACAGGTGAAGTCCAAGACTGCAAGAAATGGAGAAGACCAGTTAAACAGCAGCTCTGTCATCCCTCTGCTTCCTGACTGCCGCTGTCACCTGACCCTCTGCCACGAGGGACAGCACCTTCCAACTGTGAGCTAAAATAAACCTTTGCTTCTATAAATTGCTTTGGTTGGATGTTCGTCACAGCAGGAAGACAAGCAAGCAGTGCAGACAGGAAGGAAGGGCCCTATAACTGTCACCCCCCCATGGGCTCCACCTCTCAGCTAGAGGTCACAGCCATACCACCTGTTCTAGAAGACAGGGCTTCTTGGAAAGCGGCCTCCGCCAACATGACTGGTTCCGTGGCTCCTCAGCTCGCCTTTGGCCCCAGCTCTCTCTATGCAAGGAGAGGGGGCTAGCCATTCATTCCTCAGGCTCTGAAAGACTTAATTTTACAGGAGTCTCTCAAAGCCCTTGAGGGGTGTTCCACAGATGAAGGTTCTGGGAAAGGCGGTCCTTTTCCCAGTTCACACAGAAAAGATGACAGTAACCTAGGTCTACCTGGATGTCCCTGCCACTGGTCCTGATAATAAAGCGAGCCCTCTCAGTGACTGGGACCCTGACTTGAAATTCCATATGCTATCAAATCCCCTCTCCCTCTCTACCTAGGCTCCTCCTGCTCCAGCCTCAGCCCTGACTTGCCTGCCTCAGGGCCTTTGTACTTAGCGCCCCTGCCTGCCTGTCTGCCTGCCTGAGGTGTTCTCTACAGGATGCTCCTAGTCAGTTGCAAACTCAGCTGAAAAGCCAGCTCCTGGTTAAGGCTTTCCTTGACCACAACACGTAAAGGGGGAACTCCTAGCCTTTCCACCGACTCCAGGATTCCCACCTGAGCAAGCATGTCACTCTAAGGGTTTATCCAAAAGCCTTTCTTGTTCATGGTTGTGTCCTGCACAATACGTGTCTGGCATACAAGAGGTGTCAACTCATGGGTCATCCCTACCTACCGTAGGAAGACAGCTGGTCTAGCCTAGAGCCTCCAGTCCCCAACTAAGGTGTTAACCCAAACCAACTCAGGTCCAGAGTCCTCTCTGGGAAAGCCTTTCCCTGTGCCCTGTGACCTAGTTCACTCAGAAGGCATCGTTGCTGCAGGTGGTGCAAGCTGGCACAGGAATTTCAAGATCAGGCCCTTATCTGGTTTCCTGCTAGCCCCACCCCTGGGTGTCCCCGTGAGTCACCTAGAGAGAAGAGAGGCAGAAGGAGGCCCGGGTAACCCTGCCTGTTTCTTCAGAATCACAGCCACAGGTGCTGGGTCGGGTCGTAGAGGTTGAGGTAGCCACTCCTCTGGAGGGGGGAAAGGGGTCTTGTGCAGAATTCTGGAACCTTCTGTTCTTTTGTACAACAGGGACACTGAAGGGCTGCAGTCCTGCAGTCCTCACCATGATTTAGGCTAAGGAGACCTAGACCCTGGCTGTGGGCCATCCCCATAGCCCATGAAGTACAGCAGGCTTCTCCACAGTAGTAAAGGCTTCACTGGCTTCCAGCTGGCATTTCACTATGTTCTCTTTAAAGCACCGGTCTAGAATGAGAAACTAGCCCTGCCCAAAATAAAAACAAGGAGAAAAAAAAATTACAGAAGTAAAAACCTCTGCATATGTACAAGATGTCCTGACTGATGCCAATCAATACATGACAGAGGTCCCATCCTGGGGTAGGATCAAAGGTAAATTATTGTCTTCATCATATTTTCCTCAATCGCTTGACTTTTTTTTTTTTTTTTTTAAAATCAGGTACTTGCATGATTTTCTCAAAACACAGGGCTCATTTTCAAAAGGAAAAATCTGCAAGAGCCTGGTGAGGAAGCACACTGTAACCATTGCTTTCTAGGCAGAGGTCAGAAGATCACCGGGAATTCCAGGCTAGCCTGGGCTTCATGGTGACTTCCAGGCTAGCCTGGGCTAGATATTCTGTCTCAATATGCAATGAAAATCTGCCAGAAACCACTTTGCTTTCGGTCTGCTGTCACCTACCAGGACATAGAGGGAGGAGGATGACTCCTCCCAGAGAGGTCACCTCCCACTCTAACCCCGGAGTAACCTACAAGAGGACGGGCTTGAAGGTTGTTGGGAGACACCTATTTCTTGGTCTGGGGGAGCATTCTGAGGCAGCTTCTCACTTTGCTCCAGACTCTGATTTCTTCTGGAGCCCCAGAGGGTCTTGAGGGACCTGTCTCATTCTCCCAGGGCGGCCGTGGCGCGCCTGGCAGGGAGAGGGGAGCGTGTTGGGCAGTGCCCTGTGTATATAAGGAGTGGAGTGTTTGCAATGCCAGGCCTGGCTCCCAGCTCAGTTTACATATCAATCCACTTACTCTCAGCAAGTCTGGGTGTGTTCTGCTCTTAATATGCATTTCACCACGGATAAGTCCGCAGAGATGCCACCGGGTACAGAGTTCACACTTCCAGGGGCTGCAGACTGGGGTAGAATGCTCACTGAGCATGCGCAGGCCCTTCCTGAATTCGATCGCCAGCACACACAGGCAAGGTGGTGCATGCTTGTAATAAATAGGAGTACTGGGTAAGTGGAGGCAGAAGGATCCGAGGTTCAAGGCCACCCTAAGCTACATTAGGAATTTGAGACCTGGACTATATGAGACCTCGATTCAAAAAAAAAAAAAAAAAATGGGGGTGGGGGGAAAGGGATGGAGAGATGGCTCAGTGGTTAAGAGTATTTGCTGCTCCCAAATCCAGCTCCAGCACCCACACTGGGTAGTTCACAACCGCCTATACTTCGGTTCCAATGGATCTGACACCCTCTCTGGCTTCCTCAGACACACACACATGCACACACACAGTGCACATAACCTCATGCAAGTGAACACACACATACCCATAGAAACACATACGTGAATCTTTTTTTTTTTTGTTTGTTTGTTTGTTTGTTTTTTGAGACAGGGTTTCTCTGTGTAGCCCTGGCTGTCCTGGAACTTATTCTGTAGACCAGGCTGGCCTCGAACTCAGAATTCCGCCTGCCTCTGCCTCACTAGTGCTGGGATTAAAGGCGTGTGCCACCACTGCCTGGCAGACGTGAATCTTTAAAAACAGAAAAAGAATCAGAGGAAAGGCTTAGAAGACTGGCTCATCCTTAGAGAAGACAAATTATTTCCTCCTACCTACTCATGATCCTCTGGGGCCCATCTGACCCCACCTCCCTCCTCTCCCACCACCACACACGACACGGGTACCGCTTCCTATCCATAGATTCCTCAACAAACACACACACATATACACACAAAATACATCATTGCACATATACACACAGTACATCATATACACATCAACAGACACATATACACATACATCACACACACATACACATATATACATCACACATACATACACATCATACACAACATATACACACACAATATACACATGACACATATACACACACACACACATATCACACACACATACACACAACAACACAACACATACACATATACACACCACATGCACACATACACACACATACACAAATACCACACATACCACACACATCACTAGATCCAAAAGGAGACCCAACAGGCTCGGCTTCCTAGAGAGCCACGCCTAAACCCACTTGAAATTATGCCTCAAAATCTGGCCGTCAGCAGGGAATGACACAGCGCGGCCAGGCTCAGCTCTGTCCTGGGCCTAATCCTAGCCTTGTGGGTGCAGGTGGAGCTCCATCGCCCCATGCCCTAGGCACCCTTCCCCTTGTACACTCAGCCCTAAGCCACACCCTGACCTCCAGGAGCCCAAAGCCCAGCAAGAAAAAGCAGTGTGTGTAAACAGATCTCCAGGATGTCCTGGGCAATGCTAAAATTAGAGATGTGACCCTATGGTCTCAGGCCACATGTGTTACAATAATTCACCCTGCCTATGGGAAGAGGAGGCCCTGGTGAGACTCCCGGTGACAACTTGGAGATATGGTAAGGGGAACACTGGGCTGAGAAGATGAAACCTGGGGGCTCAGTTCAGCTCCGTGGGGTGATCCTGAGCACGTCATTCATGAAGCACGTCGGTAAGGGCCGGGGGATGGGGGCATGGGTGTAGGGGGTCAGGTTGGAAACAACCACAGAATTCCCCAGCTGTGGCCAGAAAAATAAAACATTGGCACAGCCTAGATTGAAGTCTGTTAAGACTACCACATAGAAAGAAGGGGGCCCCTTGAGGCCCGTGAGACAGCTCAGTCTGTAAGGCTCTAGCTTGCAACCACGGCAACCTAAGTTTGAGCCACAGAACACACAAAAACGTGGAAGAGAGAACCAACTCCAAAAAGCTGTCCTCTGTCTTCCACATGCAAGATATGGGACCTGCGACAGATACACACACACACACACACACACACACACACACACGCATACCAAATGCCCAACAACAATTAATTAACTAATTAAACATTACAGAAGCAGACCCTAGCAGATAAACAAATTTACAAAGCTTTTTCTTGGAGTGAAGTCCTGGTGATTTGGTTTATTTAGTAGTGTTTAGCTAGCCTGTGCAAAGCCCTGGGTTCAATAGTTAGCATCATATAAAGTGGGTGTGGTGGTGGACGCCTGTAATTCTAGCATCCAGTAGGATCCGAAGTTCAAAGGCATCCTGAGACCCAGCTCTCCAAGCAAAAGCATTAAAGCATTAAGTGAGAAGGTAGGCTCCCACAGTTCCCTGTGCAGTGAGAATATATATATCATATATATATTACTATCAATATATTATTAACATAATTAATATGTACAATATAAAAATATATGTTATATAAATATATATATATAAATGTTACATAAATACATAATAATATATAATGTTATATAAATATATAATATAATATATAAATATTATACACTACATGTGTATGTTTATACCCAGGCCATCCTTTGCCTTGGATAACTTAGTAGTAGGGGTCCCTCTGTTTAAGACAAGCTAGAACAGGAAGGGAGGGTACCAGGGCAAGAAGGGGAGGGTACCACTAGCTATCTGCTTCATCTTTATTTTTGAGACAAAAGGATCCTCAACTCCTTTCCTCCTTTTAATTTTTTGTAAATTTTATTTATTTTTACTGTGCGTGTGTGGGCACATGGGTCACAGGAGCACATGAAGCTAGCGAACAGCCCTAGAGTCAGGTCTCTTCTTCCACCTTTAAGTGGGATCCAGGCATCAAACCCAGGACGTCAGGCTTTACCCATTGGGCCATCTTTCCCACCCCCACCCACCTTCTACTTTTAATTTGTGTATCGTTGCATGCATTTTCTGTCAACGATAGTTTTTTTCTTGGCGGGGGTGAGGGGGGAGAGAAAAAGAATTTATTCAGCTTACATTTACAGATCACAGTCCATCAATGGAGGAAGTCAGGACAGGAACTCAAACACAGCTGGAACCTAGAGGCAGGAGCTGGCGCAGAGGCCATGGAGGGGTGCTGCTTACTGGCTTGCTGAGTCTGATTTCTTATAGAACCCAGGACCACTAGCCCAGGGATGGTACTACCCCTATGGCTGTCCCTCTCCCTCATCGATCACTAATTGAGAAAATGCTTTACACCTGGATCTCAAGAAGGCATTTTCTCAACTGAGGCTCCTTCCTTTCTGATGACTCTGGCTTCTGTCAAGTTGACACAAAACCAGCTCCCTCTTCTACTCTATGTGGAATAGTCCATAGAGAAGCAGTACAGATGCTCTTGCTGTGCCCATACAGAGTGGACTCCAACAGAGTGTCAACGTCAGTGCCCTAATGCTACGAAGAGATACCATACCGCAACAACTCTTATTTAAAGAAGGAGAAGGGGGAGGAAGAAGAGGAGGAGGAGGAGGAGGAGAGGAGGAGGAGGAGGAGGGAGGAGGAGGAGAGAGGAAGAAGAAGAAGAAGAAGAAGAAGAAGAAGAAGAGAGAAGAGAAGAAGAGGAATGCATTTAATTGGGGCTTGAAGAAATGCAGAGACAAAGATAGAGCAGAGAGTAGAGGAATGGCCAACAAATAATCAGCACATGTGAGCCCCATCCATGGGCAAGCACTAGTCCCCAACACTATTAATGAGACTCGGTTATGCTTATAGAAGGAGCCTAGCGTAACTGTCCTCTGAGAGGTTCTACCAGCAGCTGACTGAGACAGATGCAGATGCCCACAGCTGGATATAATCCATATAGTAAGCTAACCTTAAATGAATGAATAGTTGACACTATTTTAAAAAGCACTTAATACCACTTCCATGTAGGCAAAAAAATAAAAATAAATAAATGCTATTTAAGAGCAAAAAAAATAAAAAAAATAAAAAAAAAAATTCAGGGACCAGAGCTAAAAGAGCCTGACAGAAGGTTCATGGTGGTAAAATCTCAAAATCTCAAAATCTCAAAATCTCTCTCTCCTCTCTCTCTCTTCTCCTCTTCTCTTCTCTTTCTCTCTCCCTCTCCCTCTGTTTCCCTCTCTTCTCTCCTCTCTCTCTCTCTCTCTCCTCTCTCTCTCTCTCTCTCTCTCTCGATAGGATTTCCCTGTGTGGCCCAGGCTGGCCTCGAACTCACATAGAGAGAGCCACTGCTTCTTCCTCTCAAGTGCTGGGTTTAAAGGTCCACCGCCGTCCTGCAAGCATTCCCACTTTGGTAAAGTGAGTAACCCTTGCCCAGACCTGTCTTCTTGCCAGGGGTGAGGCAGGAGAGGGCATCCAGATAATGGGTTTTTCTGTAAATGGTTTTCAATTAGCAGTAAACTCAATCCAGACAAATTACTTAACCGGTGGCAGCCACCACCGCTGCCACCCTGCAGTCACACTCTGGTACCTGGAGCAGCCCCAACAGCCTTGCTCACAGCTGAGTTCTTGGCCTGGGTGGGGAGAATTATTTTTTTTTTTTTTTTTTTTTTTAAGCAGAAATACTGCCAGGGATGGCTGGGTTGGTACACAGCAGGCTCAGTTGGCTAAAGAGGAAAGGTTCCAAGTTCTGGGTCTTGGTCAGCCTCCAGAAGAGCGGAGCAAGAGCCAATGTAGGCATCTATGGGGGCGGCAGGGGGCGCTGCAAGGGGTAGTGACTTTGGCCTTACAAGCTCTTTTGATTTCAGGTTTGATAACTGTGTTTGGTCCAGCCAGTGTTTGTCTTCACTGCGCTCTTCCCTCATTCTCTCTCATCACTAGTCCTAAAAAGGGGTGCTGTGGGGGGTGCAAGGTAGAGTATAACACATTCTCATTTTACAGGTGGAAAGGGGCGGCATGAAGAGTCAATGTGTTACACACTGAGGCAAGGAGGGAGAGGGAATGGATCCCTACCTTTCCACCCTTGTCTTCAACCTTCCTTTTGTCTCTGACTTATAGGCAGGACAAAACTGAGAAGAACCACTGTGATCTCCCAGGCCCAGCCAGTGCAGGCAGTTTTCAGCCCTGGCTCACACTTGCAACTATGTGAGATCAGGTACTCCGTAACAAACACGTGTGCCAAAGCACAGACATCTGTGGTGTTGGAAACCTCCCAGTTAATTCTGATGTAACTTTGGGTGAGAGCCTCTGAGTTATAGCTCAAATCGTCTACCCGAACCTTCAGACGCCCTGCAACTCATACTCCACGTCTCTGCCCCACCCTCGACTCTTGGGAGCCTAGCAACACTGCTTATCTTTCTTTCGGGGTACCTGGAGTCAGAGAACTGGGCTGGAAGCTAGCCAAAGGCTAGAACCAACAGTTCAGAGACCCAAAACAGAGATATCATTTGCCTACACTATGCCAGTGAGTCTTGGACATAGCAGGACTAGAATCAAAATCTACTGACTGCCAGTAGGGTCGCCTTGCAAAGGGGTCCCATTAAAAGGCAGTCTTGACAGCCAGCCCAGCAGTTCCTGCCCACAGAAGAAATGCAGTAAGGAGAAGAGGAAGAGGTGAAGAAAGACAAAGAGAAAATAGGGGGAAGAAGAGAGGAGGGAAAAGAGGAGAGAAGGAAGGAAGAGGAAGGGAGGGTCTTATTTTCAGAGGACCCTTTGGGATCTCTGGACAAGCCTACCTATATACACACTTCTGGAGAGGTGAACATAGAGCTAGCCTATGGAAAGATAGCCTCATGTCCAGACTGAAGTCCAATTATTCTAAAATGCCCTGATAAGCCAGGGTTAATGGCACACCCGTGTGATCCCAGTATCCAGTGTGTGGGAGGTAGAAACAGAAGGATCCAAAGTTCAAGGCCACCGTCAGATACACGGCGAGTTTGGGACCAGCTTAGATGACATGAGACCCTGTCTAAAAGTGGGGAGGTATCCCTTGGGACCTTTTAGCTTATACCATTCAGGGCAAAGATTCCTTGCCCATAATAACATTAATGGTGCCAGACGTGGTATCTTACAACTGTAATTCCAATACTTGGAAGGCTAAGGCAGGAGGATTACTATGAGTTCAAGATTAGCCTGGGCTAGTTAGTGAGTTCTAGGCCAGCCAGAAATCCATAAGATGCTGTCTCAAAACAAATAAGCAAACACACACCCCACCACCACCAGCAGCTAGACTAAGCTACAGTAAGACTCTGTGACAATAATAGCAACAACAATAATAATAGGTGTGGTGTCACATGCCTTTAATGCCAGCACTTAGGTGACAGAGGCAGTACATAAAGAAGCCCTGTCTCTAAAAAACCGATAGTAATAACAATAAATAGTAGTAATTATTATTCATTGTTATTGTTTTTATAATTATAACAATTGTATTACTATCTCTCTCTCTTTTTTTTTAGCTCTCTGTGGTCTCATCTTGGCCTGCGTCATTTTATTTCCACAACCATCCAATGTTTAATAATTACTGTCTCCAACTACAGATGAGAAAACTATGGTCAGAGAAATGAAGGAACTTCCCCAGTTCACTCAGCTAGGAAGTGGCGGGTAGTAATAAAAGCCTGGTTGTACACAACCAATGCCATCCCGATCCTCCATGGGCAATGCCAGAACTCGTGGAAACAGCAACACCACCCAGGAGCCGCCAGGTTGTCTAGTGGAATGCCCCACTCCAAGAAGGCATGAACATCTCCGTCCATCAAGGAAGAAAGCAAGACGCCCAAGAGAAACATCTTGGCCAGTGAGAAACGGCACAGCAAGTAGCCACAGGGGCCAGACTTGGAATCCAGGTGGCCACAAGCACAACAGCTGACCACCTCTGGCCAGGCTGATGGGGAGTCACACCCTGAAGGTGTGGTGGGCGCAGCCAACATCGTTCACACGCCCTACAGAGCAGCCAGAGGATGCACAGTAGACACGGCTGGCGACCGGACCCCATCAGGGAGGAGCTCAGCAGCACAGGTGAACAAAGTGGCGTCCTGTGGACAACAGGCTCTAACGCTGCTGAAACCGAGCTGAGCTGGAGCCTCCACGGTATCCGGTTCCCGGAGAAGTGGTGCGAGAAGCCGTCGCGCCACTCCCAGAGGCCTCGCTGAGTGGCTGAAGCTGACCCAACCCTGGATCGAGTGTAGTGGGTCATCGAGGGAGTGTGGACCATCCCATACCCCACCCCAGCCCCGGCTCCATCACTCACCCAGAACACGGTGGAGTAGACGATGAGAGAGAACTTGAGCCAAAGATAGGAGAAGCGCGCGCAGTAGCGCACCTGCTCCGAGTCCCCGCGAGGCATCTTGGCTCCCGCGCGGGGCTGCGGGGCTGCCTGGACGCGGCCACCGCTCCAGGCCCCACCTGCGGCTGTCCCGCGGCCTGGCCCGCCGCCCGCGCTCTCTCCCAGGACTGACACAGGCGCGCCGCAATCAGCGCTCGGGCCAGGGAGCGGACAACGCCGGCGGCCAATGGACGCGAGGGGGCGTGTCGGGTGTCGGGGCGTGGCTTCTACTCGGGGGGCGTGGCTTCTGCTCCAGATGTACAGTCAACCCAGCGAGCGGAGGAGGCGAGACTCCGCAGAAGGGCGCGTCCGGATCCCGGCGTGGGAGCTTGTGTCCCGCAGGGCCTTAGGAGTAAGGGCGAGCGTGCCCAGTTCCATATTTGAAAACAGGCTTCCGGGCGCTCGCACTGTAGTTCAGTGATAGAGGGCTTGCCTAAGAGCCTAGGTTCCTAAGCACCGTCAAAAATAAAGCTAGCTTTCCACGGGTGTGAATGAATACTGCGAGAAAGGGGTAGGGACTGACAGCGATGGTGAAGGCAGTTAGGAGGAGGCAGAGACAGGGGGATCTATGTGAGTAATCTGGTCTACACTGTGAGTCCCAGGACATCCAGAGCTACACAGTGAGATTCTGTCTCGAAAACAAACAAACAAACAAAGCAAAACAAAACAAAATGCCAAGTGTGTTGTCATTGCAGTTACATCCTAGCGCGCACCCAGGAGACAGAAGCAAGCGAATCTCTGAGTTTGAGGGCAGCCTGGTCTACATAGCGAGTTTCAGGCCAGCCAAGGCTATGTGTAAATTTTGAATAAAACACAAAACAAAAACATGCGAGTGTGTAAGAGTGACGGTCACATCCTGGAAGGTCACCAGTGCAGGGTGTCTGTCCCATTGGAGCGGCAGTCTTCCGGAGACTGACCCTGTCCCAGGCCTTTCAACCAGCTGACCATGGAAATTCCCTTCTGGTCCCCATCTCTGCTCCCGAAGTTCTTTTCCCGGGAAATCCTCTTCTAGGCCCATCTTCAAACCCAGTCACTACTCAGTCAGCCAGGCTCTGACCTGCCTCCAGGCTTGCCTTGGCGGCCTGGGCCACAGGTGCCTCTGAATCAGTTTTCCTTGCTAAACGTTCCCAGCTGTCTTCTGTTGGTTTCCTGTCTCCAGCCTAGCCGAACTCAGCCCAGAGCCTGAGAAGCAGGCAGTCTATGTTTGTGACAATCTGTAATTAAATGCATAGTCGCTAGTCAAGAGCTCTGGAAGTTCTGAGTGAGGTCTCTGGTGGTGAATCTGGGAATGGCACCTATAGGCAAGTTCCCTGGGCTGAGCGGGAGGGAATGTCCGGGAGGTGGGCAAGCCAGGTGCTAATCCTGGTATTTCTATTTAAAGAGTGAGTGTATGTGTGTATGTGTGTCTGAGTCTGAATGCCGTGAGTGTGTGGGTGCTCTTGGATCCAGAGGAGATGTTGGATTTCTTGGAGCTGGAGTTACAAGTAGCAGTACACCAACAGACATGAGTACTTGGAGCCATACTTAGGTCTTCTGCAAGAACAGGCAGTCGTCTTGAGCCTGAGCCGTCTCTCAGGGACGGTACTTTTTTTGTTTTGTTTTTTAGAAATATCTCACTATGAAGCACACTCACACACACACACACCACTCACACACACACACAAATAAATTAAGCAAGACTGGGTAAAGTAACTTAGACACCACCGCCCTTCCTTGTCCAAACAGAGTAAAAACTTTACGGAGGTGCTTCTTCACAGAGAGACAGCACACTGGGCTAAATCTTTGAGGGGACACACAGCTGTCAGTTACCTCAATCCTGTCTTTAGAATGTCTTGAGCAGGCCTTCCTGCAAGGACGGATGGTCGAGTCTTAAGTGATTTTACTGAAGTTACAGGAACCGGTTTTGTGCCTACTCGCTCATAAAGGTTTGCATTGTCACTATCTGTACCGGCTCAGAAGGCGTGCTGAGATTTCTCTTCATGATAACTTGGCAGGAACATTTAGAGGGAAACTACCCTTGTCAGTAATGGCTACAGTGCTGGAAAGAGAAAGACATAAGGACTCTACGTGGCTGGTGTCCTTGTGTAAGTCTGCAGCTATACAACTGGACCCTGACTCTGTGTCTCTGTTTCCCATCTGTGAAACGATGAAGTCAGACCGATTCTATTCAGTCCTGACAACCTTAGATTCCTTCGTCAAATCCCTGTCCTGTTGAGGAGTCGGAGCTGTGGGAATTTGTTGAACACCTTGCAAAAGCACAGAAGAGGTTACCCTCAGATGCAGGTGTATGTTAATGATGCAGTGAGCATCCCTTGGAAGCTTCCGGGAGAGCCAGAGAGGGCGGGGCCAGGGATCTTTCTCAACTCTGCAAATGACAGCAATTCTGCCTAGCTGTTGAAGGCAAACCAAACCAGAGACTCGTTTATTTCCTGTTATAGCGCAGGCCACTAGTAAGGTTTATGTGGAGACTTGCACGGAGTCTAACCTGCCGTTCAGAAAACAGCTGGGAAGGTCCAGTGCTAAGGAAGGAACTGAGGTGGAGGCTGAAAATGGGGGCCAGTGGTTGAATTGGCCTATTTCTAGCTTGCAGGCCCCGCATACCCCAGGTAGTTGTGAGTTTGGCCTAGTAGAAAATCGTGAACTTACTCAAAACATTGCACAAAGCCCTTTTGCAACTTTTTTTTTTGGTAACCTGATTCCATGTGTCTTACACTTTGTAAACAACAATGTTCTGTTGTGACATCAAAACATTGGGTTTGTCAAGGCAGGGCTTGCTGAGGTGGGTGTGGCTTGTGAGGAACATAGGTCTCTGGGATCATCCCTAGGTTTGGTTTGGATAAGTTTGCATTGATGAGTGGGTAGATGCTCCTGTGGTTTACAAAGAGTGAAAGGCAGGAATCAATACAGGAGTATGGTGATGGTGATGATGGTGATGGTGGTGATGTGATGAGGTGATGATGGTGATGATGATGGTGACAGTAGTGATGGTGGTGGCGAAGTGGAAACTTAAGGATCCTTTGGAAAGTTGGTTGGATGATGTTTTGCTGGGGCAAACACCTGAAGGAACATTTCGCTCAAGTGGACACAGGAAAGATGTTATTCTGATAAAGCAAGTGCGTGAAAGGACACTGACGAAGGATTCTTTGCTAATGACATGCATGTATTGGTCTGCCTTACATTGCATAGTTGAGCTGCAATTGTGGGGACTCCATAGAGAGAAACGCACCAAAAAAAAAAAAAAAAAAAAAAAAAAAACCTTCCGGCATGTGCTGCATTTCTCGCTTCCATGGAAGTGTGCTGCAGTTTCTCGCTTCCATGGACTTGGGCTGATTGGCAGAGGGACGTCAACTGAGACAGACGCACGTGCTGAGGCAAGACCCGTGGAAGACTCGAGATGTTTGCAGGGTATAAACAGGACTTGACGGGCAATAATGGGAGCTGAGCTTGGCTTGCTTGTACAGCTAGCTGTGCAACGCTTGTGGGTCCTGAGTCTTCGCTGATCTTTGCTTCCCTGAAAGAGGCACAGCTGAGCATTCTCCTGGCATTCCTCCTGGTCCCTCCTGCTGACTCGAGCCAAGGCTGAGGCCTGGCTGCCTCTGTAGGCACTGCCACTGCTGCTGATTTCGTGTTTGCTACCCTGACTCTACCGAACTGTACTGCGGTATATCTGTGAGGTGTTTGTGAGTGGATCAAACTCCTGCTGCCTGCTAACCTGTGACCTGAACTGCTGGTTTCCAGACAACACAGGGAGCTGCTCCAAAGAACCTTTCTAAACAGGCCCACTTACCTGTATCCTTTGTTTCCCACTACCTCTGGTGGGTGGTGGGCTACAAGGGAGGTTAATGTGTTTAAGAACCATCATTAAAAATAGACACTGAAAAAAATTACAGTTACATGTGGTGGTGTGATGCTGGTGATTGATTTAGAATCTCGGAGTTAGCTTTTGTTGTAAGACAACAGCAAAACAAAACAAAACTTCTGGGCCACACTTCTCTGAAAGGAAGGGCAGTTTGGAGAAGTTCAGGAGGGGCTTCTTCAGACCAGACATCCAATCTTTTTCTTGCTTTCCCATCGTGGGCCCCAGGTACGTGTGCACAGTCTTTGGGACATCTTCATCAGGAAGTCCTTTTCAGTCATGTGACAGCATCCAAAGACCACATGTTGCTAAAGATAGTGTGGGGTTTGGGTCTCATACCATCCTGACTGGCCATGAGTCTGTCCCCCAGCTCCAAACAGACACCAGCCAGCTCCCTCCAGAGCAAGCTGGGATAGACATAGACACTCCCTTATGATCACACAGGGGCTGCGATTCCCCCCGCTGTGCCTTCCTGCTTACCTTCTTCTCTGGACCCTCCAATGCTGCCCCCTTTCCTATCCTTCTGTCCAGGGAGACTGTTTTGCCTGGACTTGAAGGTGGACCCACGGATTTAGGAATTGTCATTTCTAAATGGAGACTGCTCCTAACACACCATATGAGTTTTCTGGGCTGAGGAGTTTTCTGGAATACGGGACTATGTGTGTAAACGTGAGAGAATCCTTGAAGAACCAAGGAAGCCAGCCATGCTGATTTCCCATCCTTAGACATCTCAGGGTGCTTGGAGAAAGTGTCCTGGGTGACACCTGGTCTCATGTCACTCAGACTGGCCTCCAACTAGTTGATCATGTTTGCAGTGGTTTCGATGAGAAATGTCCTCCATGGGGTCAGGGTTTTGAACACTTGGTCCTCAGTTGATGTGGACTCTTCTGGGGTTGTTGTGGGAGGGGTGTCCTTGCTGGGTGTGCTTTGAGAGTTCACGGCTCACTGCAGTTCCAGTTCACCGCCTTTGCTTCCTGTGAGCAGTTGGAGATGTGCATCCTCGCTTCCTCTTCCCACACTAAGCTTCTGCCTTTGCTATGTGCCTTTCCGCTAGGATGGGCTCTTTCTGGTTCAGGGGTTGAAACGGGGTTTCTCTGTGTGGCCCTGGCTGTCCTGGAATTCACTCTGTAGACCAGGCTGGCCTCAGACTCACAGAGATCCGCCTGCCTCTGCCTCCCAAATGCTGGAGCCACCACTGCTTGGCACCATAACGAACTTTTACCCCTCTGAAACTAGAGCCCAAATAAGCTCTTTTCTCCACGAGATCCTATTGCTCAAGGTATTTTATCATGGCAACAGTAAAGTATCTGTATTAGTCAGGTTTCTCTAGAGTCACAGAACTTATGTGTAGTCTCTATATAGTAAGGGAATTGTTGATGATTTACAGTCTGTAGTCCAACTCCCCAACAATGGTCAGCGGCAGCAGCAGTGGGAATGGAAGTCCAAGGATCTAGCAGTTGCTCAGTCCCACAAAGCAAGCAGGCAAAGAAGATGCTATTCTTCCTTCTTCCAATGTCCAATGTAGGTCTCCAGCAGAAGGGGTAGCCCAGATTGAAGATGTGCACCACCACCAATACAATGACCTTGAACTTGTGGTCCTTCTCCCTACGTCTCTGAGTACTGGAATCCTAAGTGTGTGCCTGGTGTTTAGCTGTTGTTTTGTATTTTCAGGGATGGGGGGGGGGGTGTCTATATAGCTCAATGGTCCTGAAATTCGCAATCCTCTGCCTCGGTGGACTCTGGTGTGGTGTGGTGTGGTGGTTTTACACCACAGGTTTTAGTTGACTTTTCATTGATGTAAAAAAAAAAAAAAAAAAAAAAAAAACCACTGACTGACTTGGTCCATGTTCTATTGCTGTGAAGAGACTCTGTGACCACAGTTAACTCTTACAAAAGAAAGCATTTAATTGGGGCTTGCCTAAAGTTTCAAAAGGTTTAGTCCATTATCATCATGGTGGGTAGCGTGGACTCACACAAGCAGACATGGTGCTGGAGAAGTAGCTGAAAGTTCTACAGACAGCAGGATCCACGGGGAGGGGGGAGAGAGGGAGGGAGAGGGGCTTTTGAAACCTCAGGGCCCACCCCCAGTGACGCGTTTCCTTCAACAAGGCCACACCTCCTAATCCTTCCCAAGTAGTGCCACTCCCTGATGACTAAACATTCAGATGTATGAACCTGTGGGGGCCATTCTTATTCAAACCACCACACTGGCCAAAAGCAATTACGGATGGAAAAGGTTTACTTGGCTTCCCTGCCATCCCCGCCCCCCATCCCATTACAGTTTATCACTGAGGGATGCCTCTGAAGCCAAAGCAGCAACTAAACAGAGCAGGAACCTGGATGCAGGATGTGAAGTGCAAGACATGGAAGAAGGCTGCTTACTGGCTGGCTCCAAGCTCACATTCTATTCTTTCCCCTACACCTCCAGGACTCCTGCCCAGGGCTGGCATGCGCATGCATGAGTACAGGTGACCATGGATTCCAGAAGAGGGTGTGGGGAGCCCTGGAGTTGGAGCTAACAAGTGTGTGCTGGGAACCAAACTCAGGTCATCTGCAAGAGCAGTATACTCTCAACAGCCAAACCATCTCCCCAAGCCCTAAAATGTCTTTTTAAAAGAAAATACTCCGCTTTTATTTCCATTCCCCTGATGGCTGGTGAGGTTGAGTATATTTAACGTGCTGATCAGCCTTTTGTGGTTCAGCAAATGCCTGGTTTTATTCATTGTGTGGTTTTAGTTAGGTCGTAGATTCTTCCCCAAAGAGGCCAGTGCCAAGGACCGACAAGCTGAGAAAATGCCATTCAGGTTGGTCCTATGGCTTTGGTGGCAGAGGGTCTCAGAAGCAGCCACCAGCCAGAGTTGGCCTTGTTGGGGCCCAACCTGGAATTCTGGGAAAGCAGTCTGGATATTTTGACTGACAGAATGTGGGGCATGGCTTGTGTGGCTCATGCAGGAAATGACTGGCACCCTAGTCCTTGCAGTGGGGGCAGGGCAGCTGTTTCCAGGAAAAGCTGGGTGCTACTGGAGACGGAAGGCTCAGGGAATCTGACTAGTCTCCCTGGCAGTCTGACGGTCTAGTTTCAGTTTCTCTTCTGGTACGGTAAGTAAAAAACAGAGGCAAGCTAATTGTGATGGTTTGTATATGCTCAACCCAAGAGAGTGGCACTATTAGAAGGTGTGGCCCTGTTGGAGTAGGTGTGTCACTGTGGGCATGGATTTAAGAAACCCTCATTCAGCTGGCGGTGTGGCGCACGCCTTTAATCCAGCATTGGAGCAGAGGCAGCGGATTCCGAGTTGAGGCCAGCTGGTTACCGGCGAGTTCCAGGACAGCCCGGACTACACAGAGAAACCTGTCTCGAAAAAAAAAAAAAAAAGAAAAAAAAAAAAAAAAAAAAAAGACCCTCATCTAGCTGCCTGGAAGCCAGTATTCTGTAGCAGCTTTAGATGAAGATGTAGAACTCTCAGCTCCTCTGCACCATGCCTGCCTGGACGCTGCCATGTTCCTGCCTTGATGATAATGAACTGAACCTCTGAACCTGTAAGCCAGCCCCAATTAAATGTTGTCCTTATAAGAGTTGCTTTGGTCACGGTGTCTGTTCACAGCAGTGAAACCCTAACTAAGACACTAATTCATAAATCACTGGCATTTATTTAAGGACTGGGAAGTCTGAGAACACAGAGCCACCTCTGCTTGGCATCCATTGGGCATGCTTGCATCATTTACCCAGTAGGGTACCACATGTCCAAACTCTCTTTCCTCCCACCCGACATCTGTGCCAGCATTATAAAGCCTCTAACATGGGTTAGGACGTTAGCTTAGTTAGCAGGGAGCTTGCCTTACACACATGCAAGGCCTGGGGTCAGTCCCCAGTGCTACACCAGGCGCTTGGTGACAAGAGGTGTAATTCCAGCACAAAGGAGGCAGAAGCAGGAGTATCAGAATAACTCAGTCATGCTTGGCTATATATCGAGTTCCAGGCCAGCTACATTAAGATCCTGTCCCCAGAATACAAATAAACAAAGCCACTAATGCCATCATGGGAGCCTCCCCATCATGACCTCATCTGGTCCTGACGACCTCCCAAAGGACTCACTTCCCAATTGCCATTAACATGGGGAATTTAGGGATGAAGTTTTCCACATGTGAATTCTGGAGGACAAATCCTCAAACAGAGTTGCTAGGCGTGGCAAGATGGCTTGATGGGTAAAGGCACTTGTCACCAAGCCTGATGACCTGAGAGACATCCCTGAGACTCACATGGGAGGAAGAGAGCGCTGACTCCCGAAAATTGTCTTCTGGCCTACGTGCACGCATGCGCGTGTGCACACACAAGTATAATTTAAAATTTTAAAAATACAACCCAATGATAGCTGCTTCCAGTTCACATCAGGGTCTAAATCTGTTCCTGAAGAACCTGAGCAGAAGGGCAGAACATTTTGCACCAAGAAAACATACACAGATGGATGTGTCAGCCTGGGTCAGGGAAAGTGACAAGCCAGTGTTCTATCATGTGCTGGGTTCTAAGGCCCAGCAGGCCTTGGTGGTAGGCTTTCACCATGGTTAAAGCAACCCCCTGCTCACCTCTAGATTAATTGTGCCAGGTCATTGTGCCGACTGGATGGCTGGAAAGAGCGACAAGAAAGACTGTCTCATGGCTACATTATCACCACGCATGCTCAGTGCCTGGTGCCGGGCCGTGTAGAGGTGGGCCATGGAAATGCTTACTAAACAAAAGCGGCCAGTGAGCTGTTCCCAGGGCCATTCAGACTGAGTCCTGGCAGCCCCACCCACAGCAAGCTGCAAAGCTGGGTCCTTCCTAAGCTTCCACCAGAGATCTAGCCGCTGAGACATTTAATGGAAAACTCCCTGGGTCCTCGGAGGGGTCAATCCTGTGCAGGAAGCCTCTCTGTCTCCTTTCTCTACTTCCTGTCTTTTCTCTCAGGGCATTTCAACTTCCTCTTCTCCGTTTCTCAGCTTCGACTTTTCTGTCTCATGAACTAATCCCTCGGGGCCCTGCTCAGAAAAAACAGAAGGCCCTTCCTTTAACAAAATTCGATTTTCTCTTATTAACAGGAGAGACTACATGGTTATGTTTTTTTTTTTCTCTCTGTTATGAGATAGCACCAAACTTTTGTGAGGTGAACGAGACAGACTCTGACTGAAGAGAAGGCTTAGACCTGCAGCCTCCCTCCCATGCAATCACACAGACCTTCAGAAACCTCCCGGGCCTGGAACCTGGGTTAGTCTTCACCCTGACACTCCATGGCTGCACCTAGCTTCCCTGTCCACAGAAAGCAACATTTTTTTGCTCCCTCTCTGAACAGATGACCCTACCTTTTTCTCCATGACTGCAGAGAACCTCGCTTCACCAAAGTGTCCTAGGAAGTAGCTGAAAAAGTGTTAGGGAAGGAGGCTCAGTGTCTTAGTTAGGGCTTTACTGCTGTGAACAGACACCATGACCAAGGCAGGTCTTATAAAGGAGAACGTTTCATTGGGGGCTGACTTCAGAGGTTCAGTCCATTATCATTAAGGTGGGAACATGGCAGCATCCAGGCAGGCATGGTGCAGGAGGAGCTGAGAGTTCTCCATCTTCATCTGAAGGTGGCTAGTGGAAGATTGACTTCCAGGCAGCTAGGATGAGGGTCTTAAAATCCATGCCCACAGTGATACATCTACTTCAACAAGGCCACGTCCCCAAATAGTGCCACTCCCTGGGCCGAGCATATTCAAACTGTGACACTCAGTGACCTTGCTATTTAGTGCTTCAGAGTGCCTACTTGCTTCAGAGCTACTTGCTAAGTAAAGTGCATTGTCGATTTACTTTGGTAAAACATCAGGCCTCCCTCCAGTTTTTACGCTTTCACAAAACCAAACCAAACCAAACCAAATTGCTTTTAATGTCACTGATCTCATGTTTTCAAACCAAACCAAACAAACAAACAAAGAACTCAGACATGTTACTATCTAGGCTGACTTCAAACTCCTGCAGTCCTCCTACCCTGGCTGTCACCGTGGACAGGGCAATAGATGCATGCTGCCACACAGTGTGGCTCAGTATTAAAGGAAAAGATTTTATTTTTCTTTTAAAAAATGATGTGCATATGTGTATGACTCTGTGTGGCTCGTGCGTGTGAATCCAGTGTCCATGGAAACCAAAAGAGAGCCATGTGTCTCCTCCAGAGCTGTGGGAGGCCCTAAGCAACAGGAGCAGTGTCACTTCGTGCGCACTGAACTGGCTCACATTAAATACGGTAGATAAGGCCCAGTGTGCGCTTGTGCAAGCCACAGGGATCGGCTTCAGAGACATGAAGTCTCTGAGCAGTTTTTGTCTTTGTACAAACATCAAAATGGAAGCAATGATACTAGGTTAAAAAGTTGCAAGAAACAAATGCACCCTTACCATGATACACAATTTTTTTTGTTTGTTTGTTTTGGTTTTCAAGACAGGGTTTCTCTGTGTAGCCCTGGCTGTCCTGGAACTCACTCTGTAGATCAGGCTGGCCTCGAACTCAGAAATCCGCCTGCCTCTTTCTCCCAAGTGCTGGGATTAAAGGTGTGCGCCACCACTGTCCAACTGAGATGCAAGCTATTTTTAAAATTGCATTTACATATTTTGTATGTGTGCATAGGCTGCCATAGCCCAAGCGTGGAGGTCAGAGGGCACCTTGCAGGAAGAGGTTCTCTCTTTCCACCATGTGGGTTTTCAGGATCAAATTCAGGTGGTTATGCTTGGTGGCAAGCACCATTATCCACTGAGCCATCTTGGCAGCCCTGTGTGTATTTTTTCAGACATGGCTGGATGAACTAGGCTAGCATCAAACTCGACATGCAATTGAGCTGGTGCTTTTGCCTCCCAGTGCTGAGATGAGATGACAGATGAGTGACTATAGATAGATAGATATGTATTTTATTATGTATATATGTATATATTCATTATGTATATATATTCATATATGTATGTGTATATATACATATATTTCATTATGTGTATATTCATTATGTATATTCATACATGTTGTATATATACATATATGTATTTCATTATGTATATATGTATATATTATATTATGTATATTCAAATATGCGTGTATATACATATATGTGTTTCATTATGTATATATGTGTATGTGCGTATATATATATTACTTAATTATGTATATGTGTATATATTCATTATGGATAGTACATTCATTTTTTTATTATGTAGCCCAAGCTGCCCCTGATAACTCTCTTGGCTCAGCCTCCCAAGTACAGGATACAAACTGTCATCACAACTGGGCCACCAACATAATTCAATGTAACCACTCTGGAGAAGTCCAGGCCAGTGGCAGCCTGCATGGAAGTCACACCTGGACTCACAATATCCACTGACACAGAAATGTTCAGCTATGAAACAAAAATGTAACTTCTACAAATTTGTCTCAAATGGATCCCGCCTGTTTCCATGATTGAGTGTGGGCTGCATGTGCCCCTTATCCCTCTCCCCTCCCAAGAGGATCAAGCCTGGATCAGAGGGACAACTGAGTCTGAGAACATCTGTTCCCCACCTCCAAACCAAGGGCAAGAACCGGGAGGGAAGGTGTGAGGTCTTCAGGGCAGAAGGGATTCCTGTTTCTTGGTGGTGACCTGGAGTCCAATAGAGGGCAGTCAGTACTGAGAGTTTAGCCTTGGTCTCGGGCTAACAAGATTGCTCAGGTGTTTGGGATGCTTGCTGCGAAGTCTGACAACTTGAGTTACATACTCAGATTATACATGGTAGAATGAGAGAACCAACTCCTGGAAGTGGCATGAGGGGACACACACACAGATACGCAAACACACATGCACACAGACATGCAAACACACACACATGAAAACACAGGCACACACACAAGCACATACATACATGCACATAAATGCATACATACACAAACAGATGTGCACACAGACATGCAAATGCACACACAAGAAAACACAGGTAGGCACACGTGCACATGAAAATGCACACATAAATGTACACATATGCAAACACACATGGACACACACATGTACACACATGCAAACACACATGTACACACACATGTACACACATGCAAACACACACATGCACACACACATGTACACACACGCAAGCATGCACATAAGCACAAACACACACAAGCACATGCACAGACACACACACACACACACATTAAAAAGGTAAATGTGCAAAAGTTTCACTCAGTGCCCTAGGAGATGAAGTGAGAGAGAAAGCTCACAATCTACAGCAATATCACAAAGAAGAGACATCAGAATGGAGGAATAAGAGATAAAAGGCAAAGCAGAGGAGTATTTTTAACTCAAATTCTGGTTTTCGTACCTGAAAAAATGCCTAGTATGAGAAGAAATGATTATAGAAATTGATCGAGAAAAAATTCTCTTCGGTGAAGAAAAGCATTTTAAAATATTCATTCATTCATTCATTTATTTTAAATTTTCTCTATTTTTATTCATGTGTATGAGTGTTTTACCTGCATGTATGTCTGAGTATTACTTGTTTGCTTGCTGCCACAGAGGCCAGAATAAGGCATCAGAGTCCCTGGAATTGGACCTACAGCCAGTTGTGAGCTGCCATGTAGGTGCCAGAATCCAACCCAGGTCCTCTGGAACGTAGCCAGTGTTCTTAACCATTGAGCGCCTCTCCAGCCCCTAATTTTATTTTATGTATATAATGTCCTGCCTTCAGTAAGTACACCTTATACGTGCGATACTCAAGGAAGCCAGAAGAGGGCGTTGGATCCTCTTGAACTGAATTAACCTGAACCCAGGTTCTTTGTAAGACAGAAAGTGCTCAACCACTGAGCCATCTTCCCGGCCTAAGAAAGCATCCTTTAGGACTAGAGTTCAGCTTCTCAGCAGGAAGAAGGGAAAATATTAGGTGACAAGGAAGGACTGAACACAGAGAGGGAGAGGAGTCATGAAAGAAGATATAAAGCTAGATGGGGGTGCTGGAGAAATGGCTCAGTGGTTAAGAGCACTGACTGCCCTTCCAGAGGTCCTGAGTTCAATTCCCAGCACCCACATGGTGACTCACAACCATCTGTAATGAGATCTGGTGCCCCCTTCTGCTGTGTCTGAAGACAGCTGCAGTGTACTCATATACATAAAATAAATAAGTAAATCTTTATAAGTAAATAAAAAGACAAAAGAAAAAAAAAAAGGAAATAAAAAGCTAATTGGGTTTCTGTTGTTGTTTTTGTTCTTCAGTTTCAACTCAGTCGTGGATTTTTCATATTGTGGTGGATAAGTGTCTAAAAATACGTCCAATAGTGAAAGTGTGAATCCAGTGTGAAGCTTCCCAGCTTCACACTAGTTAGAAGTTCACTGACATATAGCAAACCTTGGGTCGGTTGAATTTGGTGTGTGATCTTTTTTGCTTTTCAAGTTTTTTTTTTTTTTCAAGTTTTTTATTATAACTATTTTTATAACTCTGCTCTCTTCTAGTGGGAAGAACCAGGTCCCAGGAGAAATGATTGCCGGGCAAAGGTTAGAATTTCATTTTTAACTCAAATGTAGAGGTCAGAGAACTTGCCTTGAATGGAGAGGAACTAATTTGCATATAAGAGTCCGTGTGTTACCACGATCTAGTTCACCTGAATCCAGCACCTCAGACAGAACCCTATAACCTAAGAAGAACTCTCCAGAAAGGTTCTGGACCAAACAAAACTTGAATCAGGGCAGAGGCCAAGTATGGCATGGCATGTCGGCAATCCTAGCCAAGGCTGAGGCAGGAGGATTGTGCTTGGCTACCTAGCATGTTTGAGGGGCCAGCTTAGGCCTTGAGATCCTGACTCAGAAAAAAAAAAAAAAAAAGTTTGTGAGGGTAGCCTGGGCTACACAATGAAACTCTGACTCAAAAAATAAAAATAAATAAATAAATAAACAAACAAACCAACAAACTCCCAACTGTTGCCGTGTTCTCTGTAACTGGATTGTTATGAGCCAGAGTTTGGAAATTCCAAGTAGAAAACAGTACAAAATGGCTTTGAGTGTGCTGAAAACAGATGTTGATAGTTAAATCCACACGGAAAGAAAAAAAATGTGTTGCCATGGGAAACCCCTAAACCAGTGGCTCTCAACCTTCCTGATACTGCGACCCTTTAAATACAGTCCCTCATGTTGTGGTCCCCAACCATAAAATTATTTTTGTTTCTACCTCATAGCTGTAATTTTGCTAGGTTGTGAATCATAATGTAAATGTCTGCCGTGCAGATGGTATTAGTGAGTCCCCCAAAGGGGTTGAGACTCGCAGGTTGAGAACCACTGCTCTAAACAGATGAACTGCAAACGACAACAACAAACCCAGAATTTTGAACACAGTTTAAGGGATTAAAAACTACCTCTGCGGCTGCAGAGACAGCTCAGTAGTTAAGAGCACTCGCTGCTCTTGCTGACGTCCTGAGTTCAGTTCCTAACATCTACATTAGATGATTCATTAACCTCCTGCAACTCCAGCCGCAGAAGGATCCAAGCCTCTGGTTTCTGAGGGCTCCTGCACACATGCGCACATAACCACACACAGACAGCGGAATCTCACTGTGTGCCCTCGTCTGGCCTGAAACTCAGAGATCCGCCTGCCTTTGCCTCCTGAGTGCTGGGGTCGAAGGTGTACACCACAAGGAAGCGTCTCCCCATCCCCCACACCCCATCCCCCACACCCCCTACCCACGGTCTCACTATGTATAGCCCTGGCTATCTGGGAACTCTGTAGTCCAGGCTGGCCTCGGATTCATAGAGATCCGCCTGCCTTTGCCTCTGAAGTGCTGGGATTCAAGGTGTGTGCTACCATGCCCAGTAGTAAATCTTTGTTTTTAAAGCAACCTCTACCTCTGGAAAGCTGTTGTGTTCAAGCTGTCGCAAACAGAACCTGCAGGGCGTCTGTTGACAAAGGCAGGACTGGAGAGTGAGTATGTAGGCGGCGTGAGCCTTCAGTTAATTCTTGAATTCTTGGAAAAGCAGCCATGTTTCATAAGGGCCTGACAGATGGGCTGGAGCACCCCAGGTGTAAAGGCATTAACAAGAGTCTGGTCTCAGGGTTGTGTCTGAATTTGGCCTCACGCTGTAGCCATCTGGGGCTCTTTCAAACGCCCTGCACCTGGCACCTGCCCCAGGCACCCCAATTCTATTGGTTTCAGGTGTGCGATGGAATCTGAGTTTTTGAACGCCCCCACCTCATTCCTACGTGCTGCAGCGTTCAGGAGCCACTTGGCCTCATTAGGGCACGGGAGTAGTATGAGAGAGGTTGGTGGGCTAAAATATAAACTGCTGCACATACAAAAGCCGCGCAGAGTGGAGAGACCGAGAGAGGAGGACGCTGCTGCTGAGAGTACCCTGACTTCAGGCTTAGGCAGCTGGGTGGAGATGCTGAGATTTCAAACACAGCGGGGCTTGGTATACATGAGATAGCCCCACTGTAGAGATGCCTTGTGCTTATTATTAGTACAAGGAGATTTGGCTGGGTGAACAGCCTTGACTGCCATAGCCACAGCAGCAGCCACCTCTCCTGCCACCATCGGCTAAGGGAGAGGTTTCTCAAAGCCCTGTAGTCACAGATCCAGACGTGTTGGCGCGCACCTTTTAGCCCGACTCATGGTGTGTGTCTGCCCTCTAGTGGCACTATCTGTGTATTACAGAGATTGGAGGTACAGTTCCAAACCATTGCGGAGGCAGGAGGGAAAGAGGGAGGGAGGGAGGCACGGAGGCACCGATGAGGAAGAGGGTGAAAGGGGATGGAGAGAGTAAGGGATCATGGATGAGAAAGACGGGGCTTGGTGCTGAGCTGCAGCAGTGATTAAGGGTCTATGCAGCACTCTCTGTGTTAAGCCGGAAGCCCCGAACAGTCCGGGCTCGGCCAGTGCATGCCTTGCCTGAGCCTCAGCCTCCTGGCCCTGCTGGGAAACTCTGAATGACTTTTTGTCTTTTTCAGTGTCACAGTAGCATTACAAGACTGACCGTCTGTGCCCCTCACACAAGAGAAAAGGGACAGCTGGAGCAGGACGGGGTTGGGGGGAGGACGGGACACGTGCAAGGCTTCTGAGTGGCCAACAGAAAGTACTTGAAGGCTTTCTGAAGTTGCGGCATCCATTAGTATTTAAGGATTAATGAGTGCACGCGTAGGTAGTGTCTGTGGGGAGACTTCCTGCTCTTGGGACATTCAGGACAAACTCCCAGTCTCTGGAGGGTGTGTGAGGCTTTGACTCTCCCACCTTGGACAGTTCACTTAATTTTCCTCACCGTGGATGGGCTGGGGAGTGAAGTGGAAATTTCTGGTTTCTCTGGAAGTTCAGTTACGTCATATGATGTTCTGCTGGGGCAGACCAGGTGAAAGGATGTTTTGCTGAAGCAGACACCTGAGAGATGCATGACATTTGGAAAGAATATAAATATGACCCCTGCAGACAGTGAGTGGAGTCTCTGGCATTGGTTCGCCTTGCTCTGCCTCACTAGTTGTCGACACTCACTTATCGATTCTCCTTGCCTAGCATTGCTGATCTTCACTCGTTGTGACTTCTTCGAGAGTAACTCGCCAAAGAACTTCTCTTGATATTCTGGTGGCTTCTTGAGCTTCCTTGGATGTGGGCTGATTGGCGGAGCCTCGTGGTTTCTTCTGGATTGACTGCTGTTGCTGATTCATGAGTGGTGATGGCCGAGCGGGCTGGACTACAGCTGCTGAGTCATGTTGAACTGCTGGCAATGAAGATTGGAATAGCTCCCAAAGAACTACTTCTAAACAGGTCTGCACCCTCTTTGCCCTGTTAACCTTTCTTTTCCACTCCTTCTGGTGAGCTAGAGGGGAACTTGAAGCATTTAAGAACCATCATTAAAGGGACCGGGCTGGGTGGTGGCGCACGCCTTTAATCCCAGCACTTGGGAGGCAGAGGCAGGCGGATTTCTGAGTTCAGGCCAGCCTGGTCTACAGAGTGGAGTTCCAGGACAGCCAGGACCAAGAGAAACCCTGTCTCAAAAAACCAAAAAAAAAAAAAAAAAAAAAAAAAGAACCATCATTAAGTAGGCTTTGAAAAACCTAAGCCTATAGGGGAGATGGCCCAGTCAGTAGGAGGGCTGTGGTGCAATCTTGAAGACCTGAGTTTGGATCCCCAGAAGCCACATACAAGGCAGACGTGACAATGTACGCCCTTAACTCCTGGGCTGGGGTCTGGAGAGCACAGACAGAGTGATCCCTTGGCCTACCAACCAAACTGATGAGCTCCAGGCTCAGTAAGAGACACAGCGTCAAAAATCAAGGTGGACAGGCTGGAGAGACAGCTCTGCACTCAGAGGATCTAGGTTCTATTTCCGGAACCACATGGTGGCTCACAACTGTCTGTAACTCCACTTCCAAGGGATCTGATGCCCTGTTCTGGTTTCAAGGTGCACCCACATGCATGTGTACCCATCCCCCAACCCTCCACAGTCACGTAAAATAAAAAGACGCAGACCCACCCTTGACAGTAGACAGTAAGCTAGCGTGTCACAGCGGTGACAGTCACAGCTCTTGGGTAGACTCCAGGGAGATGATTTCAAGGCTTAGAAAGCAACTGTGTGTTTGAGGCCAGGTCTCACAGCAGAGGCTGGCCTGGGTGGAGAGGGAAGGGGACATGATCCAAACATTTTTTTTTTTTTTTGGTTTTTCGAGACAGGGTTTCTGTGTAGCCCAGGCTGTCCTGGAACTCACTCTGTAGACAGGCATGGCCTCGAACTCAGAAATCCGCCTGCCTCTGCCTCCAGTGCTGGATTAAAGGCGTGCGCCACCACCGCCCGGCTCATTTTTTTTTTTAATATGTGAAGTTATTTATAACAAGAATGACGGGGATTAGATGGGATTTGATATGAGCTAAAGACACACAACACTTTTGTTGGGAGGCATTTCTAGGCTCCCAGCTGCAAGAAGTCATTTCAATAGACCCGAGGAACCCAAATGTGTATTGTGAGGGTCACTCATTCTGGTATAATTCCCAATACAGTCAAGCCATGATGGCGCTAGCCTATGCCCCCCTCCTATGAGGTCAGTAAAAATTGAAGTCAGCAATCTGTGGGTCTCAACCCCTTTGGGGTGGTTGAATGACCCTTTCAAGGGTTTACCTAAGACTGTCAGAAAACACAGATATTCACACTACAACAAAAAGAATTTTATGGTTGGGGGTCACTACAACACACAGGAACCGTATTAAAGGGTCACAGCATTAGGAAGGTTGAGAACCACTGATTTAAGTGATCTTGTATAGGCCACCCTTAGGTCAATAACAGTGGTCAGGAAAGTCATTTGAGCTGGGCAGTGGTGGCGCACGCCTTTAATCCCAGCACTTGGGAGGCAGAGGCAGGCAGATTTCTGAGTTCAAGGCCAGCTTGGTCTACAAGTGAGTTCCAGGACAGCCCGGGCTACACAGAGAAACCCTGTCTTGAAAAAACAAAAAACAAAACCAAAAAATAGAAAGCCATTTGAGCTGGACCAGTGATGCCTAGCTGTAACTCCAGTCACTTCATGGGCTGAGGCAGGAGGATCATAAGTTCAGAGCCGGCCTGGGCAAGTTAGTGAGACCCTGTCTCGAACTGATTTGTTTTTAATGAGGAAACCAGGAAGGTATCTTAGTCTGTAGAATACTCACTCGCTGCTCAAGAACTGCATAAGAATCAGGGTTCACCGCCCAAGCACAAGAACCTGAGTTTATCCCACAGGATGGAGGTAAAAAGCTAGGCCTGGGACGCCCATGCTTGTAACCCCAGTGCTTTGAAGGCAAAGGCCACGGGATTCCTAAGGCTTGCTGGCCAGCTAGCTTGCCCAGTTGGCAGGACCAACCAGGTCCCAGTGAGAACCCTGGTTTCTTAACCAAAACTCAGCGGACGGTTCCTTAGGGAAGGTGCTGAGGGCCTCCTCCACACAAGGGCACACACACAAACATACGAAGAACATAAAAATAAATGGGGTGTCAGAATGGCTCTGTGGTGTTTGCCATTAATCCGGATGACCTGAGTTTGATCCCCAGGTCCTGCCTAGTAGAAAAAGAAACAAGTCCCAAAAGTTAGCCTCTGACCTCCACACACACATAACACAGCCCTCAACACAAAACAAGCAAACAAATGCAATAAAAAAAAAAAAAAATTAAAGGCAAACACAGCCTGGGGGTTGGGCGGGGGTGGGGGGTTTACACAGCACCCATGAGGGCCCCCCCCACCCTAGCAACAGCAAAACCAAAACAGCAATGGCAAAAAGAGGCAAAATAGTTGGAGTTGGTACAGTCTTGAGGAGGTTTTTGAGGGGGTCTTTGAAGGACCATGGGCTGACTTCTGACTAAATGTTCCTCCCCAAAAAACCATCCAAAGTTCTCCCTATTGCCCCTGGTCCCCAGCCAGCTTCCTCTCTGAGGCAGGAGGTATATATTCTGATTTTATTTTATTTTATATTTAGGAGGCAGTCTCTAGATCTGTAGGCCCTCATCTGCCCATGGACTCCTGGTAGCTTTAATATGGAAATTAGCTTTTGTTTCTCCTGGCCTTTCTCCCCTACATTGGAGGGATAGAATGCAAATTTTTTTCACTTCCTAAGACTTGCTGAAGATGAAGTCTGTGTGCCCTGAAGAAATCTTCCTCTCTCCAGGAAAATAAAGGGTTTGAAGGAAGAAAGATGAGTTTCCCCAAAGGTAGGCTTCCTGGTAAGGCCCAGGAAAGCTGGTGGACTTTCCCTGAGGAAAGCTGGAAGAAATGACCACAAGGCAGGGCTCTGCCTTCAGTTCTCACTCCCCAGATGAGCCCCCAAATTCCTGGGCCCCAGGCGTCTCTCAGAAACAACGCTCCCCCTCCCCCACCGCCATTTTCTGGAACCCTGAAGAACAGGGGCCTGAGAAATCTCAGTGGCCATCCAGGCACCACCCCACAAGCCTTGGCATTGTGCACAGCTTCATGAGCTAGGGAGAGTGACCCTGGGGTTAATGAAGTCGGAATCCATGCCAGCCCAAAGGGATAGAGCCCACAGCTAGGATGAAGCCGAGTTTCAGAGAAGAAAGAAGCAGAAGCGGTTTTCTGTACCAGGAGTTGGAAACTGGAATTTATGATCCAATTAGAGATCCAGCTAGGATCCCCCCAACCTGTCTCAGGATGAGATCTCTCGTTCCCACGTGTCCTTCTCTGGTCCCTCTTCACTGCCCAAAGCCACCAGAGGTCCCTCCTGCCTCTGAAGCTCAAGGCTTGAGTCAAGGACGCAACAGAAAGCTCTGGGGATTTCCTGCTGCCAGCCTGGGACTTAGCTCCTCATCTTGACTGAGGACCTTATGAGACAGAGACATAACCCTTTCTCCTAGCACTGAGCCAATTGTCCACACTCTTGGTCAGCTAGGCACCTGCACAAGTCCTGGCGGGGAAGGGAGTGGGGAGGAGTTGGAGCCCCTTGGCAGACTTGGTGGCAGGCCTATTTCTCACCTCAGCCAGGCCTCCTCATCCCATTGGCTGGCATCCTGAGTAGATGCCAAGTCCCTCTAAGATACCCAAGCTGGCTCAGGGATGAACCCCCCCCCCCCCGCACCCTACTCAGGGAGGGGGTGGGTTTGTACACCACTTCCTGCTCTGCCTGCCATAGATGGGCAGATTCTGTGAGAGCCAGGGCTGGGTGTGAGCTAAAAGCCTCTGAGCTCTGTGTATACCAGGCGCTTGGAAGATGTAAACACTCTGGCCTCTCTCCTCTGTCTAGATAAACTTCAAGCTTTTAGGGCGCGGCACTGCCCCCAGCACGCTCTCTGTGTTTAGAGAAGATGTCAACAAGAAGCCTGCGATCTTGGCAGGAACGGGCTCTCCATCTCTCAGCTTAAATTTCTGCGCCACTGATTCCCCCCTGTCAAGGGGCACACAGCTCCCAGAAGAACCATCCTGGGATCCTGTCATTTGCAGACAGATGGGAGCTATCTATGATCTATAACCCAGGAATGCTACAGACCTCCACACCTGCCTCTGGTGCCCTGTTAGTCTGCTACAGAGACAAGGCTGTGTTCGTTTTGGTGTTTTAGTTACTTGTAATGTAGCTGAGGGTGACCTTGAACTTCAGACCATGTAGGACAGAGGGTAGCTCCCTGGGAGGAGGACCTGGGTAGCCTTCCCCTCTATGGTGCTTGCTGCTCTTCTCTGTGTGAAAGACTGGACCAGGGCTCTGGGCTTTGGAATCTTATGGACCCATCGGGAAGCTAATTGAGGAAGCCATACAGCCGCCAGCTTTCTATTCCACCAAATGCAGAATCTGAGAGAAGAAGCAAAGCTGAGCTCTTGCCTGTGTGGGGACTGAGTAAGAAGGGACACACAGGCTCACATGCTTGAATACTTGGTCCCTGTTGGTGGAACTGTATGGGATGGATCTGAGGAGGTGTGCCACCGGGTGCCGCTTTCCTTTGAGGTTTCAAAGATGCGCACTCCTCAGTGCTTGTCCTCCCTGTGACACGGTTGTGGATGATGATGTGAGTTCTTAGCCGTTCCTTCTTTCCTCCGTCATGGTGATACCATAATCCAAACTGAATATTCTCTTTTATAAGCTGCCTTGGTCATGGTATTTTTATCACTGCAAAGAAAACTAACAAAGACAGCCTGCTATCACCTTCATGAAAGGAAGGGCTTTTTTTTTTTTTTTTTTTTTTTTGATTTTCAAGACAGGGTTTCTCTGTGTAGCCCTGGCTGTCCTGGAACTCACTCTGGAGACCAGCTGGCCTCCAACTCAGAAATCCGCCTGCCTCTGCCTCCCAAGTGCTGGGATTAAAGGCGTCAGCTGCCACTGCCTGGCTTTTCTTTTTCTTTAAACTCCCCAAACATTAAGGGCAAAGTCTTCAGGTGATCTTTGTCATACTGAGGCCCAAGCTAACCTTGAAGTCCTGATCCTCCTGCCTTCACCTCCAAGGACTGTGACTCAAAGCACATTTGCCACCAGCAAGCAGGCAAACTTGATCCTATACACCATGTGTGTGGAATATAAAAAAGGCTCGCCAAGTTATCCTTTAAAAAAAATATTTTTAATTAGTTATTTTATTCACATTAATTAATTACACTAATTACACTGTGGTGACCAGATGGCCGGTGGTGACTGACACTAGTGTCCCACAGAAGGTGTGACCCAGCATAGTCTCCAGGGAAAACACACAGTTGGTCAACCTCTAAAGGCATCTCTCGAGCCAGGTTTGATGGGGGCACACCTGTGAATCCAATACTCTGGGGGCAGAGGTGGAGAGAATGTCAGGTTTGAGGCCACCTGGGCTACATTTATGAGTTCAAGGCAAAGCCTGGACTACATAGGGAGAATAAATAAAAGACACCCCTCACTGGTATGGAGGGCCCATAGCCTACAAGGTTTCCTAAACTTCTTTATTTTTCCCATTATCTTCATTCATATTTGGTTTTTGTTGTTTTATTTTGTTGTTTGTGTTTGTTTTTTTTTTTTCAAGACAAGGCTTTTCTGTGTAGCCTTGGCTGTCCTAGAACTCACCCTTAGACCAGGCTGGCCTCGAACTCATAGAAATCCACCTCCCTCTGCCTGCAGAGTGCTGGGATTAAAGGTGTCACCGCTACCATTTGGCTATTCATACCCCTTTATGCTCCGAACTCCCTGAAAAATCACTCCTTCTTTGACCATGGTTTTATTTTTTTTAAAAAGTATTTATTTATTTATTTATTGAGTACACTGTTGGTATCTTCAGATACACCAGAAGAGGGCATCAGATCCTGTTACAGATGGTTGTGAGCCACCATGTGGTTGCTGGGAATTGAACTCAGGACCTCGGGAAGAACAGTCAGTACTCTTAACTGCTGAGCCATTTCTCCAGCCGACCATGGGTTCGATATGGTTTTAGTGTTCTTGTACTAGAAGTTTGGTTCCCAGGGCAATGATGTTGACTGGAGGTTGTCCATTAAGACATAAAGTCTGTTGAGAATTGATTAGTTCACTGGGAAGCCAGCCACCTTAGAAGGGTTTAATGACACTCTTATGGGGTCCTGGTAGCTCTCCAGGGAGGGTATTTATTATAAAGAGGCAACACTGGCCCATTCCCAGTCTCTGGCTTCTTGTCTCTGCCTGTCCCATATTAGCGGGACCCTTCCCAGAATTGATGCCATGAATTTTGAGCCTTAAAATTGAGCTGACTAAATTGTCTCTCCCCACCCCCTAAATTGCCAGGTTTTTGTCATAACTGAAAACCGACTAAGACAACTCTACACTCTCCAGGCCTCTCTAGAGCCACAATGACACAAACCAGCAAGACACTCTTGTGAGCACATGCCCCATCTAAAAGGGACGACTGACATTTTGCCATGCGGTCCTGTCCTTCTACCCCACCCCTCACCCCAGCCCACATTCTGCTGTGTATGTGGGACAGTGATTAGCTGACAGCCCTGCAGGCCCCCGTAGGCTACAGAGAGTCGCCTTGTCAATGCTCCGTTCTTGGGCAACCCACATCCTGTGGTATGGATCCACTTTCCCACCCGGAGAGCAGCCCAGATGGGAAGGCAGGTGCCCACAGCCTGAGCATCTTCCTCCCCTGCTGTCTCCTTCCCGCCAAATGCTGGTCTGTCGTGCTGAGCCCTGCTTCTCTGTTGGGGAGTTCCGTGCGGAGCTGCCGCTGGGAGAAGGCAGGGCAAAGTTCGAAGCCGGAGGGAGTCAGAATGGGGGAGCGAGGGTCTATCCTTCCCTCCCCTTCGTGCCAGGCAAAGAAAAGAGGTAGAGCCCCGGTCGGGTGGGGCGGACTCAGTCTGATTCCTAGTGAGTGCGGAGAGGATGGAGGTTCCCCCAGAGATTTAGGCAGCAGCTCTATTAGATGAAGGCCTTCCTCGGGGCGATCCTTGCTTGTTCATACTGGTTTATTTGATGGCGGATATGAACGCATACACTTTATTCAGGGTGAACCAGGGATTGAATACCTTCGCCGGAAGGAATGCCCAGGAAGGGAAGCTCATTGGCTAAATGATTTGGATAACTCATTAGTATGGAGAATCACAGACCCTCATGCTTTTAAGGATATTTTCCTCAGACCATTGCTTGTGACGTGGTCTCCTGTAGTCCAGGCTGGCCTTGAACAGGCTATATAGCCAAGGATGTCTTTAACTCCTATTCTTCCTGCAATGTGTCCCTGTGCCTGGCTTAACCTTCCCATCTTGCTGTCCCAACAACAGCGAGTAGTTTAAAGAACCTCTTAATGAAGACTGGCCTTTAAGACCATTGTCCAGGCTGGTGACACACACAATTAATTCCAGCACTCAGGAGGCAGAGGAAAGTAGATCTCTATGAGTTCGAGGCCAGCCTGGTCTACAGGGTGAGTTCCAGGACATCCAGGGCTACGCAGAGAAACCTTGTCTTGAAAAACCAAAAGAAGACCATTGTCCAGCCATATACTCCAGGTCTCAGCCCTTAGCACGAGTGACCACCAGCCAGTCTTTGTCCTGGGGCCCACCTCTTCTACCCTGAGCCTCCTTCTGGCACGTTGTTGGAAGCTGCAAGAATGTATGATTTAAGGAGGAAATAAAAACTCAGATTTAGTAGCTCCCAAGTATAATCCCCGTTACATACACAATGGAGTGGCAGGGGTGGAGATGTGCTATTCTGGGCTTCTGAAGCTGGCGATACTCTCTCAGGCACCCCAATTCTACACTGGGGGTGTTGGCCCAAAGCTCAACCTGGTGCAGCTGCCTGAATGCAGGAGAGCGGGCTAGCAAGGAGAAAATGGTTTCCGTTCTTACTGCTACACACTTTGCCTGTAGGACAGTGGCCAAACAAGCCTGGGACAGGAACAAACAGGGTTGATTGGACACAGCTGCTGCAACCAAGTGATCAAAGACAGAGACCCTCTGGGTAAGAGACCAACCTCAAAGCATGGCTCAAAAACTCTAGCTCATCCCAGTGAAGACAAGGAGCCCCGGAAGGACCTCTTCTTCAAAGTCAAAAGCTGGGTCCCCTACTCTAGACATTGCACATCGTGTAGCTGGACCGCAAATAACAGATAATAGGGCATTGTTGAGCTCAGGAAATTCACAATAAGAACTGTTTTGAGCTGGGTGGTGGTAGTGCTTCACGCTTTTTTTCTGGGGAGGCAGAGACAGGTGGATCTGAGTTCGAGGCCAGCTAGTCTACAGAGCATGTTCCAGGATAGCCAGAGCTACACAGAGAAACTCTGTCTTGAAAAACCAAACAAGAGGATGAAAGAAAAGGCCCAAGGATGTGTGGCTTAGCATTGTTTGTGTCTTAGAGTGCATTGGTGTTTTTTTCCCCACTACAGAGCTCAGAACTGGGGGTTGCCAGCTCAGTTCATAAAGTGCCTGCCTGGCATGCACGAGTCTCCAGCCTGCCTAAACCAGGACGTGCAGCGCACGGCTCAAATCCCAGCATTTGGAAGGCAGGCGCTCAGATCATCCTGAACATTAGGCAAATTTGAAATCGGCCTGGGTTACATGAGACCATGTCTCAGAGAGAGAGAGAGAGAGGAGAGAGAGAGAGAGAGAGAGAGAGAGATTTAACCATTTGTCCAAGTTCAAGTTTTAATTTTACACCCAAGGAAGCTGAGGCTTGAGGTGAGAAATGGCCAGGATTGTCTAGCCAGAGAGCAGGTAAGGGGTAGTAACAGAGGCTCAGAACCCAGTCCTCATCACTTACCTGACACCCCATCAAATCACCCGTGTACCCCAGGGTATTTCTTTTTCAGGCAGAGTGATTTCCCCAGGGTTCCCAAGCCAGCCAGAGTCCCTCCGGCTCCCAAATGCCCAAATGCAAATGCCAGTGTGCCCCAGCAGTTCCACCTGGCAGAACCAAACACGGAGGTTCATACCCTCTATGCAACCCCCATCCAGGCTATGCCTAGCTCCCCAAGGTCTCCCCCTGCTTCCCAGCAGCTCCTAAATCTTTCAAGAGACAAGGCCCAGCCATCCAAGCAGGGGGTGGAAGGAGGGAGGGAGCAGGCAGCACCTCTGCCAAGGCCCTTGCCTGCCCTTCAGGGGGGAGCTGGGAGCAGCCGCTGAGGGCTGGCAGCATTGGGAGCTTGCTCTACAAAGCTTGGAGACCAGACGGCTGCACAGCGGACTTATAGGACCCACAGACTTGGCACACAGTGCACATCCCTCATCTGGGATGTACCATGAATAGCATTAAGAAAGATCTGAATTCAAAATTCTTGTCACCAACTTCCCGAATGCCCGTTGCTGGACACATCTTTTCTCTGACTCTCCTCAGCCTTTTGACTCTGGTGTGAAAGATCGGAACCAACGTGTTATCAGGATGCTTCCTGCTCCGAGACTGGAGTGTGAGTTCTCCATCTCCATGAGATGCTTGAACAGTTTGCCCGGGACCTTGCTTTCTGTCCAGCCTGACTCACTTCTGCTTGAGCTGTAGGCGTGGTCCTCTGGCTACACGTGTCTGCTTTCGGATCATCCTCGCCCCCGTAAATCTACACACCCAAGAGGAATTCTCTTCTGTGGCAATTCGAGACGGAACTGCAGGGCCAGACCCTGTGTTCCAGGCCCAGAATCAGTCATGGGGGCCCGTGCTGGTGTTACCGACACCGGCATCTTGTCCGGCCTTGAGGGCAACTCCACGGGTGTTACAGCCTTCTCCATGCCTGCCTGGCAGCTGGCGCTGTGGGCCACAGCCTACCTGGCCTGGTGCTGGTGGCTGTAACAGGCAACGCCACAGTCATCTGGATCATTCTGGCCCACGAGAGGATGCGCACGGTCACCAACTATTTCATCATCAACCTGGCCTTGGCAGACCTCTGCATGGCGGCCTTCAACGCGACCTTCAACTTCATCTATGCCAGTCACAACATCTGGTACTTCGGCCGCGCCTTCTGCTACTTCCAGAACCTCTTTCCGGTCACAGCCATGTTCGTCAGCATCTACTCAATGACGGCCATCGCTGCCGACAGGCAAGAGTGGGCGTTGGGGAAGGGGGCCGGTGTCTTGATGGGGGGGGGCATCCCAGGGAACTGCGTATCTAAGTTTTGGTTCATAACAAGAAGACAAAGGGATGTGAAGCCAAAGCAGGGAGCATCAGATTAGACACAGAATGGCTTCACCCGAGGAGCTTGCTCGGAGCTGGAAAGGAAGATGGTCCCAGAGACTTTTGAAGGGTGGGTCTCCTTATCTTGCTCTCGTCGTATGGGGAAATTGCACATGTTGCTTTTGTATATAGAAAAAGGTGGAATGCTACATGACGTTAGAGTGTTGCATCTCAGTTATAACAATGATAATTTTTTTTTATGATCCCAGCAGGGGAGGGGGTCACAACATTGATCTTTAAGGAGTGGGCGGAAGATGGGGTAAAGGAAGACCACCTTCTTTAGTGAGAACTTCCGGGACAGGCAGGGCTGGGATAAGAGAAGAGAGCGGGAATCTGACAGAGAGACAATAGGATGGGGCGAGACAAGACACAGGAAGTGCAGGGGAGACAGGGCTGTGAGACCTTCTGGCACATAGAGTTCTGTTAGACAGATGTGACCCTCCCTGTCTGCCAGAATCCCCACTTCCCGTAAGTTCCCCAGAAACCTTACCCACAGCCTCTCACCGCTGAACTATAGATGTTTTTTTTTTTTTTTTAAATGGCATTCTTGGAGATATCCTTGAGACAATATTTTCTATTCATTCGAAACGAAAAGTTTGGGGCTGTGAACGATAACTCGAACGTGACTCCGTTGGCAGAGTGCTTGCTCAGCTGGGTTCGATCCCCAGCACTGCATAAATCAGGTTAAGAGGGTGGTATATTCCTGTAATCTCCACACTCTGAGGTATCGGGAGGAGTTTGAACACCATTCATTGGACCCAGCTTCTAACTTTACAACAAGCTCCCTGAGGGATCAAGATAAGTAGGATTTAAGGTCAGTCATGGAGTTAGGGCAGAGCCCGGGGCCTGAACACAGCCCTCTGGTGGTGGGCTCGGGGAAGTCTTTCAAAAATCGGGCTGTTGCCCACTGAACAACTTTCCTTCTCCCTGGGTCTGTGTGAATTCCCCTATGTATTTCTATTCAGTTATGCAACAAATTTAGGGTGCTTCCTCTGTGTGGGGTACAGGTTCAGGAACTGGGGAACTTCCATCAATGGGGGTGAGGCAACTTTAGCACATGGACTTACAGAGCCTGCACCTCGGAGGGAGGCTCCATGGCAGAAGGCTCCATGAGAACTTGGGAGCCTGAAAGTCGGGCAGGAGGCTAAGGACTGGTATTTCAGAGGAGGGCTCTGATCAGGCTGACGGCAGCTGAGGCTTATCATTCTTCCTCTTTTTAAAATTGTTATTATATTTTGTGTGTGTGTGTGTGTGTGTGTGTGTGTGTGTACATGTTAGCACGCGCACATTGTCATAGTATACCTGGAAAGGTCAGAGAACAACTTGCAGAACTAAGATCTTTCTAGTCCTTTTGGGGGGGATCTAGTCTTTTGTTGGTTCTGGAGCTTTGAACTCAGGTTCTCAGGCTTGGCAAGCAAGCACCTTTATCTTCTCAGCCATGTTATTGGCCCTTTTCTCCATTTCTTCACTCAACTAATATATACTTAGTGTCTCCTGGGTAACTATTGCTATGGTTTTAGATGGTGAAAACCCAATATAAATGTTCCTGCCACAGTAAGAATTTAAATCCTAAGCCTACAAATATTTTGTTGGTGGTGGTGGTTTTGGCTTGTTTTGGTTTGGTTTGGGTTGGGTTGGGTTTTTGAAACAGAGTTTCTCTGTGTAGCCCTGGCTGTCCTGGAACTTGATTTGTAGACTAGGCTGGCCTTGAACTGAGAGATCCACCTGCTTCGACTAAAGGTGTACACCACCACAGCCCATCAGATAAAGAAATTGTAAGTCATATTTTGAGATCATGAGTGTTGTAAACAAATATTAGCTAAAGGGAAAGAATCTCCAGGCACCAGGAGGGACAGGTTACATTTTTCTCAACCTTCCTAATGCTGTAGCCATTTAACACAGTTGCTTGTGTTGTGGTGGTGACCCCCCTCCAACCATGAAATTGTTTCCATTGCTGCTTCACAACTGTAATTTTGCTACTGTTATGAATTTGTAATGTTAATATTTTTAGAGTGAGGTCTGCCAAAGGGGGGTCATGACCCACAGGTTGAGAACTTCTGGATTACAGGCTGACATAGGCCTCAGGGTGGGTCTCATTGGGAGGTTGGATCCAAGAAAAGATGGGTACGAGACCAGGATCCGTCTGGAGAATTCTAGAGGCCAATATTCCAAGCAGTTGATAAGATAGTAATGTTCTAGGGGCTCAGTCTTAACATACAGGATGCTCTGGTGGGGACGCCCCTGCGTCAGCAAATAGGAGAAGCATACAATTCAAGCCACAGACTGTGGGCCCAGCCTTGTCTCAAAGTTCAGGCTCATCTCTGAGAGGACGGGCCCATGGCCCTTGACCCTTGACCCTTGACCCATGGAGATGATGCTCACTGTCAAGGCCACTGCACTTCGACAGGCTCAGGGCTCAACAAGTACAGCTCAAGTCCCCATTGCAACCTCCAACCCAGAGAGACAGGTCTGAGCCTGCTCTAGACAACTTTATCATGAAGGTAGGCTGTGACTTCAGTCAGTCCAGAGAGGAAGAAGGAACCCCAGGGAGGGTGGGAAGGAAAGGCTCACAGAGGGCCATGCAAGCTGATCCAGGGCTCCTTCGTTAAGGTTCTCACTGCTGTGATAAAGTATCATGACCAAAAGCAGCTTGGGAAGGAAAGGGTTTATTTCATTTTATGCTTCTTGGTCCTCCACTGAGAGAAAGTCAACAGAAGCCATAGAGAAATACTGCTTACTGGCTTGCTTCTCATGGCTTGCTCAGCCTTTCTTTCTTTCTTTCTTTCTTTCTTTCTTTTCTTTCTTTCTTTCTTTCTTTTAAAGATTTATCTATTTATTTATCTTATGTACACGAGTGCAGTCACTCTCTTCAGACACACCAGAAGAGGGCATCAGATCCCATTACAGATGATTGTGAGTCACCATGTGGTTGCTGGGAATTGAACTCAGGACCTCCAGAAGGGCAGTCCATGCTCTTAACCGCTGAGCCATCTCTCCAGTCCTCAGCCTGCTTTCTTATACAATCCAGGACCACCTCACCATGGACGACACCACCCACCACGAGCTTGGCCATCCTCATCCAACATTAATCAAGAAAACGCCCGATCTGGTGGGGTATTTTCTTAACTGAGGTTCTTCCTTTATATATGACTCTAGCTGGTGTCGGGTTGAGCAAACAAGGAGAAGAACAACTGACCAGATCACAGGGAAAGCTGTGAGGGAGGACTGAAGCAAACACTGGGCATGTGCAGAGTAGAGTCTAAAGATTCACGAAGGATTCAGCTTGTGCCTGCACATGCACACATAAAGGGTTTAGCCGGTAGGTGCACACCTAACATACTTGAAGCCTGTCTAAGTTAGGGTTTTACTGCTGTGAACAGACACCATGACCAAGGCAACTCTTATAAGGACAACATTTAATTGGGGCTGGCTTACAGGTTCAGAGGTTCAGTCCATTATCACCAAGGTGGAAGCATGGCAGTGTCCAGGCAGGCATGGTGCAGGAGGAGCTGAGAGTTCTACATCTTCATCTGAAGGCTGCTAGCAGAATACTTGGCTTCCAGGCAGCTAGGATGAGGGGCTTAAAGCCTACACCCACAATGACACACCTACTCCAACAGGGCCACATCTTCTCATAGTGCCACTCCCTGGGCCAAGCATATGTAAAAACCATCACAAAGCCCCAGATTCTACCCACAGTACTGCATAAACCACACATGGCAGTATTTGTCTGTAATCTTCACACCCAAGAGAATCAGGATCATCCTCAGCCTCAGAGCAAGCTCAAGGCTAGCCTGGGCTACGTGAGACTTTGTCTCAAAGAAAAGAAAATGAATTTGCTCAGCCACAGGATCTGCATTCTCTGCCACACACGATGAGTGGTTACCGTACAGGACCCTGTGTGCGTTAGACATATCTACTGTTGCAGAAAGTTCTAAGGGGCATTGCTGGTTTGATCTATGCCTGGGAAATGGTTATTCCATGCTGAATGGCAGGAGGCTGGCTTTGAGATGAGGGTGCAGATACTCCAGTCAGGCTGAGCTTCAAGCTAACGTTGGACTGTATCCTGTTCCAGGTTGGATCACAGTGTGGCTGCCCAAGGACTTGTCCATACCCAGAGGAAGGCACTGTGCTGGGTACCTGGGCTAGATTCTGGGGTACTAGTGTGCTGTGACTGGGGACAGTCACCACCTCCTGACACCATTGGGTTGAACTCTACCCAATTGCAGATTGGCATCCGCATACAGGGCAGCTGTATGGACAAGAGCTGGAAGGCATGAGCCTGGGCAGGAAGATGAGGGAGCATCTTCGAAGAGGATGCCGGCTGCTGATGTTGTCCTCTGCTTCTAGGTACATGGCCATCGTCCATCCCTTCCACCCACGACTCTCGGGCCCCAGCACCAAGGCGGTTATCGCTGGCATCTGGCTGGTAGCCCTGGCTCTCGCCTCCCCACAATGTTTCTACTCCACCATCACTGTGGACCAGGGGGCCACCAAGTGTGTGGTGGCCTGGCCCAACGACAACGGAGGAAAGATGCTCTTACTGTAAGCCCCGCCCAAGGGTACATGTACTTTGTCTATGTGTGCCTAGGGATATGCAGCTATATATGTGATCAAGTGAGTGTAGGTTTATATGAAGGTCTTCAGACACACCAGAAGAGGACATTGGATCTCATTACAGATGGTTGTGAGCCACCATGTGGCTGCTGGGAATTGAACTCAGGACCTCTGGAAGAGCAGTCAGTGCTCTTAACCACTGAGCCATCTCTCCAGCCCAGTAATAGACTGCTTATCTAGCATCCAGGAAACCTTTAGTTCTATTCCCAGCACCACACAAGCTAGGTGTGCCTGTACACACCTCTAATCCGGGCATTTGGGAGGTAGAGGAAAAAGGACCATCAATTCAAAGTCATCCTCAACTCCATAGCCTGCTAGGGTCAAGTCAAGCCTGGGCTACCCAAAGCCATATTTACAAAACAAAACAGCAAAAACTAACAATGGGGCTGCATCCCAACAAACCCATTGTAAGTGGGAAATGCCCTCGTAACTGACTAGTGACTGACTGGGAGCCACAGCTCACTGCCTCTGCCCAGCTTCTTGAGAGCAAACAGAAAGGTCAGAGTTTAAGGTGTAGCTTCTGCTGACTGCCTTTCCATCAACAGAGAGCTGATGTTACAGAAAAGAAGTTACGGACCGCCCATACTCAAAGCTATGCCCATTGTACCAGGCCCATTGTAAGCCCTTTGTAGATGCAGACACTTTTAATTCTTTGAATGTTAAGGAACATTATATTTTTAATTTGTTTCATTTTTATTAAATCATTGTATTTAATTTAAATATTTATATTAGCCGGGCGGTGGTGGCACACGCCTTTAATCCCAGCACTTGGAAAGCAGAGGCAGGCGGATTTCTGAGTTTGAGGCCAGCCTGGTCTACAGAGTGAGCTCCAGGACAGCCAGGGCTACACAGAGAAACCCTGTCTTGAAAAACAAAAACAAAACAAAACAAAAATTTATATTAATTTAATATAAATATCAATTATAATATTTATAATTTATAGTGTAATCATGATAATATCATATTCATTAAGTTGATATAAATATCAATTATAATATTTATGATGTATAGTATAATCATTACAATAAATAGTATACTATTATATTAATTTAATATTTATATTAAATTGATATTTAATTTATTTAATTTTAGACAGTACTGTCCTTGTCACCACTACACCTGCTTTCCATGGTACTTGGGGTGGCACTGAGGGCCAGTGTGTGCCAGGCAAGCACCTATACACTAAGCTCCACCCCAACCTCTTGTTTTGATTTTCGGGTCAGTCTCATGCAGCCTAAACTGGCTTCAAACTCTGATCCTCCTGCCTCCTTCTTACAAGTCGCTGTGACCGCCATATGTATTGCAGTCTTCCATCCTGATTGGGGAGAAAGTATATTACAAGCTCTGGCCCGGACAGCACAGTCAGTGAGCGCTGAGGCAGGGGGATGAGGCAGGGGACGCAGATGCTGGCAACCCTACCGCACGGTCCAGTTGCTTAGCCGGTCTGCCACCTCGGTAAGGTGTGGCATCAGTGTGTGCGTCTACTGATGGAGTGTGCAGCTCTGCACGCCTCGGACATGCACTGCACACATGTGGCATCTGTGTGGGGGCTAGTGATGGATGTTCGTACCTCTTAGAGAATGTGTGTGTGGTTTGTTTGGAGGTCAATGCCAGGCAGCCATGGCAGCTCCCCTGTGATCTCGGTACTCAGGAAGTGGGGTTTGTGATATAGAGCAAAGGTCAGCTGGACTAGCCAAGTCAGAGAGCCCCGGGTTCAAATGAGAGACCCTGCCCAAAATATTAGGGAGAGGAAGACATTCCATGTCAGCCTGTGGCTTATACACACACACACACACACACACACACAACACACACACACATTCACATGCAGATGTGCATACACACATGCATGTCACATACACATGCTTTTTTTTTTTTTTTAAGAAATCGCATGGTGGAGTGGGGCTCAGGCCCATTCCTTGGTGTTCCAAGGATTCCCCCCCACCCCCAATAGGCCTTCCTGGGAGACAGAAGGAAGCTTTTGGCTTATCCAGGAGACTGTGGCACCCTCAGAAATGGAGCCAGCGACATGCTCCCGCATAGCGTCTTCCTCAAAGGAGCCGATGAACTTCAGTGCAACCCAGTGTATTGGGTCTCAGCAGTCGCAGTGGTGTGTGGGCCTGGCTCAGAGGTATTTGCTGACACAGCCATGTACCCAGTGTTGAGAGGAAGGAAGCAGAAGACACCGGGGCTATCAGTGTGGATTCTCCACTGCCCATCTCTGGATAAAGCCTTTTCTGTAGTGTGGCTCCTGTAATTCTATACATATAATATCATATATGACCTACCTACCTAATATAAGTATATATTCATATGCACACATATCCATCCCTGCAAACACAACATACCAGTACACAGAGATGATTCTGGGGGAAAAAAACATACATTGTGAACAATAGAGGGAGTGTTAACCTTTGTGCTTAATGTATTTATCTGAAACAGGGTCTTCTGTATCCCAGGCCGGCCTCTAATTCACTGTGAATGGAGGATTAACCCTGAACACCCCAACACCCCATCCTTCTGCTTCCTTACTTGGACTGTTGGGATCGCAGATGTGCCAGCACACCCAGCACACCCAATTATTTGTGTGTGTGTGTGTGTGTGTGTGTGTGTATGTGTGTGTATGTGTGTGTGTATAATGTTTTGTTTTGTTTTTTTAAAAGTGAGAGAGACAGAGCTGTGTGCATGCTATGGCCACTGTCTGATCTTCGTTCTTCATATGGCTTCCAAGGATCCAGCTCAGCCCTGATTCCCACTGTCACACTGGTGCTGGCATTACATTTTATATGTTAAACAAACATAACATTTGGTTAGCTTTCCCCCTTTTTAGCCTTTTCCATACCACAGGAGAACTGACGCTGGTTACTTTTTGGGAGGAAAGCCCAGCGTTAGCATATAAACCAGCAAATGTTGCCTTATTTTTTTTTTTTAAACCGAACTCCAGGGTGGGGTTGCAAGGTGGGTGTGTGGGGTTCCGGGACCTTAATCACAGATGAGTATTGGTGGATCTGGTCACCCACTGCCCACTCAGGTCCCCGGCTTTCCCTCCAGGTATCATCTGGTGGTGTTTGTCCTCGTCTACTTCCTGCCTCTAGTGGTGATGTTCGCGGCTTACAGTGTCATCGGCCTCACACTGTGGAAACGCGCGGTACCCAGACACCAGGCCCATGGAGCCAACCTGCGCCATCTGCAGGCCAAGAAGAAGGTTGGATGCAGGGGTGGGATGGGGTACGGGAACTCGCTCCATCGGGACCCAGAACCCACCTGCTAGGGGGTGCTAGGGAGCACACAACCTAAGTCACTGGGCATCTCAGAGAATCTGTATAAGAACCACGCACGAGTCTTAGCGATCTGGAGACCAATGCTGGACTGATCTCTCCATATTCTAAGAGTTCTCGCTATAGCAGGCAGGGACGTCACCCAGGTGTCCCTCCTACCGGGAAGTTGGTCTCCAGTTGCCATCTCCAGGTTGCCTTCTGGTCCTCAGGCAACGCAGGAAGGTGCCCTTCAGATGCCAGGCATTCGAGGAGCCGGGGAGGGCTCAGGAACCTGGCCTCTAGGCAGAGGATGGGATATCAGGTTGGGACTTCACTGCCTACACAGATAGAAGGGCTAAAGCAGACAAAGGTCCCAGGGAAGGGTGGCTTGGGTCCCAGAGTCTGGACCTAAGACTGCAGGCCAGACAGAAGGTATTCCAAGAGAAAAGAATCCCGGACATGTTGTGGGAGAGTGGACCACAGATCTGGGCTGCTACATGGGGAGGATTTCAATGGAAGGACAAACCTTCCCACGGCCATGCTGTGAGGTGGTGGGCTCCAGGGCATGTGCCAAATACAGTTTCAGGGGATGGAGGCTTAGAGAGGTGGATGGGGTCTGACAGCAGAAAGCTGTCAAGGTTGGGGTGAAGGATACCCCGTACCAGTTCTAGGAGGGTTAAGGCTTGGGATTCAGATGCCAAGGTTTGACCGGAGTCTCTCCCTGACCAGTTTGTGAAGGCCATGGTACTGGTGGTATTAACATTTGCCGTCTGCTGGCTGCCCTACCACCTCTACTTCATCCTGGGAACCTTCCAAGAGGACATCTACTACCACAAGTTTATCCAGCAGGTCTACCTGGCGCTCTTCTGGCTGGCCATGAGCTCCACCATGTACAATCCCATCATCTACTGCTGCCTTAACCACAGGTGAGTCCCACCCTAGCTGTGCCCTCCGCCCACAGGGACGCTCCCACGTGGTGAGGGACCTCCACTCTAGCTCCTGCCAGAGCCTGAAGCTGTCCCTGACATCACATAGGAATGCTGCCTCCAGATTAGCCCACAGCATCATCCTCTCTGTGGCCTGGATCTAGCCTGAGTCCCATCTCCTTCCCAAAGCCTTGTCCTTTGCTGAGCCATACTACCTTGTCTCTTCTGGGGTCTGCATTGGGAAGGGAGAAATATCCAGGATGTGTAGGACTGCTTCTGGGATGGCTTTTCTTTTTTTATGGTGTGTGTGTGCGTGTGTGTGTGTGTGTGTGTGTGTGTGGCACATATGCAAATGAGCATGTGCCATGGCACATGTATGTGTGTGGGGGGAGCCAGAGGACAATTTGTAGCAGTTGTGTCTCTCTTTCTACCACGTAGGTCTCTGAGATAGACCTTGGGTTGCCAGGCTTGCAGCAAATGCCCTTTCCCACTGAGCTATACCACCATCTCATTTAAAGCGCTTCCTCCTAAGGATGTGCCTGATCTACGTGAGCAGGTGTCTAAAGAAGCTGGAGGCAGGACTGGCAACTGGCAGTGTATTTCTTGCCCCAACTCCCAGCAGGTGACCAGCAGAGGAAGGGCTGGGATCTCACTCCTGGCTCTCGTGCTTCTGGGGTCCTGGAGTCTGAGATATGCTGGCACCAGCTCTGGGATTCTTGGTTAGGGAAGAGGTAGTAAGCCAGGCTACATCCAAGTCCCAGAATCCCTGTACACAGAGTGAGCCTTTCAGCCTGGGGTGGGGCAGGTGAGCCGCCACAAGAGGGAGACACTGAGTCAGCTGCAGTCTGATGGGTGTAAGCAGCATTGATGTGCTGGGCCTCTTTGTTCATAACATAACTTGGACCAGCCGTCTACACAGGCGTCCAGGCTCCAGGTAACACAACTGGTTCTTTGTTGCTCAGCTGGCTCATCCACCTGGGCCAGGCTTTGTGAGTGTTTACTGGATGCCTAGAATCGTAGGTCCCCAGTGGTAAGTAGATAAGAGAGGAAAGGGGGTCTCCCATTGTACAGATAGAAAAACTGAGCCTAAGAAGGGAAAACAGTCCTAACCCTAGGGAATGGATATAGGATTTGGAATTTCCTGTATCTTCAAAGCTTCCCAGCTGATTCCTCTCACACTTGTTCAGATCGATGTAAGAGCCTGGGGACCAGCCTGTCACATCAGGGAGAGACCACCAGCACCCCGTGTCTGTGTGCCTGCTGCTCTTCTGTCACCCTGTCACACTGTTCTTGGACACTGCACAACATTCAATGCTGCGAGCCCCTGAAGTGTTGTTTTGTGACAACACATAGAAGTCTGGACTCTCAGTCCAGAAAATGCTCACACGTAGTTATGTGTACCCAGGACTTTTCAAGCCCCAGGGGTTAAGGAGTAAACAGAAACAAAGATATATGCATATATGTATATGTATTATACATATGTACTATATAGCATATATAATATATACTATTATATAATACATATTATATAATATATATGATATTATATATACTATATAGTATATAATATCTTATATATTATATACTACAGTATATTATATAGTATATATATTATACATATACTATACACAATATATCATATATTCTATATACTATATTATATAAAATTTATATTGCTTACAAATTATATATGATATTAATATATAATGTCAATATTATAAATAGTTTGTTTTTTTTTTACAAGCGCTGACAGCCTGGTTGGGGGGAGACAGACATAATGTAGTAGAGAAACATAATGTGTGAAGGTGGGCGGGCAGTGCTGATGGTCTTAGGCACTGGGCTAGGGGTGGGGTGCAGTTTACATTTGAGCAAAAGCTGGAGCGACTGACTCTGCCCCACAGCCTGGGCAAGAGTTCCGTGCAGAGGGGACCAACAGCCCTGAGGTCAAAAGCGCGCCTACAGGGAGCTCTACAAGGCTTTGAGCCAGGGAGACCTGGGAGACAGGCACTCTGATTTACCTTTCAAAAGGATCAGCTGGACAAATGGCTCAGTGCTTAAGAGCGCTGGCTGCTCTTCCTGAGTAGCCTGGTTCAAATCCCAGCACCCACAGAGTGGCTCACAACCATCTGTAACTCCAGTCCCAAGGGATCGAGTGCCTTCTTCTGACCACCTTGGGCAATGCATGCAAGTGTCAGACATACATACAGGGAAAGCACCCACACACGTTTAAAAAACAAACAAACAATCAGCCTACAGCAGGTATGGTATAGTTGACTGGTGCTTGCCTGGCAGGCACGAAGCTTCAGGTTTGACCTCCCTAAACTGGGCAAGATTAGGGAGGTGCGTGCCTGTAATCCCAACACTCTGAAAGATCAAAAGTTCAAAATCACCCTCACTACCTCAGATATAAAGGAGTCCAGAACGCCATGGGGTGGGATTTTTTCCTGTTTTTTGTTTTTGTTTTTTTGGTCCTCCAGTACTGGGGATTGAACCCAGGGCACGCTAGACAAATGCTCTACTAATGAGCAACATCCCAGTTTTGAAATATGGTCTCCCTAAGCTACCTCATACTTTGATTGTGCCTCCCTCCTTCCTTATTCTCTGAGGAGCTGGGATGGGCTTGAGTGAGGGCTGTTTATTTTCTGAGCAAATACACCCATACTTGGTAGCTCCAATGTGCCAGCTTTCCTTTGAAGTAGACCCTGGGGAGGTTCCCTACTCCACACACTTGGCCGAGCTAAGATTCCTCTCTCTGTTGGAAGCCAGTTAAGTCACGTGGCGCCTTGGTAATACACTTTGGTTTCTCTCTCCCTGCCCCCTTCCCTCCCTCCCGTATTTCTGGCTGCTCCAAAAACTAAATCCATTCAAGTGTGCATCTCTCCACACAGCCCCGAGTTGTTGGTAGACTCTTCAAAGTGAGGCTCGTTTGTAAGGGAGCTAGTCTCCTGGGGCGAGAGCAGCTGCATGGCCGAAGGCTCCTGTACCCCTTGCTGCCTTGCTTAAAGTCACTCTCTACACCCTTCAGGTTTCGCTCTGGATTCCGGCTTGCTTTCCGGTGCTGCCCCTGGGTGACGCCAACAGAGGAAGACAGACTGGAGCTGACTCACACCCCATCCATCTCCAGGAGAGTCAACCGGTGTCACACCAAGGAGACTTTGTTCATGATGGGGGACATGACCCACTCTGAGGCTACCAATGGGCAGGTTGGGAGTCCCCAGGATGGGGAGCCTGCTGGACCCTGAAGTCTTGAGCCTGTCTGCAGGGCCCAGGCTTAGCCCCCCCCCTTTGAGAAGCAGCTGATGGAAAAGCCCTTATGTAATTGCTTGTCCCACACCCCATTCTTCAACACACTGACAGAAAAAAAAAAAAAAACAAGATGGTGATCGGAGCTCCACAGGCAATGCTGATACAAAGAGCTCGGAGCACAGACACCCATCATAGGCATTTCAGTGATGGAGGAAGGGGCCAGGAAGACTGGGAACCAACACTTGGCCAATCTGGGAGCTACAAAGTGAGATGTCTCCCTGGAGTATACGGAGGGGTAGGGAAACTGGATCCCAGGGAAGAAAACTGCAGTTGTAATGAGAAAGGCAGTAGAGGATGGCGAGAAGGCTTGGTGAGGTGCTGAAGCCACTCTCTGACCTAAGTGCAGTTCCTGGAACCCACACGGAAGGAAAGAACCAACTCCTGCAAGCCGTCCTCTGACCTCAAGTGTGTGTATGCATGTGTATGTGCATGTCCATCTGCACACGTATGCACACACATACACACGTGCACACATGTGCGCATATACAATGTTAAAAGGAAAAAAAGCAACAGTTCTAATGTTAGGGTCACAGGAAAAGGTGGAGACTGTGTCAGACTGCTGAGGCCCAGTGCCCAAAGGGAAACCCAGCTGCTTCGCTCTGGAATACAGTTGCCAGGTTTTTCGAATGAAACCCGAGATCCAAATTCACACACACACACACACACACACACACACACACGCACATATATATACACACATGCATATATATATACATACACACACACATATATACATACACACATATATATACATATATACACACATACATATACACACACACATATATACACACATATCATTATACATACACATCTATATACATACACACACACATATACATACACACATATATATAACACACACATATATATACACACACATATCTATATACATAGACATCTATATACATATACACACACACATATATACATACACACATACATATATATACACACACATACACACATGTATATATACATACACACATACACACACACATATATACATATACACAGATATATACATACACACACATATATACATACACACACATTTATATGCATACACACACATTTATATGCATACACACACACACATATATATACACATGCACACACACACACACACACAACAGAAGCTCCAGGCTCCTAAATTTGGTTCATGAAAATGCTTAGAGACACTGGCTAAGCCAGAGCGGGGCACAACCACGACACTGCCTCTTCGCCAAAGATAACCCCCGTAGGAAGAAGTTCCCCATTTGGCTGTGAATGGATCCAGGGCTTCTCTGCCTTAAGATCTAAAAGCTCCCAGCACCCAGCCCAGAGGAGAGGGCGGTTAACAGCCCAGAGTAACCTCAGCTGAGATGAAGTCACTCCCTCCTCCTCTCCGCTTCATGGAAGGATTCCTTCAAACCAGCAGGCCACATTCAGCTTAACGCTCAATAAATAGTAACCACGATGCTTCACACCATGTCTGCTGTTAAGACACAAAAGCCACCTACAAGTCAGGAACACGGCTCCCACCCTCAGTTCTGCAGGAAGGAGCTGGCAGGCTAGCACACTGATGTCCCAGCTCTCAGAATACCCGGCCCAGGCTGCTCCAGGGTTGTCCGTCTCCCAGCTCAGTGGTGACTCGTCTGCTGCCTGCCCAGTGCCCTCTGAAAACCACATAAGCTGTGAACATGTATTCAAAGTTTAATGTCATCTGAGCTCTCCCAGAGTTCATGGTGCCAGTACCCCCAATAAAGGGCTCTGATGTCATTGAGAGCTTCAGTGGTGACCCAGACATCACAGAGTGTTGGGAAATCCATCAAAGGGTGGGGATGGACTCCAAACTGCAGAGCTAGGATGGGTAAAGGGTCCAGACAGGGGCTAAGGTTCTCCCCAGTCTGGAGAGGGGCCCCAGCAGTCATTTAGTCTCTGGACTGTCTCACGTTCATGTGCTGGGGTAAAGGGTATGCCTCATCGTGTGTAGAGGTCGAGGAGAGGGAGGTAAGGCCTCCTGAGGTGGGGGGGGGGGATGGGAAGGGGCACACAGTGAGAAGGAGTTGGACTTAGAGGAGCATGGCTAGCTCTCTGAGATGGTGGCTTCTTATTCCCGGAACACATTGACAGGGGGAAAGGGCATGGAGGTATGGGGAAGAGTCTCTAAGCAGGACCAGTAGGGGAGAGGAAGACCCAGGGCCCATGAAATAGCCAAGCCAGCTTCCGGTTTAGGGCCCTCCACTCCCACAAAGGCAACTTCCCTTGGGCTTGGTTTTCAATCTTTGACGATGTTCAATTCTTTAGACGTTCAAATCTTGGTCTGTCCAAAGAAATGAGTTCAGAAAGAACCCAGGCAACTACTGTCGGCATCCTGTGAATTTCTCAGGATCTCCTGAGGCCAGTGTGATGGTTTGTATATGCTTGGCCCGAGGAGTAGCACTGTTAGGTGTGGCGTTGATAGAGTAGGTGTGTCACTGTGGGTGTGGGCTTTAAGACCCTCCTCCTAGCTGCCTGGAAGTCAGTCTTCTAGATGCCTTCAGATGAAGATGTAGAACTCTCAGCTCCTCCTGCACCATGCCTGCCTGGATGCTGCCATGCTCCTGCCTTGATGATAATGGACTGAACCTCTGAACCTGTAAGCCAGCCCCAATTAAATGTTGTCTTTATAAGCGTTGTCTTGGTCATGGTGTCTGTTCACAGCAGTAAAACCCTAAGACAGCCAGCAAATCTGACTGAAAATAGAAGAGGACTTGGATGTGACTGTGACTGTCCTGCACTCCGGGGACTCATTCCCAGAGAGGCCCTTAATTCCACCCTGGCTAGACTAGGCCGGTCCAACTCATGCTGAGAGTAAGGAGGAGACTCTGTGAACCCACTCCCCTAGGGAATTGCTCATCCTCCCGTTCAGAACACGGAGAAGCTCCATGGGGAAGCCACGCCACTACCCACACCTGGCCCTTTGGGCCCTGAGCTGTGAATCGCTAAGTGTAGGCACATTGGGATTGTCTGCCCAGGGGAATGAAGACTTGAGGGTTTTAGCATGTAGGCAAACCCTCAGGTTTACTAAGCTTTCTTTGAGTTCAGAGTGGAATATGCTTAAAATTCAAATGAACAAGGCTCCTGGTGGGCTTTGGCGATAGGGTGGGGTATTTGTCTCCAGGTAGGAAAGCTTTGTTGAGAGCTGGGACGACTGAGGGGCTTTGGATGTTTGTCCAGAACCCACATGGCTCCTGCTGCTGTGGTGGGGCCCCTTCTCCAGCCCAGGCTAGCCCGTACATTGGGCTCTGAAGGTCTTCAGGCTGATGGGGAAGTGCGGTAGTTTGAAAGAGAATGGCCCTCATAGGCTCATCTCTTTGAATGTTTGGCTCCCAGTTGGTGGACTCTTTAAGAAGGATTAAGAGATGTGGCCTTGCTGGAGGAGGTGTGTCACTGGGAGTGGGAATTGATGTTTCAAGAGCTCACATGGGGCCAAGTCTCCTCTCTCTCCTCTTTCTCTCCCTTTCTCTCTCTCTCTCTCCCTTCCTTCCTTCCTCTCCCCCTCTCTCTTTCCTTCCTTTCTTTCTTTCTTCCTTCCTTCCTTCCTTCTTTCTCTCCCTCTTCCCTTCCCCCTCCCCTCTCCACTCACTCCTACCTCTCCTTCTCTCTCTCCCTCTCCTTCCCTCCCCTTCCTGCCTTTGTATCAGAATATAAAGCTCCCAGCTCCAGCACTGTGCCTGCAGACAGCCAACTCCTTACCATGATGGTCATGGGTTAACCCTCTGAAACTGTAAGCCAATCAAATGCTTTCTTCTACAAGCTGCCTTGCTCATGGTGTGTCTTCACAGCAACAGAACAGTGACTAAGGCAGCAGGAAAGGGTAGGAACACTGGGTGGGATAAGGCTGTGGTAGGACTCCGCTATAGAAGGCTTGGCCAAGTGTACAGGAAACCCTAGTTCCATTTTCATTGCTAGAAATCTGCCGCTGCACAGAATCGATCTGCCGCTGCTATCGGCCTGGGGTAAGTTAACACACTTGATGCCTGTGCTTCCTCTTTATGTCTCTAAACCTACTTTTCTCTGTTCTCGTGCCTGCTTTCGTTTCTGCTCCCACTGCACCCTGGGAAAAACCCCCCCCCTGCGCTTTTTATTTCATTTTACTTTGTGAATTACCAGCCCTAACACAGCACAAAAATCTCCACAGCTGTGAGCAGATATTAGCATCCTATGAGTCGATGTATGCTTTTTTTTTCCCCCCTGAGTGGAACTTAATAGGTAATCTGTTGTTTCCTATGTGTGTCTCAATTGCTGCCAACTGTTGCCAATAAAGGAAGTGCTTTCAAGGACTACCTCAGAAGGGGGTGCATGGAGTGTTGTAAAAACCACCCATTCCTGTAGGGTCTGGCTAACAAGAAGGGGTTTAGTCTAGAAGGGTCCGAAGTAAAACTGCTGCCTTCCACGTTCCCAATGTGGTTGAGTCTCCTCGGTTCTTGCTTCCCTTGGTTAAGAGGTGGGCGTGGCAGTTACGGGAGTCTACTCGTTGCTGAAGGCTTGGCCTCTTGGTTGTCAGTAAGTTGCACCAGGGAAGATAGCCTGATGTTGCTGCTGCCGTTGGTGGCGTTGAACAAATGGACAGATAGGTGGTAGTGGCCCGACCTCAGTACCCTCTAGTCCCTGGCCAGTGTCTGAAACCTTACTAGGCAAATCCAAAAGGTTCCAGAATCCTGTTTCAGTTGAGTGAACACAAAACTCAAGGTTAAATGACAGGTGTGTTAGGAGCTGTCTCCCCAATCTTCCAGCCTGTTCATCTGGGGACTGGAAGGGGATGTGACAGAGAGCAGAGGCAAGCTTGTGAGGGGGACCAGTCCTGCCTGCTCATGGTACAGCCTGGCTTATGAAGGTCCAGAGAAAAGCAGAGGTTCTGTAAGAGCCATTTGTGTGACTGAGCTAAATCTGATTGTGACTGTGCCTTGGCTCTTCCATCTTGGAATTAGAAAGTATGTTGTCCTCATGGTTTCTCTGGGGTCTCTGCAAATGATACAAATTTCCCAGTTAGTGGGAGGATGGGTCCCAGAACAAGGCATGGGCTCATGGGCTAGACGAACCCTGAGCCCGTCTCCTTCTTTCTGCTTCTTGTCTCCAGCCGTGTGGGCTCGAGTGAATGACCATGGGCTCCAGAATCATGTGAGGCTTCGGCAGAACCACCTGCTCAGGGAACCACAGAGCTTCTGGTGCCTCTTGGAGCCTGGGAACAACATCAAGTGTTCTTGAGGACTGGTGACGTCAAATCTCTCGGAGGAAACAAGAAGGCAGGGCACTGAGCCACGAACAGTTCGGGATCCTACTTCTGAGACTGGCCACTCCTCTGGATGGACTCGACAGCATTAGTAGCTCTCTGCTAACAGGCTACACCTTCTCATCCAGATGGACAAGGGGATGAAGGTGGGAGGCGGGCAAATCTGATGATGAAAGACTTCTCTCTTTCTGACTCGATCTCATCTCACGCGGACAAACTAATTTCGTGATTCCTCCAAAATCACTACTGGGCTGCCTTCCCAAACACAGGGCAGACTTAGATCCTTAGACTCTCAAAAACCCTGATTTTATCAGGAAGTGATATCCCTTGGGTGATTAAAAGATGACCACCTCAGGAGACCTTCATTACAATACTGTTTTGGGGATGTTTGTCTTTGAGACAGGGTCTTACTACATCGCTCTGGCTGCTCTAGAACTCTCTATGTAGATCAGGCTGGTCTCGAACTCACAGAAACCCAGCTGCCCTGGGATTAAAGGCAGCTCATAATACTCTTCTCAGCTCTGCAGGAGAGAATGATCTAAGGCTCCTTATGTTCAACTCTTTTATACCCCTGAGACCACTCAGAGTTGGTCCACAATTGTCACCTAGATCCTGTTTCTTTGACAGCCTGGGGTTCAGCTTTGGCTCCCCCAGAAACCTGCCAGCCATATCCTGGAGACCCTTAGGGAGTTGAACCTAAGGCCACCCAGCCATGCCCAGCCACATCCAGCCACGTCCAGCCACGTCCAGGGGCTCTAGAGATGTTTTCCTTGCTGATGGGAGATTTAGGACCCATATAGGTTCACAGAGCCTGTTCATTAGCAGAACTTAAAGATAATCACAAAAGAATCAGGGAGAGCCAGGTGAGGTGATGCATACCTTTAGTCCCGGCACTTGAGAGGCAGAGTCAGATGGATTTCTGTGAGTTCAAGGCCAGCCTGTTCTATATAGTGGGTTTCAAGCTAGACAGAGCTACATAGTGAGACCACGTCTCAAACAAAAGAAAAAAAATAAATGAAGCCAGCATGAAGGTAGCTTTGCTACCTATCCTGACCAATATGAACAGGCCTAAGGCATGTCTAAACCAGTGGTTCTCAACTTTCCTAATGCTTTAACCCTTTAATACAGTCCCTCATGTTGTGGTGAGCCCCAACCATAAATTTATTTTCATGGCTACTTCCTAACTGTAATTTTGCTACTGCTATGTGAATTGTAATGCAAACATTTTGGGGGACAGAGATTTACCAAAGGAGTCTCAACCCACGGCTTTAGAAATGATGCAGACCATTTTTAAACAGTCTTTACTAGGTGGCCCAGAAGAATGGTATACTTATCTTGGATCGGACCTTGACCTCCATGGAAAAGAAGGCAACAGAAAAGGCAATAGCCATTGGTTCTGACCACTACATGGCCCAGGCCAAGACTCACAGGCTCAAGCCCAGGATGTCCCTTTGAGAGATCCATCCAGGGATATCATTGACACCATAGGTCACTGAGAAGAAAAAGCACTTTATTGTATTTCTGGGGACTTCAGGAAAGCCAAGACCAAATCTTACTCTCAGCGGATGGCCATTTACCAGGGAGAAAATGAATCTTATATTACCTTTCTCCAGAGATTAAAGATGGCTGTCGGAACATGAGGTGATGCAGTACCAGAACCTTTGGAGGTCTGGCAGGCGACTCCCTGACACAGTCCCAGATATTCATAAAGATTTGCAGAAGCTGGTTGTGGTAGAGTTATTCCTTTAATCTCAGCACTCGGGAGGCAGAAACAGATCTGTGAGTTCGAAACCAGCCTGGTCTACAGAGTGAATTCTAGGACAGCCAGAACTGCAGAATGAGACACTTGTCTTGAGAGAGAGAGAGAGAGAGAGAGAGAGAGAGAGAGAGAGAAAAGAAAAAAGTACTTTTGCAGAATCTGGTGGCTGAGCCAGGCAAGATCCTAGACCAGTTGTTCTAGACTTGATAACCTCAGTGTGTTGTAAACTCCACCGGGAAAGGGAAAGGAAAAAGAACACACAACATACCAACCTGTTAATGAGCGTTGCCCAAGGAAGGGGCATGCTGAAGGACACCTTGAAGGCATGCTCTCTCTGTGGACAGCCAGGGAACTTCCTGAAGGAATGACCCAAGGACAGAGCTCAAAACGTGTCTTAGGGTTTTACTGCTGTGAACAGACAACCTGACCAAGGCAACTCTTATAAAGGACAACATTTATTTGGGGCTGGCTTATAGGTTCAGAGGTTCAGTCCATTGTCATCAAGGTGGGAACATGGCAGCATCCAGGCAGGCATGGTGCAGGAGGAGCTGAGAGTTCTACATCTTCATCTGAAGGCTGCTAGCAGAAGACTGGCTTCCAGCCTGCTAGGATGAGGGTCTTAATGCCCACACCCACAGTGACACACCTACTCTAACAAGGTCACACCTTCTAATAGTGCCACTCTCTGGGCTAAGCATATACAAACCATCACAAAAGGCAACTGAGGGTCTTCCTCAGGGTTATGGGCTTTCCAAGAATATGAATGCCTGGCTTTGCACAGTTGGCGAGTTCTGTTTCAACAACTAGACAATGAGAGGTTTTGTTTACCCAGTTGCCACCGAGTGGGATGGTCACTCTAGTCTGGCCTACACTCACCTTACAGTAATGGCCTGTGATTCTCTTCACTCCTTCAGTCCCATGGTTCCTATAGGGGTTCCTGCAGATGGCAGCATCTCTCGGAATTTCACTGCAGCTTCCCCTGAACTGGCTTCAGAAGTCTGCCTCCTGAGAGTATTCTGTCTGTCTGTCTGCCTATCTGTCTGTTACACACCCACACACAGAGTCCATTTTCCCCCTAAGCTGCCCCTCTCAGCATCTGTCAATCTCTGAGAAGGAAGGACAGGAAGGGCCTTAAAGGAACATAGGTAGGCATGAAAAGGGAAGGCAGGCTCCCTGAAATGGCAGCTTCTAGTTCCCAGAAAACATTGCCGGCGAGAAGGCATGAGAGTAGATATCTAAAAAGGACCAAAAGGGAGAAGGGAGAGGGCCCAGAAGCTCTATGGAATACCCAAGCCAGACCTTGAAAACCCCTTGTTACACAAGGCTGTATTGTCTTCTCACTGATCTCACCACCCCAGAAGGTCAAGTTCACTGCTCCCCAACAAGTAAAGAGGACAGACAATTATCTCCAGGCTGAGGTTGGGGCTTAGGACGTAAGCACAAGACAGGTGCTGGAGGTCAGGCCAAAGGCTACCTGCATGACATTTTGAAGTGGAAACACCCTTGTCTGAACCAAATCTCGGGGCTGGAGACTTATTTCTATTGCTTCATTTCATTCGGGATAGGCTCTTGTTGACTAGGCCTGCCTGAAACTATGTAGCCAAGGTGAGTCTTGAACTCATGCCTCCGTTTCCCAAGTGCTGGGATTATAGGCACACCTGTGAAGCTTTTACGCTTTCTCCCCCGACCCAGGAGTCCATAAAGTCCTCGGTCTGGCTGTCACCATACGCTAAGGCCCCGCCCCCACCCCAAGGAAACACCACTCCGACTTTTGAATCAGTACAAAGTTTACTAGACGTACAATGGCTCACTAAAGCGATGGAGATTCCAGTGATGGCGTCGTTTTGTGGGTTGGTTCCTTCTAGCAAGATGGAGACAAGATGTTTTCCCATGGGACCGCCCACCTAAGTGCGCCCCTATCACCCCCAATCCCCACCACCACGAGACAAGACAAAATGCAAGACTGTCAATAAGACTAGGACAGGCTCCACGGACGGACACGGTACACAATTCAGTGGCATCGATACATCCAGATGATGGGATGGCAGGCTGCGGCGGCGGGTGCTGGGAGCGGAAGGGATCAGCAGTGCCATGTCTACACTCGCCCTTCAGGCCACGCCCCTGTGGGCAGGAGTCCGGCAGTGTCTGCTGGTGATAACACACTTCACACGGAGGGGGAGGGAGGCAACTCCAAGGATGGGCTTGGAAGGGCCCAGAAGTCGAGTCCAAGAGGGGGGCTCTTCCCTGGCTGGACATCTGCGGTCGACGTGGGTGCCGCTACGTTCACGCATGGGCAATGCATGGCCAGGTCGGACTTGAATCATGCAGAGTGGTGGGGAGGGGGGAGGGGTCCAGGCGAGAGATCAGATCATCAATAGCACGGCTCTGGGTGGTATTCTACATGATGCTCCGTTATGCCGTCCCCTTCCTCCCTCTGCGGCAGAGTGGGCGCCAGGCGCTGGGTCTCCCAGCGGGGCTTGCTGGGTGGAACACGGGGCAGTGTGGTTGTCGTTTCTAGAGAGGAGTGCTGGACGGGTGGCGGGCTGGGGGCTGGGAGGATCCTGACTCTTAGGCGGTTGCAGGTTCTCCTCTGAGCCGCACGCCCACAGCTGTGATAAGGGCGGCCCCCTTGCCGCTGCCGTCTTCAGACAGGAGGAAGGACACGGTACACTTTGGTGACAGTTCCTTCACAGTTTGGTGCATGATTCTGGAGAAGCTGAGAGGGTGAAAGACGGAGGGAGAAGGTCAGAGGAAGATGAGGCTCGAGGACCGGGGTTGACTGAAATTAGACGTACTAGAGAAAGGGTGAGAAGAGGCTGCAAACCCAGCTCACTCCGTTGATTACCTCGGCTGGTTAAGAGCGTCTGCCTAAGTGCCCTAAATCTGATTCCCAGCACTGAGGAAGCAGAGGCAAGGAAGATCATAAATTTAAAGTGAACCCTCAGCTATATATTAAGTTTGAGGCTAGCCTGGGCTACATGACTCTACCTCAAAAATACACAACAACAAAAAATTGTATAAAAATTCTATCATAAAGTGGCTAGGACTGATATGTGATACTTGATACACATAATTTCTAGTCCAGTCAGAAGCCAGAATCTATGAAGTATGGCAGTCCAGAGCAACTTCAAACTCCCTCAGATGCCTGGCTTATGTTGTACTGCTGGGCACACCTGTGCCGGATTTTTCTTGCTTGGGTGATCTGAGAGGACAGGGAAGATTCACCCTAAATCTGGAATCTGGGCCACACCTTCTGGTGACAGCCCACATAAAAGGACATATATGGAAGGAAGCTTTTGCTTTTTGCCTGTTTCCCTCCCCAACTCCCATTGGCAAGTTCATCTACCCTATTGCTGAGGCATCCCTTCACTGGTATCCAAGATGACTACTTCAGGATTCCAATGGAGACTGAAGATCAGCTGAGACGTCTAACCTCCTGGACTGAACAACTATCAGATTCTCAGCCTTTCTGTTGGGAGGTGGCCATTGTTGGACTAGCTGGACCATGAATCTACTTTTAATATAGATTCCCTCTATCGAGTCCCTTCCTCTATAGAAGGCTAACTAATACACAGGGCTTCTGTTCAAACATGGTCCACTGTCCCTTTGGAACCCACAGTGGGTTCAAGTACAGGGTTTAAGACTCTGATAAAAAGGTCCTTCCCTGCCACAGAGCCCGGGCCTACACTGCTTCTGGTTCTACAGGTGAACCAGATGACAGCTCACCTCCTTGGTTCTGAATTTCCTTTTACCAAGCATAGCTGGCCAGTGCATGCACTATTACACATATACACACCTCGGAGGGCCACCCCATGCCAGTGTGAGCTGGCCCAGTTGAAGCCCTTCTCTGGCTCCCCAAAGTCCCTTAAAAAACAAGGGCTACTCCTGGTCTCAGGCTCCTGTCCCCAAATGATGAGGAACTGTGTTGACACCCTGTAACCCCCAACCAACTCCCGGGCAAGACGACACCGTACTCACTGCGGATGGAGTTTGTAGAGTGTCCCATCCACGCCCACGGTTACATTCAGGTGGTCGAGGCCTCTGTTCTCTCGGATCTTTTCCACCACGGCGGCCATGCCGGCACCACACAGCTGAGCCGCCCGCTTGGACACCACCCCGCACACCATCTTGACCAGGATACTGTCGTCACACGTGCTGTTCAGACCCAGCTGCTGAAGGATGGCCCGCACCTGGAGCAGCGCTAATCGGTCACTGCGGGAGAGGACAAGGGCCAGTGAGCTGGATGGAGCGGGCCCACAGAACCCTTGGAATAAAGGACGGGTCCGAAGCACTCGGCTTTGTCTGTGAATGACATCTTGGGGACTTAATCCCCTTCTAAATAGATTAAGTTAAAAGAACACACACACATACATACACACACATTTGTAGGTAGGTGTGTCTATGTATATGCCACATGTGGCCAGAAGAGGGCGTCAGACCCCCTGGATCTAGAGCTATAGGAAGCTATCACTTGCCTGATTGTATGTGCCAAGAATCACACTGTGGCCCTTCAGAGGGGGTGACAGCCATCTCTCTCACCTTCAGCTTATAACTGTGTATGTCTGTGTGGTGAGTTACAGGTTCCCGAGGCAGTCAGAGGCGTCAGATCCCCTGGACCTGGAGTTCCAGGTGGGCCGTGAGCATCCTGAATCGAGTGCTGGGAACTAAACTCAGCTTCTCTGCAAGCGCTGTACACGCTCTTCACCACTGAGCAATAATCTCTTCGGCCTGTGGCTTGAGACCAGTGATTCTTGACTCCTTGGAAGTCTAATGACCCTTCCATGGGGGTCACTTAAGACCATCAGTAAACACAGGTATTTACACTACGATTCATAACTAGCAAAACAAAATTACAGTTATGAAGAAGCAATGAGAATAATTTTATGGTTGGGGGGTTCACCACAACAGGAAGGACTGTATTAAAGGGTTGCAGCATTAGGAAGGTTGAGCAGGACTGCCGTTTTGGTTTTTGTTGTTGGTAGTGGTGTGTTTTTCATGACAGGGTTCCTCTGTGTAGCCCTGGCTGTCCTAGAGCTTACTCCATAGACCAGGCTAGCCTGGATCTCAGTGATCTGCCTGCTTCTGCCTCTGGTGTGCTGGGATTAAAGGCTGCCCCACATGCTGGACTACAGAAGCTAATGTTGAAGAAACTTAAAACTCTCCCTGATCCCAGTGACCCCAGGAAATGCTGTTATGTTCTTTTTTTCTCCCTCCTCCTCTGTTTGAGAGAGAGGGTCGCCCAAGGTGACCTACAGACTTCCCACCTCACCACGCTGCCCATGTAGAAGAGAGATCACTTTGAAACTGTAATTTCCTGAGGACACAGCAGGGCTGGGAGGTGGCCCAGTGGGGACAGCACCAGTTATGAAAGCCCAGTGACACCAGAAGTACCCCCACAGCAAGAGAGGCTAGCTTACAATGAGGGAGCGGCCCCTCTGACACATGTGCATTGTAGCACAGCGCACACACTGCGCGCGCGCGCGCGCGCGCACACACACACACACACACACACACACACACACACGGAGTAATCTTTTTTTTTTTAATGCCATTTGTCACCACACCTCGGCTTAACATGCATTATTCTGTCAGCCACGATGGCCTTTGTTCCTTTGTTTAAGCGTCATATGAACTAGTGTGTTCCAAGGCTTTCCCTTCCCCTAGTAAACGGAAAGAGCTGAGATAAGACTGGCTAGCCTTTCTCAAGGACTTACGTGATACACACTGCATGTACGGAATCACCACCTTTGTCTGCATTTGAGACAAGATCTCAAATAGCCGAGGCTAGCTCCAAATTCACTATGTAGAACAGTTGGGCCTACAACTCCTGACCCTCTGGCCCGTACCCCTACACCAAGCTTTCATCATCCCCATTTTGAAGAGGAAAAAAAATGAGGCCCTGGGAAACCGAGGTGCTCCTAAAAGCACAGTCGAGGGGACGGAGGCTCACAAGGTCACAACTGTTGGGATCTGCCCCTCCCGCCCCCACCAGGCTTCTGCCAAATGTTTTCCTCAGTGTACTATTTGCCTCCCCCACCCAAATACCAATTTTTAAAAGACCTTACAGAACCTATGGAGTTCTGGTTTGTTCTGTCTTTCCTGTGTTATTAGGCTGTCAGAAATCGGCAGCTTACGGGAAACTGCTGGGAATGGCAAACAAGTGGCCATTTGGGAAATCAATATGGTGGATCCTCAGGAAATTGAAAAGGAAATTACCACAGGGCCCAGCCACTCCGCTTGTGAGTATATGCATAAGAGACATAACAGCATATATGCATAACAGACATAACCACGTTCAGAGTGTCATTTAAGAGAGCCAAACGGTGGAAACAACCCAAGCTGCCAGACAGTAGCAGAAGCAGGGAAAACGAAACGTGATAGGTGCATCCAATGGAATATTACTCAGCCCTGAAAAGGGAGGACCCAAAGTGGGTGAACCTCAAAAACACTATGCTAAGTGAAGAACTCTAAACACGAGCAAAATGGTACCCCAAAACTTCCTCCCTACTCACCTCTCAATCTGAGAGAGAAACTTGGTCTCAAAGATGCCTCGGGTCTTAAGTGGTTCAGAGATCTGTCCCCGGAAGAGGAAGCCTTTCTTTGTGAAGTCAATCAAGATGTTACGCACGATCTCACCCAGGTACATCCCACTGATCATCTTCTCAAACCTGAGTGAGAGGAAGGGAGGGGACTGAGCAGGGGGACCTCTGGCCCATGGTCCGACAGTCACTGTGGACCTGTGACACCCGTCAAGGGTATCATCTTGGTCACATGCCTGTTCTGTGCCTCCCAGGAGCAGGCTGACAGGGGCTAAGAAGTCCTCCACCCTCCCCAGACCGATGCCTTCTGCAGTCACAGAAAGTCGTGCTAGGTGGCCTCGTTTGTCGTCTTTGCCTGGTCCATTCCACTCAGCTCTCAGTCACAAGCCACACTTCAGAGAGGGTCACCCCAGACTGGCGTTCTTCCCGTTCCAGGCTCTCTCACACTTCACCCTTCTACAGAGCGCACACAGTGTGTCTGGTCACTACCACAGTGACTCCTGGTGAGTAGGTGTCTCACCAAGATCACAGCCCAACATAGTCCAAGGCCCTCAGCAGTTCCAGACTAAGCAAAAATCTCAGTGGAGTCTTAAATGGACAGAGAGAAAGTTCTTTGATTTTTGTATTCATATATTGGTGGTTTTGGTTGGTTGGTTGGTTGGTTTTTGATGGTTTTGTCATTAACAGAATTCCGACTGAACTCAGCGTGGGGCAAGTCGGGTGAGGCCGCAACACTTTCAAGAATAAACTGAAGCCAATTTATTTTCCAAAGGACATCACTTGGACCATATCGTCCTGGCTGTGACAGTGAACAAGCACCTTATTCTTGGGAGACAGGGACAGTCACCTCATTTCTGAGAACCAATCTGTGACCTGAGTTGCAAAACTTGGAGCAGCCACAAGAGGGCGCAGGATCGTGCAGTGAGAAGGGAGTTTACCTCACCCACTGTAGGAAGTCCTCAAAGGTAAGAGACCTTTGGGGGCATGGTTATACTCTTTCAGACCCCAAAGGGCAAACTAGGCAGCGTGTCCACTGTCACAGTCACTTCTAGGAATAACCCTATCCCATGGCAGAAATCAAAAACCCAATTATACAAAAGGGATGGGTTTCTAAGCCCCTGTGCAGCCATAGAATGCAGCCAGCCTCCTCGCCGGCGCCCAGCAGGCTGGTTACCTTTGTTTCCCAGTGTTTAGAGAATATTCGTCCACCATTTTGTCAAACTCTGTTCTGATGTTGTCCAGACACCCGTTGTCACCAAAGGCACCCCACTCCATATTGATGCACATCTGGCCCTGGTTCCCTTCCACCATTTCCACGTTCTTCATTTCCTCCATGTAGCAGGCATTGCTGCCAGTCCCTAAAACACAGGGGCAGAAGTAAACAACCGGTGGGCGTGGGGGGTGGGGCGGGGCTTCACACCAGGAGCTCTGATGCGCAGGGCAAGGGTTGCTTACAACTTTTAAATTAGTTGTCACACACTCACAGAATTGGAATAAATAGAACCCCTCCACTATAGTCCCTCCCCCATAGGTCCTCAGGGCCCACATCTTCAGAGAAAACGGAAAAACGGACTCTCCTTCCCCCAGCAGCCATCAGGTGCCGGTGGCTCCTCAGCTAGTGTGCGATCATGACCCTTCTCCCCTTCATCTATGCAGGGATTTTGTCCGCCTTGATCTTACACAGGATCTGCCTGCAGTCAGAGCCTCCGATTTCATGTGTGCAACTCCCCTGTCAGGTGTGCAAAAGGCTGTTTTTCTAGACTAGCCAACCACCCTGGCTCTTATAATCTTCTGCCCCGTCTTCCACAACAATCCTTGATCCTTGGCAAGAAGGGACTAGGCTGCTTGCATTCTATCAACTGAACTAAATCCCCGCCCTCACCAGTGTGTATATGTGTGAGGTATATATATATATACATATGTATATATGTGTGTGTATATGTATATATTGTTGTTTTTTGAGATAGGGTTTCTCTGTGTAGCTCTAGCTGTATTGGAATTCGCTCTGTAGACCAGGCTGGCCTCAAACTCGGAGATCCGCTTTCTCTGTCTTCTGAGTGCTGAGATTAAAGGTGTGCACCACCATTTACTCAATCTCTCTCTCTCTCTCCTCTTTAAAATGCACATTTGGTGTTTGCCCTACATCTGGGTAAGCAGGTCGGATTCCCTGGAATTTCAGTTATAGACAGTTGTGAGCTGCCATGTGGGTTCTGGGAATTGAACTCTGGTCCTCTGGAAGGGCAGCCAGTGCTCATAACCACTAAGCCATATCTCCAGCCCTATAGTTTTAAGTTGTTGTTTGTTTTTGAGACAAGGTTTCTCTGTATAGCCTCGGCTGTCCTGGAACATGATTTGTAGACCAGGCTGGCCTCGAACTCACAGAGATCCACCTCCCTCTGCCTTCAAAGTACTGGGATTAAAGGCATGTGCCACTAACGTCCAACTGGGTGAATTTCTTGAAATCGAACAAAACATTTGGCTTTCCCATTGTTTCTAGGAAAACTTACATTCAAATGGCAAATCTGAGATAAACAACCAAGAGGGATGGATCGAGTTATCTTTAAAACAAGCAAACCAACCCCATGGTCTCTTTCTGTAACCCTAGCTGGCCAGGTACTTACTATGTTGACTAGGCTGGCCTTGAACTTGCAGCAATCCTCAAGTGTCCACGTCCACCTCCCATGAGGCCCAACTTTGATTAATTTACGTTTTGTCTAAAGCCTAACCTGTTGGCCTGTTCAGACAGGGCTGTATTTATGTTGGTATATGCTCTTACAACAAAGGAAGGTATTGCTACTGCACCCACGCACGTGTGCACGGACACACACACACACACACACACACACACACACACACACACGGATACACAGAGGACTGTCTACTTTAGTACCCCGCCCATTCACTTGCCATGGCTACATCTAGTCAGCAAGCTTCTGAGTGCTGGGGACACATCCCACTCTCTAAGCTGTGGCTCCTTGCCTTGCTGGTACCACAGACTGCCTTAGTTAGGGTTAACAAAGCGAAAGGGTTTATTTGGCTTACGCTTCCACTGTCCATCACTGAAGGAAGTCAAGGCAGGAACTCAAACAGGACAGGAACCTGAAGGCAGGGGCTGAGGCAGAGGCCATGGAGGGGTGCTGCTTACTGGCTTGCTCCCCATGGCTTGCTCAGCCTCCTTTCTTATAGAACCCAGGACCACCAGCCCAGGGATGGCCCCACCCACAATGGTCTGGGCCCTTCCCCATCAATCACTAATTGAGAAAATGCCCTGCAGGCTTCCCTCCAGCCTACAGAGGCATTTTCTCAGTTGAGGTTCTGCCCTCTGATGCCTCTAGCTTGTGTCAAACTGACATAAAACCAAACAGTACACTGACACCATCGAATATCTGCTGCTTCTAAGACAAGGAGAATTCCTCTGGGTGGTGTGTAGATCCCAGGAAGCCTCTGGTTTCCATGTTTGACCTCCCTAGAGTGTATCTTACTCAGTATCCCCCAAGACTGGGAAGGAACACAAGTTGGTGCCGTTTTAGCCCACAAGGGGCTATGGACATAAAATGGGAGGTATATTTTCACAGCAGTCTAATTTTCAAACTGTGAAGCGTACACTCGTGTATAGGCCTGTGCATACATGGGATCAGAATTCACCTCACAGGGGAGTTCGGTTCTCTTGCTCTACTGTAGAGTGAACCTGGGGACTGAGCTCAGGCCACGAGGCTTGGCGGCAGGCGCCTTTAGTCACTGAGATCTGTGCTCCTAGCCTGGTGCACAGTAGTTTTAATGCCATGACCTCTGGCTTGTGGTCCCTGGACTTGTGTCCTACTGCACAGACCGAAAAACTCAGTCAAGGAGCCATTTCCACAGATGCCCCAAGCCTGTATTTATGAAAGATCTTTGCTAGGTCTCAAAGAAACCCGGGACAGGTCTCACTCAGTGCCGGTGGCTCCTCCCTCATTTCTCACCCCGCCCCCTACCATAACCTCCTCTCCTTAGCTTCTCTTTCTTATATATAACTCAGCCATCTTGTCCATTGGGCACACACTCTCGCTCACTTGCTGTCTCTCCTCTCCTCTCCTCCCCTCCCCCCCCTCCCCTCCCCTCTCTGGCTCTCCCCAGAAGGAACCCCCTCCACCTCGGCTCTCCTGGCTCAGTCTCTATTCTGCGAGCCCTGTTCAGTCTGGCCGCTTCCAGATGCCTCTGGCTGAAGTCTCCCTCATCTCTACAATAAAGCCCTTCTCAGCAACCATACCCTAGAGCGTCCATGTCTGACTCAAGGGATCTGACGTGAGGCTCCCAGAGACGTGGCTGCTATTAGCTGCACGCAGGGATGTGAGTGAGCTTTCCCTCAATTCAAGGGATGGCTCCCCACTCTACCCTTCCCACCGGATTGTTTCTGGTTTCTCGGTTCCGTTCTACCCAAAGTACAAAGAGGAGAGAAAAAGGAGCACTGGAAATAGAAGATGCAAAAAAAGCCAAAACATGTAAACTGTATTCCCTGGCCATGAGAATTCTAAACAAAGAGGTCGGTTGATGGAGGCAAGAAAAAGCTGGCTGAATCCTGGCGCCAGCTCCCCTCAGAGGGTTTGAGATCCCAGGCTGGAAGGTGAGGCCTGGCCTCTAAGAGAATATGCCCAGTCATGCTGGGTTTGCAGGTCCCACCCACCTAAACTCAATCACAGTGAAAGGCTGGGCTGGGTGGAGAATGCTTTGCCAAAAGGAAGAAAGGAATAACATCTCCAGGGTAGAAGCTGAATCCCTTTCATCTGGAAGTGCTTCCTGATTTTCTGTTTCAACAGTTGTTTCAAGTGGCTTAATAACAAATACAAAAGCTTTCCCCTGGTACGGAGGGCAGCCTATGTGAGTCCCATCCCAAACCTTCAGATGCTGGAAATGATCTTGAGGCAGTGGTGACATTTCGAGATGTCCTAGCAGGGCTTGCTGGTATTAGTGACTGACAAAGTGTTTGGGGAGTGCAGTGCTTAACTTTAACTGTCAACTTGACACAACCTAGAATCACCTGGGAAGAGAGTCTCAATGAGGGACTGTCTGCATTAGGTAGAAGGAGCAGCTTATGTTAGTTGAAGACCCAGCCCACTGTGGGCGGCACCATCCCCTAGGCAAGGGTCCTGAACTCGGTAAGAGCACAAGTGAATCTGTACATTCATTTCTTTCTACTCTTGAGTATGGATATGATGTGACTAGCTGTTTCAAGTTCTTGCCTATTTGTAACCTGGAACTGGCAGGTAAAATAAACCCTTTCTCCCCTAGGTTGCTTCTGTTAGGCTATTTTATTATTATATCAGCTGGTAGAGGTGAGGGCCAACATCCAAAGTTGTTCTTGGACCTCCATAGGCACTGTGTTGTACATGCATTACTATGTGTACACGCACGCGTGCGCACACACAAACACACACATACACAGAGTTTAATCTTCTTGCGGTCTAGACCTCTGACATGTTTGGAATGCAAGAAAACCACCTCCAGGTCTGGGGTCACTTAGACGGTGAATGGTGCCCAAGAGCACACTGGTCCTTCTCAGCTAGAACTTGGTCAGGAGTGGAGATGGTCTCTACTTCCTTTTTAACCCTTGAGCCTGCAGCCCTCAGGTTCTTGCACATGGTCTGGTTTCCGGGCACCCCACTCCATCTACCCAGGACACATGCCTTGTTCCTGGAGAGCTCACTGACTAAGCTTCAAACCTAATGAATGTGTGACATCCTGGGGTGCAGCCTGCCTCCACACAGAATTCTGGGGGGGGGGGAGTAAAAATGGTACCCACAGATCAACCGTTCCCCCACTAACAACTGAGCTGCTGGCTTTCTACAAAAGAGGAAATGCCAGCGCCCCCATCCTGGAGAAGGGACCCTTTCATGGTACTTACCCACGATGAGTCCAATCTCACACGTGGGTTCTTCGTAAGCGCAGGTCATCATGGTGCCCACGGTGTCGTTGACCACAGCCACCACGTCCAGGTCAAATTCCTTTGAAAAGAAGGGCACATGGATGTCGGGAGGGGCCAGCTGGGCCTGGCTTGGATCCCGCCAGGCCATGCTCTGGACTGCACGCTTCTAGGAAGCAGGGTTGGTTTCCTGACTGTGTTCTGCAGTTTGACACAGAGTACAACACTGTCTCCAAGTCCGTCCCCGCCAACAGGGCCATCCATGTTGGATGGATGCTTGCTCTCTGGAATGCCCGCCAGTTCCCGGCTGTCAGGGACGTTCCATCCCTGGGAGTCATGGTTTTACCTCTCTTTGAGTGTACTGTCCTTTTCACAATGGTTTAGTGTGTGTGCGTGCGCGCGCGTGCGTGCGTGCATTCACACACACCGCAGCACTTGTGTATAGGTCAAAGGATAAACCACAGGAGAAGATTCTCTCCCTCCACCATGTGGGTCCTAGGAACCAGACTCAGGCCCTTGGGCTTGGTAGCAGGCTGCCGAGCCATCTTATTAGTCCCACATTACCCCTTAACGATACAAAACTGAGAAGTGTCACTTGGATGCTGGCAGTGACTGGGGCGGGCAGCAGGGGCAGGGGGCAGGGTGGGGAAGACTTCCAAATCGCATGCTTCTGTGGTGTTCCAATTCTTCACAAAAAAGTAAGCTTAATTTTTGTAAGACCCCCCCCCCTGCCCCCCCACCCCCCCGCATGCAAGGCAAACATTATTTTAAAAATATTGTTACCTCTCTCCTTCGTACCGCATCCTTTAGTAGAGTGGCTACGTCATGACCCACACAGTCAGTGGCTTTGAAACCCTTTGTCCACGTGATCAAGATTCCCTAAAAACAGGAAAGGCACCCAAAGAGTTTAGGTGAGTAACCCTCAGGTCACTCTTCAGTCAAGAGAATGTGATACCCTACCTCCCAGGCAGTAACCACAGAGGCTGTGTGTCTAGATGCTGCGACATCATCACACTCAGCACAAGAAAGCATGAGTGGAATCCTGTGGGCTGGCTGCCCTCCCACCACCTTCACAGACATGTGCTTTCTAAGCCCGCTTCACAGATGGAGAAATGGAGGCAGGCCCACGATGTTGGCTGGGGACTTGTTTAAAGGGATGCACAATTGCGGTTACACTGTTACTTTATAGGCAGACTTTAAGCTTCACAGGTCTGAAGTTATAAGCTGCTGGGGAAAAATGTCCTGTGTGTGAGTGTGTGTGTGTGTGTGTGTGTGTGTCCCATACCTAGAATCTCAGCACTTGAGAGGCTGAAGCAAGAAATCATCTGTTAGTTCAAGACCAGCCTGGGGCACATAGTTAAGTTCTAGGCTAGCCTGAGCTATATAATGAGGCCTTATGAAAAAAAAAAAAAAATCAGTCCTGCAATGAACAAAAGCTGCAATATACAAGAGTTTAGGACCAGAGATGCAGCTCAGCTGGTAGAAGGCTTGCCCAGAGTGCACAGAGCCCTGGCTTTGATCCCAGCACTGCACAAATCAGGTGTGATTGTAGGCACTCATAATCCCAATCCATGAGGGGTAGAGGCAGGAGGATTAGAGATGATGGGCCATCCTTGGCTATACAAGGAATCTGTGTAACAGATTCCTAGCCTGGGCATCATAAAGCCCAGCCTTTAAAAAAATGTTTAGAGAGACTCAACTGATGTTAGATGTGTGTGTGCTTGTGTCCGTATTTGTGTGTATCTGTATGTGTGTTCATGTGTGTGTGTGTCTGTGTGTGCCCATGTGTCCGTGTGTGTTTGTCCATGTGTGTATGGTTGGGTGTATGTGTGTCCGTGTGTTTGTGTGTGTTCATGTGTGTGTGCTCGTGTGTGTGTGTGTCCCCGTGTGTTTGTGTGTGTTCATGTGTGTGTGCTCGTGTGTGTGTGTGTGCGTGTGCATGCACTTCCCCCCTTTTGATGTTGCTTGTCTGGAATTATTTAATCCCTGTTTTCATGGCTGTTGGAGTTTTTCTGATGACATCACCTTACTTAGCTCTCCCCAGGCTGCCAGTCAGGCCTTAAACCATCGTCCCCTCAGGTCCCTCCCTGGCCGTGTCTCCACTTGCGCCATGCAGGGCTGCCTGCATACCTTTCAGACAGGCTGGCTCCTCCCTTAGGATTGGGCATCACCTTCCCCCTCTCTGCACACAATATGCCCACCCACGCCTGGCCCCGCCCGCACAGTGGCAAAGTGCTGGTACGAGCCTCTGACACCAGCACTGGCATAGGAGAGCCCTAGGGACAGAAACTGTAACTGGATGGAAAATAAGAAGTAAGAGGAAGGGGATATGCCTACTGCTAACGCGTGAAGATGATTTTTATTGTAGACACAGGGAGAAACCCGAGAGAAGAGCCCAGGTTGAACATGGCAGGCAGACTTAGGACCAAGATGGGGAGGGAGAACAAGAGAGGGGTCGCCAACCAAAAAAAAAGCCTGGCATAACCAAAAGAACTGAGATATATAGGATCAGGCCTGGGGAGGGGGAACGGAAGCCCAGCCCCCAGGAGGTTCAGGGTAGGGGGTGGGCAGAAAAGTGTGGGAGGAGTCACAGGTACAAAGTGAGACTTATCCTGAGTTGAGACCTAACAGTAACCCTCCACCTGTACCCACACCTGTATCCATACCTGTACCCACACCTGTATCCACATTTGTACTCTCCACCTGTACCCACACCTATATCCACACCTGTACCCTCCACTAGTACCCACACCTGTACCCTCCACCTGTACCCACACCTGTTCCCTCCACCTGTATCCACACCTGTACCCACACCTGTATCCACACCTGTACCCTCCACTTGTACCCACACCTGTATCCACACCTGTACCCTCCACTTGTACCCACACCTGTACCCACACCTGTATCCACACATGTACCCACCCACACCTGTATCCATACCTGTACCCACACCTGTATCCACACCTGTACCCTCCACTTGTACCCACACCTGTACCCACACCTATATCCACACCTGTACCCTCCACTTGTACCCACACCTGTACCCACCCACACCTGTACCCACACCTGTACCCTCCACTTGTACCCACACCTGTACCCACACCTATATCCACACCTGTACCCTCCACTTGTACCCACACCTGTACCCACACCTGTACCCACACCTGTACCCACACCTGTATCCACACCTGTACCCACACCTGTACCCACACCTGTACCCACACCTGTACCCACACCTGTATCCACACCTTAGTTCCGGGGGTGGGGAAACCCATGCCCCACCTGGGACCTTTGTCATTCCATAGATTGAGCCAGCATTTACGAAAGGTCTATTCTAACAGGACACTGTGCCAGGACCTAGGGGCACACAGCATCTGGCTGTACAATCAGCCAAAAGGAAAGCCGCCAAGGGCTGAGGATGTGGCTAGTTGGCAGAATGCTTGCCTGGCATGGGCGAAGCTCTGGGTGCCACCCCAGTACACAAAACCCTGGTGTGGTCCCGCACGACCAAAATGCCAACATTTAAGGAGGTGGATGGGGTAGCATTAGAAGAGAAAGCCGTGGCTACAGAGCAAGTTGGAAACCGGCCTGGGAAAAAAGGAGTAGGGGGAAAAATGGTGTTGAGGAGGAAGGAAAGAAGCAAAGAGCAGGTAAGCTACTAAGAAGTGTGCAAAGTTCTAAAATGAAGGTCATTCTTTGCGCCCGCAGGCCCCAAAGGTTCTCAAAAGTCATGGCTCTGTTTTTTGTTTGTTTTGGCTTCTCGAGACAGTTTCTCTGTGTAGCCCTGGCTGTCCTAGGACTTACTCTGTAGACCAGGATGGCTTCAAACTCAGAGATGTGCCTGTCTCTGCCTCCTGAGTGCTGGGATTAACAGTGTGTACGGCTGCCACCACCTAGTAAGATGGCCTCTTCAAAGTGGCTGAAGAGTAGAGTCTTAGGGACATTCTGGAGAGGGTGACCCATGAGACATGTAAGGCTGTCCTAGACATCTAGGGACACCACTGAGGTGGGAGAAAACCCTCGCCACGTGGAACTCAACCCTGGAAGGTCCACAGGAAAGAGACTCACGCAATCCAGGCTCGTCTGCTTGCAGGGAAACGAGAAGGTGAAGCCCAGAGGCATCCGGGGGCCTTTGATCCCCATGTAGTCCAGGAAGTCAGAGATGCAGGACACAATGTGGTCAAACAGCTTATAGAGAAAAGGAATGGACTGATCAGGCTCTCTTTGGTTTCACACTTTTAGCATGCAAACACACACACTCACCCTTTCTTTAGGAACTTCCCAGTCACTGGAGTATCAGGGGCTCAAAGGGCCTGATGCTTTAGGGCCACGGGGCTACAGTGTTACGGGGCAGATGTGACTCATGACCACCAGTGCCATTGGGCCCACCTTACCTCATCCCCAGTGCCCTGCATGATTTCCAGGGGAATGGAGTAGATCTTGTTGTGCATCTCCACCGTTCTCTTCTTCCCACTCCGGATCTTTACCAGTAGGACTCGGAAATTCGTTCCTCCAAGATCCAGGGCCAGGAAGTCACCATTCTCTGTCGCAAGGAAGAATACAGAGAAAGCCTCAAGCAGCTGAGTGCATCTTGGTGGCCCGTAACCCCCAGTCCGTCCCCATCTGGCATTACGGAGACTGCTGTGAGTGGTCCCTGTGGTATACGGCGAGGCCTAGACTCTGAGTCACAAGCTGGCATCAGAACGGTGGCCCCAGGAGGGAACCACTAGTCACAATTAACTTCACTGTCACTTAAAAGCCTGACAACAATATCTTCATCTTAGTGACCCTCATATAAAAATGCTTAATTTGTATCAATGTGTGAATCTAAAAATGACCACAGCCTCACTCCCTCCTTTGCAATGTGGTGGGTGTATGGTTGTTGTTGTTGTTGTTTTGAGACAGGGTTTCTCTGTGTAGCTGTGGCTGTCCCAGAACTCATTCTATAGACCAAGCTGACCTCGAACTCAGAGATCCTCTTGCCTCTGCCTCCTGAGTGCTGGGATTAAAGGTGTGTGTGCCACCATGTGGCTTGGGTGTAAGGTTCTCTTCTTTTTGGATTCTGGGAGCCAAAGGGAGTGGTGTAGGCAAAGCTGGACCAGCCCTGGCCTTGGCCTTCAGATTCTGCTTCTATCCAGTAATGGAGCACAGTGACCCACGGCTGGGAGATCCATGGTGAGCCACCCTGTACTGCGTGTACAGTAAAGACTGAGGTGGGCTTCTCAGCTGACCCCCAGCAGACCCTGGCCTAGATTAGCAGAATCACACAGCTGACCCAGTGACTCATGGCAATAGTGAACAGTGGTTGATTTATACCACTAAATTTGAGAAAACCTTGGTCTGCTTCCGCCTCACCGAGCGGACGCTCATGGAGGTGAAGGTGTGTTTTCTATTCCAGACACTTATTATCTGAGGATCCACCTAAGAATCTCTTCAGTGTCGCCATGGAACTAGCCTCAGTGAGGGGCGGGATGCTTCTCCTACCTGCCCAGATATACCAAGCCCCAGGTCTGTCTCCCTCATGCATACCTTGACACTACTTAAAAGATGAGGACTGTATGAATTCTTCTGTTGGTTCGTCTCATATAGCCCAGGATGGCCCCGAACTCACAGTGTAGCTGAGGCTAGCCTCAAACTCTAGAGCCTCCTGAGTGCTCAGAGTACCGGTGTGCACTGCCATGCTGGCTTCCCATTTTCCATTTCTAACACGGTTGTACAAAGAGCACTAGCCTGGGAAGTCCCACTAGGGAAACTGGAGTGCTCTAAGCCCACAAACACACATACACACACAAACACACACACATACTGCACTGGGTTGGCTAAGACTCCAGCTCTTGAAAAATTAGACATGGCAAACCCAACAACATCCTCAAGAGAGTTCTAATATGTCCCCTACCCGTCCCTATCTCTATTCCACCCCCTCCCCCTCCCTGGGACAGAGGTGTGGCAGCTCCCACAGGCCCTCACCAGACCCATCCGGGATGCTTCGGACAAAAGAAGGCAGCATTTTGACCGTTGCTCTGCTGTGGGTCTCCTTTTTCAGCCCCATTTCCATCTCGATCCGCAGCTTCTTCTTCACCTCCATCAGCGCCTGCTTGCTGAGGCGGAAGTGGGCCAGCGTTTCCTCGATCTGCCGGTGCTGCTCGGCCAGGCGGTAGGCCACAGCCGTCACCATGGCGGCTCCCTTGCCACTGCCACTCTCCGAGAGGAGAAACCGGACGTCAGAGTCAGGCACCAGGCGCCTCAGGGTCTTGTGGAACCTCCGGGAATACCTGAGGGGAGGAGGTGGCAGCCGGTGAGCCGCAACAGCTGGACCGCTGGGCTACCGGCTGGGGATGGCTTCGAACTCTCCCGTCAGAATTCTTTGACTCCATTCTGTTACTGCTCTTTGCTTATGCAGTCTCTATGTACATGCCATAGAAACGATGCATAAAATACAAAAAAGAATTATCCAAAACTGCTTATAACAGTAACAACAAAAAAGGGGAGGAGATTGTTATTTTATGATTATTACCTACAAAAAAATTCGAGGGCCCAAACCATCTGATCTGTGAGGCAGGATCAGTTCTGCTAACTCCAGACCAACCTGAGCTTCAGAGTCAGTTCTAAGCCAGCTGGAGCTACATAGCAAGACTTTGCTTAAAGGAAGGGGGGACTTTTATGTGGGGGGGGGGAGACAGGGAAGGGGAGGGAACAACATTTGGAATGTAGATAAATAAAATAACCAATTAAAAAAAAAAAAAAAAAGGCTTTGCTTCAAATGATCAAAAACGGGATCCATCGGAGTGCTTCTGTCCTCAGCCGTAGTATATAGTACCACGGGGGCCAAAGGCAAGGCTTCAGAGTCAGATCCAGGAACAAGGGTGATCGCTGAGCTCCTGATTCTAGGGCAGGTGACTTTGAGCTAGTTCTGACCCTGGACTGAGCATCCCGCTGAGGGTGGGGTGCTGGGAAATGAACAGGTTTAGTGAGGAGCCCACACAGGAATTAACGGAGGCAGGGCTCAATCAATAACCCTTGTTTGGTTTGGGTTTTTTTTTTTTGGGGGGGGGTTGTTTGTTTTTCATTTGGTTCTTCCTCTTCTCTGGAAGAAAAGCTTAGGCCAGTGTGAAACCCAGAGCTTGTAGTCTCCAGTATAGATGGCCACAGGCCAAAAGAAATGGGGGAGGGTGGGGTTGGGGTGGGGAGAGTGGTAGCCATTTCCCCAAAAGACCCACAGTCATTGCCTCCAAGGAATGGTTAAGAATGACTTCTATTCTTTTTGAAACTCTTATAAATGGCCTCAAGTTGCTAGTGACTCTCAAAGGAGGAAATGCCTGATTTGAGTTAGTCTTTGTTTTTGGGCATGTGCTCCTGGATGGGTTCACACGAGTAGGTATACACATGTGAGCACACCAGTGGAGGCCAGGGGTTAACCTCAGGGGTCTTCCTTAATCACTCTCCACCTTATTTTTAAAGATAGGGCCTCTCCTGAATCTAGGGCTCACCAACAGGCTAGACTTGCTTACTAGCTGGCTCCAGGGATACTCCGTCTGTCTCTACCCTCCCCTGCCATTGCAGGTTCCTGGTTGCACTTGTCCTGGGTTCTCAGGAAGTGCATTGCGTCAAACTTGTGTAACCTACACTTTCCTGACTGAGCCATCACCCCAGGTCAAGGTTACTCTTTAAAATGTAAAGGTGTGGGGTCTAGAGAAACGGCTCAGCGGTTAAGAGCACTCGATGCTCTTCCAGAGATCCTGAGTTCAATTCACAGCAACTGCCTAGAACTCCAATTCCAGGAGATTCAACAGACAAAGGTGTAGGCAAAACACTAATGCATGTAAAATAAGAATATGTTATTAAAAGAAAGTGAAAGTGCAAACAGAAGTAGTTTTGGAGCATGGAAACCCGCCAACACCACCAGCATGCAGTCCAGCATGGACGCCCCTAGCACCACCAGAATGTATACTGAAGACTAGCTATGGTGATAGACCTGGTGTTGTGAGTATTTTATTCACTGCCTAAAGATGTTTTCTTTTGCTTGTTGTTTTAGACAAGAGCCTCACTAGTTACACCAGGCTAGCCTCCAATTCCCAAGGATCAACCTGCTTCTGCCTTCCAAGTGTTGGGATTAAAGGAATGAGCCATCATGCTCAGCCCTAACAAAGTTGTAACGTGACATTATAAACCTTTAGGCTTTCTTGTCAAAAAAAAAAAAAAAAAAAGAAATTAGCCAAGAATTCCACAGAAAAAGCTGCAAGCAGTCGCCTAGACCCATGGTCCCAGCTACTCAACAGCTGAGGCAGAAGGATTACTTGAAGCCTACAAGTTCGGGGACAGCTTGCCCAACATAAAGAGAGTCTGCTTCTTTTTTTTTTTTTTTTTGAGAGTCTGCTTCTTAAGGGGACCAAAAAGTAAAGGAAAGGATAAAGAATAGTTAATTTTCTCTTTCAAATATCTTTAAAATGTGGAAAAAAGAAAAAAAAAACCCTATGAACTTGGAAGTTGGCATCACCCAACTAGCCTAATGGTAGCCTCTCGGCATCCGGGAACTACTTCAGTGCATTTGTGCAAATGTCCCTAGTGTGAAGGCTGAGAGTCTGCAGATACGAGCTTCCGTCTTGCACTCACACAGAAACCAATGCCATGGGCAGAGATCACTAAACCTCAGCAAAGACTTAGGATTTACTTTCAGCCATATTGTCAATGGCCAAGGAGACTTCTGAAGCTCAGATGGGCCAGCACCATCAGCAAGTTCAGTAGAAAAGCCTCCCCTGGTCTGTAGGGATCACTTATGACGACTCTGGCTATGGCTCTCAGACTGCAATAGCAGACATGTGCCCATTCTAAGCAGCAGTGTCTGAGGCTGTCGGATTATATCGGAAGCTTCTGAAACAATGGATGTGACCAGTCATGGCAGCACACACTTACCATCCTAGCATCCTGGAAGCAGAGGTCAGAAGATCAGGAGTTCAAGGCCAGCCTCTGCTATACAGCAAGTTTGGGGCCAGCCTGGGCTACATCAGATACTATCTCAATGACAACAGCAACAACAACTACACCTATGACCTATGGATATAATGCAGCCCGGCTGTAGACACACTACATTTCATGTTCCTGCCTGGAGAAACTTCCATCTCACCTTGGGAGATAAGAGACCAAATCGGACTGCAGAAGCAACATGTGAGAAGGCACTGGGGGGTGAGGCGTCCCAGATGAGCAACTCTTAGCTTTGTTTCCCAGAACCAGGCAGTGTCTTATCTTCCCAAACCATACCCTGGGCGTGCAAGTCTGCATTCTGGAGAAGGGCCTTGGCCTCAGACAGGGGGATTAACGCAGGCTGGACTCACTGTGGGTGCATCTTGTAGAGAGAACCGTCCACACCAACTGTGGTCCGCAGCCTGGGGGTGCCCTTGTTGTCCCGGAGGCGGTTCAAGACGGCACCGAGTGTGGCAGCCACCAGGTTGGCTGATCGGAAGGAGACGATCGTGCATACGTGCTGGACCGACACACAGTCATTATCAGATGGCTCCACTCCCAAGCGAGTCAAGATTTCCTTGGCATTTTGAATGCCTTCCTTATCCCTGGGAGGTGTGTGTGTGAGAGACAGAGAGAGAGAGAGAGAGAGAGAGAGAGAGAGAGAGAGAGAGAGAAGAATAGAATTAAGAGTTAAGAGTTCAGGCTCACGCCAGGCTGCGGTGAGCACCAGAATTGGGAAGCAACGCTGGGGAAGGCAGAACCCACCTGAGGTGGGGCTCTTGCATGAGACATATCTGACTGATGAAAAGTGCTACTCAGGTCGGTATGTCATGCCAGGCCTTGGAAAGGGGAGATCGTACATGTGGCCTGGTGAGCAGGTGAAGAAAGAGGTTTGTTTTTTAACCTTGGGGTTAATGAACATAACATGAGGGGAACCTCCCCTCATGGAGCGTCCTAGTTGCTTCTGTATATATACCAATGTTGTCTGTAAAATTCTAATTTTCTGCCTACACATCCTGTGTCTCTTTTGTTGGTTTCATTCAAAGGTACTGTATGGTTCTGTTGTTGTTATACATGGTTAGTCTTAAAAATCTTTCTCCTGTCTGTCTGTCTGTCTCTGTCCCCCACCCCCTTGCACTGTAGTTATGGTTCTCAGAAACCAAACACCCAGTGGCAGAAATAAGCCAAGATGAAGAAGGCAGGCACTTTCCTGACTTTGCCAATGACTATAAAGTTAAGTTACAGCACACACACACAGAGAATCTCAGGACTGAGGCTGAAGGAGAATGACCCCATAACGAACTCCAACACCCAGCTTGGGCAGAGAATAAGTCCAGGAAAGCTCTTAGCCTCCAGTAGCCTCTTTAGCCACAGCGAGGGCTGTGCATATAACTGTCAGAGCCGAAGCGAAGCCCCATTGGCCTGATGTAAATACCCAGGACCAGAGGCCACACTGTGGGCTGACTCATGCGGGGACCAATGGCACAGAACAGAATGCTGCCTCACATCTTTGTGTCTTTGCCAATGGCCTTCCATGGCTGTGTGAAGCCTCCTGAAGCAGGACTAGAACCCACTGGGACACAGAAGCCACCCACACACAGCACAGGGCTCACTTGGACTGCACCATGCTGTGCACCTCTCAGAGTCGAGACGGTAGCGTCTGAGCGTCCCATGGGATGCCAGAGAGCAGAGGGTAGGATGCTGCCTGGACTTTTTCTTTATCTATTAACAAGTGTTTCTCAAACTTCAATGTTTCTCAAACATTTTCAGAGAACATGTGGAAGCCGGGGGAGGTTTTGGGGAATGATGGGTTAATCACAGTGGTCAGGTTTCTTTAGTGTTCTAATTAATGAATATTATAAGCTATTATTTCCCACAGAACCGTCCAGTCATTGACTAGACACCTCTAGGTTTCCTAGAACACCGTTTGGGAATGACCATGATATACTAAGAGAGAATTCCAAGAATCCAGGCCCAGGTTTGGTTGGCCCCTTGCTCAACACTGGAATCATTTGCTTCCTGGACCCAGCTCTTACCCAGAGGTGTGTATGTGTGTGTGCTATATTTATTTGTGTGTGATGTATGTGTAGTGTGCTCTGGGTGTGTGATTTGTGTATGGTGTGTGAGGGTGACAGAGGGGACTGTTTTTTGAAAACTTGCACAAGAAAATCATCCATAAAACGTTTGTGCAAAATCCTTTTCTTCTTAACACTTATTTTTTGTGTGCCTATGGTGTTTGTGTGCACCACATGCATTCCTGGTGCCTGCAGTGAGCTGCCGTGTGTGCTGGGACTGAACATGCTAGGCCATCTCTCTAGCCCCCTAGGTTGTTCTTAATGACCAGAAAGTGCGGGCAGGGAGACCAGCTGGAGTGGTCCTCTGAGGGCGAGAGAAGATGGGCCCAGGTGGCCTGGCGCATGGGGAGAAGAAGTACTCCCTGCCCTGGCCCACCCGCCCTGTGTTTAAGTCTCAAGAGGTAACAAGAGAGGTAACAAGTCCCCGCCTTCCTTCCAAGGCTCCAGATGGCACCTACTGTTCAATGGCGGCTACGTCACTTGTGTTGAACTTGCCCCTCGTGAGCAGCTCTGGAGTAATGCGCCCTTCAAATAAGAGGCTTTCCTTGGCCATCTTCACCAGGATCAGGCGGACCAGCTCCCCTAAGTACAAGCCGCTCACCATCTTCTCAAACCTGCAGGAGCGAATGCCACAGGCATCAGTGTCAACATTCAAGGAGGGGACAGCAGAAGAGCAGAGGGGACCCCGCTGTCTCTGTGTCTCAAGCTCCCAGTCTCTGAGTTCAGCAAGATCCCTCCTGTGATTCAACAAGGAGGGGGACAGGGATGCTGATCCTGGACAGGGCGGCCACCCAGGTGGATGCGGCAGAGCAGGGACAGGCAAGGAAGGTTGCCTGGGGTCAGGGGAATGTTAAGATTTAGATTAGGGGCCACAAGCGTGAAGGGTCCATCTCTTATACGACTGAATGACACAGGGATGTCATTCTCATCTGTCCATCACAGACCCATCAGGGATGGAGAGAGAGAGGTAGCCAGGAAGTACCCAGCTCATAAGAGGGAAAATTGTACTCTTTGGAAAGATGAGCAAAGCTGTTTTCTATTGGGGAAGGGGGCTATTTGTATATTTGTTTTTGTTTGTTTGGTTGGTTTTTGGTTTTTTTGTTTTTTTTTTTTTTTTTACTAAAACAAATACTTAAAAAAATGTCTTGTGCGTTGTCTGTGCACCGGAGCATATGTGACCATGAAGGATGGTTGCAAGCCACCTGACATGGGTCCTGGGACATGAACTCAGGACCTCCGCAAAAGCAGTGTACACTCTTAGCTGCTGAGCCATCTCTCCAGCTCCTGTACAAGTGTGGGTCGCAGCCTTGGTGGCTGATGATAGTGAAGACAGAGATGAGAGGTGTCGGGAGGTAGGGACCGCAGTGCGGCCACCTGTAGCTCCCATCAGCAGGGGACCTAGAGATCATACTACCAGGAAGAAGTTGGGGCTCAGAGAGGTCAATTCGATTATGCAGGGAAGAACACAGACAGTGGATCTGGGTTCAGATCTCAGTCCCTTCAGCTCTGGAGCCCTAAATCTTCACTGTAGGGGTGCAGAAGAGACCTGGAGCTGGTAACTAGCTCAGAGCTAATACAATCAACTTGTCTCTACGTCTGATGGGTTTTATGAATTTCTTTTCTTTTTTTTGAGACAAATGTCCACAAAGCCGAGCTGCTCTTAAATTTGATACAGAGCCGAGATTGAATGACCGTGAATTTCAGATTCTCCTGTCTCTACTTCCTGAGGGCCGGGATTATGGGTGTGTGCTCTGAGGTCTGGCTTATACAGCACTGGGGTTCCAACTCAGAGCTGTGTGAATGCTAGGCAAACGTTGTGCCAACTCTGCTGCCATCTCCAGCCCCTCATTTTATCCTTTGCCGTAGGCCTAACCCTAATGACCAGGGGTGGGCTTTGAGTAGATGATGACCAATCAGCTCACCCCAGTGCTCTGGGCGGAGTCAGGGATGAGCCAATCCCACAGTGAATGTGGTATAGGGCGTGACTCCATTATCTGAAGCCACACCTCTTTGGGTCTAAACACCTTAGAGGAGCCTGTGGATGCAAATTAACCCATGCCAAGCTGAAGACTCAGTCCAGGGGCTCCCGGGGTCTAATATCATACATAGTTAAGTCAGATTCAGACCCAAATATGGCTGATCGGAGACCGGAAGGAACCCTGAAGGAAGGCAGAGCAGAGGCCTCCTCTTGAGGGTGGCGGGTTAGCTGGCACTCCCAGAGCTGGCAGTGACACAGCAAAACAATGTGTTCCGGCCAGAGCTATCCAGCAGCCAAAGATGCTGCCGGGCCCCCGAGCAGTCCAGCCCTGGCTTGTCAGCACAGCACAAGCCTGCTTTTTCAAACACAACCCTTTATTGTTCCTGTTCCTGACTGGCCCAGGCAGGCTCACCCAGATCTAGAGAGTGGATGCTCCCTGGCAGGAAAGCACCGTATGTGGCTACTGCTCGGGCTCCTGTGGTAAGTGCCCTATGGAGTCTAGGCTAGAATCCCCAAGCTGGCATAAGGCAAGCAGGGCCTGACTGCCTGGCTCATATCGCTTCTTTTAACATTGCATCCGTGTCTTCTCACCTGTGTGACTAAGACAAGGCCTTCCTTCAAGACTCCTCAGAGGGCGCGTGCTCATATAGGTCATGACGATGAAATCTGGCTACTGAGTGTTTAGGTCATTTGCCTGTATCTGGTGCTTCCTAAGCTATTTATTTATGCATTTGAGATGGGGGTCTCACATAGCCGAGGCTGTCCTTGAGCATGCTATAGAACACGGGATAACCTTGAACTTCTGACCCTCTCCTATCACCTACTGATGATAGGAATACAGTATTATGTGTCATTGTACCCACTTGAGGGATGGAGTCTCAGACATGCCTGGAAGGCAACTCTACCAGCTGAGGTATATCCCTAGTCTCAACGGTAAGGTGATTGAACAGAAAGAATGTTATTTAATAGTTTTAATTGTTCTATTAATTTACACTTATGGGGTTTTTGCCTCACTGAATATCTGTGTACTAAGCGTGTGCTTAGTGCCCGTGGAGAACAGAAAATGGATGCAGATCCCCTAGAACTGGAGCTATAGACGGCTGTTAGCTGCTGTATGAATGTTGGGAATTGAAACCAGGTCCTCTGGAAGAGCAGTCGAGTGTGCGCTCAACCATATAGCCATCGCTTGCCCCAAAAAATTTTTAAAATATTATCATTATGCTACTTACTACTACTACTATTATTATTACTATTATTATTATTGTGTATCTGTCTCAGAAAGCAAACATCTTGGTCCTCTCCTGCTACCTTAATGTGGGTTCAGGGCGTGAACTCAAGTTGCCAGGCTTGCCCGCTAAGAGCCTTCACTGGCCAAGGCATCTTGCCTTTAATGGCGTGAACTCCACAGCCGTGCATCTGACCAATCGAGAAGCATAGTCCAGTCATGCACAACTGAAGCAGGCTGGTAGTGCAGGCCTGTTATCTCAGCTACCCAGGAGGTAGAGATTGGAGGACTATAAGTTCGAGACCAACTTTATTTAAAAATAAAAGCATTTTAAAGGCTGGAGATGTGGCTCAGTAGTAGAGTATTTGCCTATCATGGCTGAGGCCCTGGGTTCCACCCAGTGTGGGGAAAAAAAACAACCCGTTGGTAACAGCGCTTGTGTCACCTGGTTTTATGGCTTTCCCCTCCTACTCTCCCAGTCTTTGGCTCAATGCCTCCCTAAGTCACACATGTAGCCAGAGAGAAAGTTAACTCACAGTTGCTTCCCAGGGTTGAGGGATCCCCGGTCTAACTCTCTGTCAAACTCAGTTCGGATGTCTTCCAGGGACCCATCGTCCCCAAAGGCCCCCCATTCCGTGTTAATACACATCCTGCCCTCGTCCCCTTCCACCAGGTCGATGTGTCGCAGTTCCTCCATGTAGCAAGCATTGGTGCCAGTGCCTGGGAGAGACAACGTGGGAAGCTGTGACCAACACATGGCAAGGAAGGACGCCTTTGGGCTGAGCAAAGCAAGAAGCTGGGGGACGGGGGCGGGGCGGGGCACCCTACCAATGATCAGGCCGACTTCACACTGTTGGTCATCGTAGCCGCAGGTCATCATGGTCCCCACTGTGTCATTCACCACAGCTACAATATTAGCGTCATAGTCCTGGGGACCGATAAGGAAGAGAAGGTCGCCATCAGCTCGCACATGGGCGCAGAAATCCCAACCAGGCATGTTCCAGTTCTCAAACGCCACCATGCTGATGGGTGGTGGAAGCTTCACTGCGGCTAGGACTCAATTAATTGGATTAGGCAGCAGTGATTACATTAAGGAAACTGCAAGGTCCCCTTAATTATCTGGCTTAGGATTCTTCGGGGAGTGGATTTTACTCATGGTGCTACATTCCTGGGCAAGCTTCCAAAGGAGACGCTAAGAATCTCATGCGCATGCGCAAGCAGCAAGCGCAAAGCAACTCTTCCCTCTAATTCCTGCGGATTATATGGGGATGGTCTTTGCTGCAGACTCATGTTTGACCTACTCCCTGAGCTGGGAATTCTTGTTCCCTGCTAGTACCCTAAGGCCACCGGAATTCTGTGCTTTCTACACCTGACAACACCTAAAACCATTTTAAGATGGAGATCCCCCCAATACGGGACTATGCACAACCCAAAAGAAATTACCCCTCGCTTCTTAATGGCTTTATTCAGCAGCTTGACCACATCCGCCCCTTCTACGCCACTGGCTTTGAACCGCTTTGTCCACGTGATCAGTACAGCCTGCGAAAGAAAGTGGAAAAGTGGACTGAAGGCAGAGATGGTTGGCGCTCCAAGGCTTCTGGGGCTACTCCAGTACAAGGTCAAAGCAGACACTCTCAGTGACAAATGTCCTCTACCAGGTCACAATGGAGATAGAACCGGATTTGTCTGTCTATCCATTTAATGGTTACTGAGGAAATTTTTTCTTTTAATGATTTATTATTTTTTTTATATGCATTGGTGGTTTTGCCTGCATGTATGTCTGTGTGAGAGTGTAGGATCGATCCCCTGGAACTGGAGTTATAGTCGGTTGTGAGCCATCATGTGGGTGCTGGGAATTGAACCCAGGTCCTCTGGGAGAGCAGCCAAGGAGAGCGGTTGACAAGCCTAAATCCCTGAAGAATGGTGCATAGGTCAGGACTTAGATTTTACATTACATTTTGTATTACTTTAATGGTTGTACACATGGCCTTAAAAAAAAAAAAGATAACAAAACAGTTGTGCTTAGCTTGCTCTTTTCTCAGTCGGCAAGGTTGCCATAGACACAGCAGGTTGGGATGATGGCTCTCCGGCCCTGCCAGTCTCCAGTGGGTTAATACAAAAAGAAGAGAGGCCTGGCCTCACTCTGAGAGATGTTCACACTGCTCAGGAGGGGGTGAACCCTTGTTGAGTCTTCACTCTGGAACAACTGTGACTAAGGCTGGCATTGGAAATGTCCCTGGACATTGCTTTCTTCCTCCTCAGGCCCCCAGCGAAACAATCAAACGTAGTATTGTGGGAAGAACGTGGGCTTGGGTGGCCAGATATCCAGTCCTTTCTCCAGGCTCCCGCCCACTTCCTGGTGGGGTGTTATCTCACTGCACTGAGGCGCATTTTGTACATGGAGAATAATGGAGTTGATCTAGATTTGGGCAATGGAGGTCCCAGCCTTGAACCCTTTCCTGGAGGGGTTCCCGGTTGGTAGGTAAGAACCACACTTCTGGCTCCTCTGCTGCCCACAATGACCCTCCCCGGATCCCTTCTATCCCATAGGCTCCTGTCTGCAGGAGGATGTGCCTTCTGCCACACTCCCCTCCCTTCAAAGACTGCTTTCTGGAGGCCAGGCCATATCCCTAGCCATTCTCTCAGGGCCTGGCCCAGTGCTGATTAAACACTTAGCCAACTCACTGCTCACTTAGTGGCCATCTCCGTTACTAGAGCAACTGCCACATCTCAAAGAGTTAACTGACTTGGAGACAGGGTCTCACGTGTCTAACTTTGGCTTTGAACTTGCTATGTAGCTGAGGATGACTTTGAGTTTGATCCTCCGGCCTCCACCTCCCGAGTGCTGGGTTATGGCTCTGTTGGGCTTACAAGCATGCACCATCATACCGGGGTTCCGTAGAGCTGGGGATCTTTGAGCATGCTAGGCAAGCACTGAACTAAGTCACATCCCTGCCCAGCAATTTGGTATCTTCAGAACATATCTTCACGTAAACATATCTTCATGTAACTCTTATTATAGTAAACAGAATTGATCCACCATTAGTTATGGTTATTGATCTCTTAATATGCTTAATGTTGTGATGGTTTGTATATGCTTGGCCCAGGGAATGGCACTATTAGGAGGTGTGGCCCTGTTTGAATAGGTGTGTCACTGTGGGTATGGGCTTTAAGACCCTCATCCTAGCTACCTGGAAGCCAATATTCTGCTAGCAGCCTTCAGAAGAAGATAGAGAACTCTCAGCTCCTCCTGCACCATACCTGCCTGGATGCTGCTATGCTCCCGCCTTGGTGACAATGGACAGAACCTCTGAACCTGTAAGCCAGCCCCAATGAAATGTTGTCCTTATAAAGTTGCCTTGGTCATGTGTCAGTTCACAGTAGTAAAACCCTAAGACTAAGACAATGTACAAACTGAACTTTACGTAGGTGTGAATGTAGAGGAAAGAACATATAATATAATACATAGTTCAGCATGATCTACAGTTTTAAATATCTTCTGGGACTTGGGACCGTTCTCCCACACTACCGTAACACAATGGCAGACATTCAGGAAGGACTGGAAGAGGTACTCTAGAGGACCAACTGACCTGAACACCTTGAAGGTATCGAACTGCTGGATATTTTGGGAATCAAGCTGGGACTACCCAAGTTCCAGAAAGTCTGAGACCAAAACATCTTAGAGGTACTCAAAGGAGGGGGCCTAACATTCGAGGTGAGACCTGGATCAGTGCTCCGGGTTCTATCATAAATAATCTGTCATCTGATGGAGACCTCTGCTCTCCATCCAAAACCGAGGGGCTTCATCTACTGGGCTCTCCACACCCTTCCTGCTGATTTCACAAGTCAAGCAAACTCGCAGCCGCCAGCATCGAGGGAGGCAGCATCACCAGTGGCGTGGACCCTATCAACAAAGGCCCTGCAGTAAAGCAGACTAGTGTGCTAACACATGCTCTGCTGTCTCCTGGGCAGGACAGCCTCAGTCTCTCCATCCGGAAGTGGGACTCAGAAGAACTTAACTCACAGAGGATGAGACCATGCGCTAGCTGTGAAGTGCATATGAAGACACAGCCCGGGGCTGGCTGGGCCCTCAATGTTTACTATTAGTATTCCTGGCGTTTGTGTATCTACAGGTATGTGTGTGTGTGGTGGGTGGGGCGGGGGTGGTTGTTCTGTCTCTTCATACAGAAAAGGAACAGTCTATTCCATATTTACTCCACAGCTTTGCAGCTCTCCGAGGTGCAGGTGTACCACATGGCTGAACTCACCCTTGCCAAACAGACGGATGAGCAAAAAACAGCAAATAAGAAAGATGTTGTGACGCGTCAGTCACCGGGGAGCTCAGCAAGGGAACCCAAGGCTTCTCTTGAGGCCAAAGACAGCCTGATTCCTGAGGCATAGCACCTGCCCAGAGTCTCGGGTCGCCTCAACCCCAGTGAAGAATGTTCCCACTTCTGACCATAGCCATTAGGCCTCGTCTAACTTCCTTTACTTGCTCATTTATGAGAGCTTCTTCAATGGCTCCTTCTACAAGGGGGCTGCAAAGAATTGGGCTCTAGAAATACACCATCAGCTAAATAGCAAAAAAAACAAAAAAACCGAATAGGCTGGGGATATGGCTCAGCCAGCAGATCGCTTGTCCAGTGTGCACATCTGTAATCCCAGCGCTGTGAAGGCAAAGGTAGGGGAGCATGAGTTCAAAGTCATCCACCCAGAGGGTAGCCTGGGCTACATTAAGACCCTGCCTGCCTCAGAAGAGGTCAGGGGTTGGGGGTGGTAGATGAACAGAAGAGGAAGAAGAAATGTGACACCATAACCTCAGGTTAACTTTGACAAATGATTTCAAATCTAAGAGGCAGGGGGTCACTCATAAGCAAGGGGAACCGCGAGCGTCCACCGTCTTCTCAAGCCAGTCACCTCCATCCTTACCTCGTCTATTTTGGATTGTCGGCAGGGGAAGGAAAATGTGAATCCCACAGGTAAATTCTTGTCCTTGATCTTCCTTTTCTCCATGAAGTCTCCCAGGCACTCGGCGACATGGTCAAAAAGCTAGAAGATACAGAGGGGGGAGGGACGTCAGGTTGGGGGCGGGGGAGGTGCACGTGTGGCAGCTAGCACAGGCTCTCACAGGACACCTCCAGCCCTCCGAAGGAACTGAGCCCTCAGAGGTCTCGATGCTGGTCATCCAGGCATGGAGGGAAACTCAGAAACACAGAGAGTCGACAGAGTCTCCCATGACACACTGGCCATCGCTCAGCTATCAGTCTTCCATGACCTGGCCACTCCCAGCGATGACCCAGGAAATCCTAGGAAATCCTCCGGGCGGCTCCGTGGCTGAACCACCAAAGCACTGTGCATGGCTTTACCGACTGAAGGAAAGATGAACACCCCCTAAAAATGCACGGATCCTAGGTGTGGAGGTCTCATGGTTCTGCGCCTGCCAATACCCACAACAAGAACAATAAGTGGGGCTCCAGGCATGGCTCGGGGTACAGCACCTGTCTAACTACAAAACCCTTGTCTGATCTCCCAGGACCCACATGACAGTCTAGACATGAGCCGAGGCTAGACACAGCGGCTCATATCTAGAATTCCCTGCATTTGGGAGTCTGAGGCAGGTGGGTTGCCCTGAGTTCAAGGCTAAGCTGGGGTATGGAGTGAAACTCTGTCTTAATAACAACAACACAATCCCAGATGCTACCTTCATGGGTCTGGGGGTCACTCGTGGCACCGTGATTTCGAACACTCGGGGGTGTAAGTGGAAATGGAGCTACCTGTGCTCTCTGCTGTCTGTCATGAGTCATCGTCCCTGTATCTCTAAGGACAGTCTGTGTTCCACACTGTACTACTGCGTGAATATGCCATGCTATCAATATCCCACAGTGGATTCCCGGCATTGCCGTGCAAGCTTGCTGGCTCGGGAGGTATACACACACTGCAGGAATCCACTAGAAAGAACGCATCAGCCTGACTCCCTGGATTCTGCATGTACGCTGAGGACAGTCTCGTGACTTCTAAAACACAGACTGACGAGGACAGTGCCAAAGTACCAAGCCATAGTCACCTTGGGCCAGTTTTAGAGGGGACCTGACTCATTGCTGGGGTTGGGGGATACCCGGTCTATTCTGACTTGGGCGCCTCGGTCCTGAGTCACTATTACTCAGGTTATATACGCTGTAGCAGTATCTCTGACTGAAGGGACACGTGACTACCCTCCCTGGAGAAACCAGGCTAAGCTTCCTGTGACCTACTTCAGACTGATACAAACCCATTACTAAGTCAGTCCCCGAGCCTTATATGCTATCTGCACCTCGGGCTCCAGGCACTCCTGCTGTAAGCCAGCAGAAGGAAGGAAGAGCGGCCACACAGGAAGGACAGGGTGTAGTCTGAGATGGCTGGCTGGCTGCGGCAACAGGGCCACGCCAGGAGCCCAAAGCCAGCACCTGAACCTGAGCCAAATGTATCTCCCCACGGCGGCTGAGCAGGCCAAGCTGCCCTGGGTGTACTTCTACCTAAGAAGGTACTTCTACCTTCTTAGCGCTCGAGAGGCTGAGGGAGAAGGTTCCAGAGTTTCCAGGCCAGCCTGGGCATCTTAGAGAGGCCCTGTCTTCCAAAATAAGACGTGAGAAGTGAGTTTGGGATGCAGCTCAGGGGTAGAATGCTTGTCTAGCATCCTCAGTGCCTGGGATTCAATACCCAGTACCACAGAATGAATGAATGAATGAATGAATGAATGAATCCTCATCACCTTCCTGACAACATGCTCATTATTTTCCAATAGACACTGAAGCGAGATGTAATGACTCGGCCTCTAATCTCACACTCAGGAGGCAATCGCAGGACAGTACAGTTAAGGCCAGTCTGGACTATACAGCCAAAGTTCCAGGCCAGCCTGAGCTAAAATAAATAAATCACAAATGAAACATTTTAGGGCCAAATGAGATGGATGAGCGGCTAAGTGCTTCCCACAGAGCCTGACAGCCTTGAGTTCAATGCTTAGGACCCACACAGTGGGAGGGAAGACCCAACTCTCACAAGTTGTCCTCTGACCTCCGCATATGCACATGCGCACACACACACAGAAAAACCAATTTTTTTAAGGGGTGGGAAGATGGCTCCGTTGGTAAAGTGCCTTCCATGCAAGCGTAAGGACCTGAGTTTGGATCCCGAGAACAGGTATGCACAACCCGTCGAGGTAGCAGACTACAGCCCTGGTGCTGGGGAGGAAGGGAGGAGACAGGGACAGCTCACTGGGCAGCCAGTCAGTGAACTTTGGGTTTGATGATAGATCTGTCTCAAACAAACAAACAAACAAACAAACAAAAACGTAGAGAGTGTTGGAGAAAGATTACCTGACGTCAACCTCTGACCTCTACGCTGTGCTCTCGAGCATGTATGCATATGAGCACCCATCCACAAAACTTGTACAATACACATGCTACACACATACAAACACACGCATACACACACATGTACACAAATACAGACTCAATCCCTCTGACCAGCAGGGCAAATAATGACCAAAAGAATCGCACCTCCCCACCCCCAAAAAACCCTTTAAGTAGTATTTAAAATCTTCAAAACTGAATGGTGTGTGTGTGTGTGTGTGTGTGTGTGTGTGATGTACATAAGGTGTATGTGCACATGTGTGTCAGTGTGTGTGTGTGTCCTGGTGCTCATAAATGAGGCCACAGTAAAGTGTCACTATCAAGTATCCCTCTCTATTGCTCTCCGCTTTACCACCCAGAGACAAGGCTTCTCACTGAATCTGGAGCTGGCTGGTGACCAGCAAGCTCAATTCATCCCCTGGTCTCCGTTCTCTGACAGTACTGGGGTTCCAGCCATTTGGGCAGCCACAGCCAGCTTTTTACGCGAGTACAGGGATCCGAACTGTGGTCCTCACGGTTGTGTGGCAAGCTCGTTCCTGCTGAGAGGTCTCCCTGGTCACTCAAGCTGTTTTAACAGTGCTGCATGCAGCTTCTAAAACTATAAAGCTTAAGATTGTAGGAGACACTTAAGATACCATGTGGGAGAAAGGGGAAAAAGAGAGAGACTGCGAGAGTAGGGGTGGGGGTGTGGGGGGGTGTGGTGCTGCAGGGTGAACACAGATAGCATCAGTTCATACGTTTAACGGTGTTTCAGGAGAGAGGTTTAGGATCAACTGTTAAACACCTACACATCACAGAGGGTGAGGATCCCATAAAACCCAGACCCTTAAGACATCATTGTTTGTGGGCTACGAGTCTGAGCAGCTCCGTGGGTAACACGAGGACCTGGGTCACCATGGAAGAGGTCGGTCAGAGAGCTGAGGAGATGGGCCACTTGATACCAGCTGACTTAGCAGTCCAGAATGCTGCGGGAGATGTTCCAGCTCCATCCCTGTCCATAATCCTACATTGCTTCCCTCATATCCTGATCTAAGCTCCCGTCCGCAGCCACATTTTCTCATCGTCAAAAATCTATGAAAGGGGGCTGGAAAGATGGCTCAGTGGTTAGGAGCACTGACTGCTCTTCCAGAGGATCTGAGTTCAATTCCCAGCAACCATGTGGTGGCTCACAACCATCTGTAATGGGATCCGATGCCCTCTTCTGGTGTGTCTGAAGAGAGCAATAGTGTACTCATATACATAAAATAAATAAATCATAAAAAAAAAAGAAAGAGAAATTAAAAAAAAAATCTAAGAAAGGAGACTAGGGAGAGGCTCAGGGGTTGAGAACACATGCTGCTCTTCCAAAGCACCCAAGTTTGGTTGGCCTATATCAGGAGGCTCACAACCCCAATTCCAGGGAACCCAGTGCCTTCTTCCGGCCTCTCAGGCCACCTACGTACACATAGTATACATTCACATAAGCCACACATATACACTTTAAAAACAATTTGCTGGATGTAGTAATTCACACCTTTAACCTCAACAGTGAGAAGTGAGAAGCAGAGGTTGGAGAGGAGGGAGAAGTTGGGGGGGAGGGGAGGTGTGTCTCTACAAGTTTGAGGTCAGCCTGATTTCTCAAAGTGAGTTCCAGGACAGCCAGAGCTACATAGTGAAACCTTGTTTCAAAATAAGTAAATCAAAAAGAAAAGGTCCTAGTAGCAGAAACTGTAATTTCTAGTGTGAGACCATCTCAGGAATCTCAGAATTTGGTAGCTACTAAACAGCTTTCCCCTGTGTAAGACGGACATGGTAAAACGCCACAGGGTTGCCATGGCGATTAAATGGATTAACTGAATATTAACTGCTTATACTTCAGCTATCCACAAAACAAGCATCAACACATTGCCACCATCATCGTCTTCTTGGATGACTTAGAAGGAGCAAAGGAACAAACGGGGATGGGGAGTGAGATGATCCAGGGTACCCTTCAGGGTACCCTGGAACGGAGGCACCCCCTAAATAAGTCCTGCACCTAAAAGGCCAAGCCAAGGGACACAAAGGATGTTTGCACACTGACAGTCTCGGCGGTGGCTCAACCCAAAGACCAACCACAAGGAACAGTGACAAGCTAGTACTTGTTACACAGAACAAGGTCTGCCAAGCCCGCTGCTGGCCGCTCCCATGAAGAAGCCATGCAGTAGGCAACGGGGGCATGAATGACAGGCCTCCCTCCCCCACGCAGCAGCATTGGGGTGAAGGGACCAGTCTCTGATGCCTAGTGACGGAAACAGGACTATCTAATGAGCGGTTTGCCTGCCTCTGTGGCTAGTTGTAAGGTGGCTTGCCCACCCTAGACACAGGGCTTCTTTCTATGCTCACTGAGACGTGCTCCAGAAAACTCTGAATCCAAGGAGCGGAGTTCAAGGCCAGGAGTCGATCTTATCCAGGTGGGTTGCTCCAACCCTCATCCACAGTGACTTAGGCACCAGGTAGAATCCTATAGAGAAGGGCCCTGGGCCTCACCTCAGTCGGTCCCAAAACCATCACTTTCTCTGGAGAACTTGAGGAACCTCACCATGAATACACACCTTCCCCCGCAGAAATCTGGCAGCCTTTCAATAGTATGAAGACTATGGCCCTAGCGTGGAGTATGGGAGGGGCACAAGCTCACATGTCCATCCATGAGAGGAATGGAGCACCCCCATGGTATAGTCTCAGGAGACCCACATATCAAATAAAAACCCGAGAGTATTGCCTGAACCTTAGTCCCAGGGTTCTGAAGAGATAGGGACCCACCCCACATCACAAAACAAACCCTCTGCAGGTATGCGCATGTCCTTTTGACAGGGTGTGAACAGGAGGGGGAGTCATTTCAAAAGCAAAGTCTGCAGCCTCTGGTTGCTACGCCGAGGGCAGGGGTGTGCACACCATTCTATCAGAGTGCAGAGCTGCTGCTCTCCTAAGCGGAGGGCCTCTCCTCAGGGCCTGGTATCCACTGAGTGGGTGCAGAAGCCAGTGACCTGACAGAGGAGCATTTCTACCCAAGGGCGGGCCAACCCTGTGCTGAGGACACAACCCAGGATCCCTTGGGAACAAAAGCCTTGTGACAATGCCACAGGACCGCCCTCCCCACAGCCTTCACCCACTTGATTTCACCAGGTGGCGTTGGCTTCTTCAGGCACAACCCAGCCCCCACAGCTGCCTCATCCTCCGCTGGGGTCCTGTACAACTGATACGCTATGTCAGACCTCCAGTGAGTCCGGCCAGGGCCCAGGATGGCAGCGTGCAGAAGTCTGGCCCTCCTCCAAGGGGGATGAGGAGGACAGGGACCCACCTGGCTTCCACTGCCATGCACGATGTTCTCTGGGGTGTCGTAGACCTCAGACTCCATGCTGACATTCTGGTTCTTCTCGTGGTTCACCTGGACCCGCAGGATTCGAAAGGAAGACCCGCCGAGATCCAGGGCAATGAAATCCCCTTTTCTGACGAGGGAGGAAAACGGATGTCAGATTCAAGGGTGAGGAGGCCGCCGGCAGTACCCACTCTCTGGATCTGGCCCTGTCTGCTTCCCCACCCCGCCATACAGCACCTGCTGTAACAACTCTAGTCTCACATGAGGAGGAAGAGGCATCAAACAAGGCACATAGCTCTATCCTACCTTCTGCCTTGCTACCCATTAATAAGGACCAACAACACTAGCTTTTTATTTTGTTAAAGATGGGAAGTGGGGCTTCATGTAGCCCAGGCTAGCCTCAACATCACTATGTAGCAGAAGATGACCTCAGTCTTCCGACCCTCCTGCCTGAGCTTCCTAATACAAGGTATGTGCCACCAGGCCAGCCTGAACAGAATTTGAGCACGGGAGAGGCCTGTGCTGTAGGTCTATCCATGCCCTGGGTTCCTTCCATGTTGGCTCAGACGCCAACCACTGCTTGTCCAAAGTTCCAGTCACTCCTTGGATTGTGTTTTCATTGTTATTGTAAGATAAACAAAATGAGAAACTTAATGCTGGGGCCGTTTGTTGAGTGCACAGCTCCCGTCACTACTTCTGAGAAACTTGGATATCACCCCAACATGACTTGGTAACCATTAAGCAGTAATTCCTCACTCATCCCCTCCCTTCTCTAGCAACCCCTCTTTCCTCTCAGAGAGAGTGGACACTTTCATATAGGCGGAATCAGGCAGACATTGTCTCTGCAGCTGGCGCCTTTCACTGAGTGTAATGTCCCCAGGGTTGCAGCCTGTGTCACCAGGCAGGAGTGTCAGCCACCCTTGCCTCCCTAATCCCAGTAGCCCCCATCTCCATGACTATCAGTATCACCCTGGTGGCACCTCCCCTGAAAAGGATTACCCCCACACAACCTGCAATCTGAGCCACCTAACAAACAAACCATTCATTCAATGTATATATACAGTCCAAGCCATGTATGGTGCGCATATCTGTGATCCTAGTACTTAGGCTAAGACAAGAAGATGGAGAGTTTGAGGCTAACCTGGGTAGGCTGGCTACACAGTAAAAACCTGTCTCAAAAGCGGGTGATGTAAATAAATACTATCTTTTAAAAAAAAAAAAAAAAAAAAAAGGTTTTGTTTTTTTTTTAAATTATATTTTAAAATTCCAAAGGTTGGGGATGTAGCTTAGTGGTAAAGGGCTTGCTTAGGATATGTGAGGCCCTGGGGTTGATCCATAGCACCATAAACAATAAATAGATATAGATGGACAGACGGATGGACGGACGGACGATAAATGGATTTTGAAAACTCTTTTCTGGATATTAAACACAAACAGTCCCTTGTGACTGGATTTTTTCACTTAGCACAATGTTTCTAACCTGCTTCTACGTTATACTGTTTTACTCTTTTTGGTACAAACCATGCTTCACACATCCCTTCCTTGACAGATGGACATGGGCTGCTTGCACTTTGGGCTACTTGATTAACACTGTTCTCAGAGGATCTGTAGGACACACTACAGGCCTGCCTTCCTCCTTCTACTTCCTTGGAGCCTCAGGCTGTTTGTGTCTGTCAGCCTGGATTCACAGACAGGAGCCTAGCATGACTGTCCTCTGAGAGGCTCCTCTCAGCAGCTGACTGGAAACAGAGGCAGAGACCCACAGCCAAACATTAGACGGAGCTTGGGCAGTCTTGTGGAAGAGTTGAGGGAAGGGCTGCCGTCCTGGAGGAGATAGGACTCCATAGGAAGGCCAAGAAATCGACTAACCCAGACCCTTGGGGGCTCACAGAGACTGAACCAACTAAAGAGCATACAAGGACTGGACCTAGCCCGTCTCCCCTGACTCCCACACATATGTAGGTCCCCCAACAAATGGAGCAGGGGCTGACCCTGACTCTCTTGCCTGCCTGTGGATCCCGTTCCCCTAACTGGGCCACCTTGTCTGGCCTCAGTGGGAGAGGATGTGCAGTGACCTGAGGTGCCAGGGTGGGTTGGTACCCAGAGAGGACCTCCCTGTTCTCAGAGGTGAAGGGAAAGGACAGACTGGGGAAAAGGGCATGTGAGGGGGACTGGAAGGAAGGGGGACCACAGTCAGTTTGTAAAGTGAATTAATTAATTAATTTAAAAAACCACTGCCAGGCACACTGGCACACACGTTTGTGTGGGCAAGCGTCTTCCCTTTCTCTCAAGTGTATTCGTGAGTCACGCTGTCTGATAAAGCATGGCTAGATTGTACCACTTTCTGTCATTATCCACGAGGGAAGAAACCTCTAGTTTGTCCATGTCTTCAGTAACACGTGTGTGAGGTCATTTTTCACCGCCTCTTGCATCTCTCTGGTGAAGGCCGGTGTTAGTACACTGTCCATCTACTTTTCACCCATTCATACCCTTCAATCGCATCAAAATTGGGTGGGGGGCGATAGTTAAATGTTGGATGTGTTGGGCCAGGCAACTGGCTCAATGAGTAAAACCCAAGCCTGAAAATCCACATTTGATCCCTCTTCCACAATAATAATAATAAATAAATCTAAGTTATAAATTTAGTAACAATAAAACAGTGCTAACATCTTTCATTTTTCTGGCTACTTTTGTGTGTGTGTGTTGGTGTGTTGGGCCCTTCACGGTCTCACCAAGCGCCATCTGTTTCTGCTTTGCTGTTTAGTGCTGTCTGGGAATAAGATTCCAACCGCCAAATGCAAGGTGAAACGGTCACATCTGTTTTTCTTTTAGGAGTTTGATGGCACCAGCTCTTCCACTTAGGTCTCTGATCTACTTGGAGTTAATGTTTTGTACAGGGTATGAGGTAAGGACACAACGCCGTTCTTTGTGGACATTCAGCTTCCTGCTACTGCTGGCTGAAGGGACCCTTGTCCCTTGCTGAATAGCCTTGGCACCCCTGCCAGAAGTCACCCGGCCATGAAACTGTGTCTCTGTGTGCCTGTACATTTGTTTTGGGTTTTACTTTGTTTTGTTCTGAAACAGGCTCTTACCTGTAACCCTGGCTGGCCAGGAACTCTCTATGTAGACCAGGCTGGCTTCAAACTCAGAGATCCACCTGCCTCTGACTCCTAAGTGCTGGGGTTAAATTTACGCACCACCATACCCAGCTTTATTTTTACTTTTGAAGTAATTTATCTTTCCCACCAAAAATATAGTATTCTCTTTTATACAGTGGATATGTATTTATATTTGATTCATTATAAACTTTTGTAACTGGGAAAATTTTTAGTTGCCAACTGGGTCCCGTGGTCAGATGAATAAAAGAAAATAGGTTTCCTGTCACCGAGGCTCCAATGGTGGCTGAGAAGTCAGGCACCCTGGGCTGGCCCATCCCACCCTGTCCGGCATCTGCCATGTCCACTCAGCCTTTGAAACAGGATAGGGCCAGCACGGACAGTTCCAGGGAGCTCAAACGGGATCAGAAAGGATGACCATGACAATGGCCTGGACAGAGTAAACCAAAAAATTCATCTGGGTGACAGTGAGGGACATGGTGGATTTGAGAGGCACCTGGCTACCTGACCAGTGGCTGCTGAGAGCCAAGGGGGTCTCTCTTGAAGCAGGGTCCTCACCACCTGTGGTGTCTCCAGCTCCATCTTCAGTGTGTTGTGTGGTGGCCAAGAAGAAACGGTTGCCACCCTTATTTGAAACAGCCCAGAAATGCTAGAAAAATATTAAATCCATGCCACCAGAGAAGGAAGTTCCAAACAAATGGTCCCACCAGTGGCCAGGGGACCCTCCCTCTCACAGACTCAAAAATACTCAATGCTCATGGGGTTGGTTTGTTTGATTGATTTTTTTTTTAAATGTCTACATGTCACCTCCAACTTCCTAAGTGGTAAGCAAGTTTGAGACAGGGTGATTTCACCCGCTCCCCTTGCAGCGGGAGTCTGCAGACAGCAGACAGTCTGAGCGTATGAGCTGAGCTAGCTCAGCAGGAACTGCCTCGGTCAGTCACAAGGTCTGCTTGTTCTCATAGTCTGCCAGGTCAGGGACAAAGAGAAGTGACTTCAGGTAAGTGCCACAGGGCATTTGGTAAGCTCTGCTGGATGCCTGGCATTTACTTAGGTCAAACTCAGTACTCTCCTCTCCTGCCTAGGCCTCTTACGTAGCTGGATTATAGGCATGAACCGGCCTGCCTGCCTGCCTACCTACCCACTCACCCACCCATCATCCATCCATCCATCCATCCATCCATCCCATCCATCCATCCTGTCCTCTCTGACAAGGTCACACACAGCACTGCCTGGTCTTGAAGTTGCTATACAGCTGAAGGTGACCTGCACTTCCTGAGTGCTCATATGACGGACTGACAGAACGCCAGCAGGTCCATTTTGGGCTCACCCTGTCTTATGCAGCCGGTTGGGAGAGGATGGGGGTGAGAGAGCACTGGTTGCGTTTCCCCTTGTGTCTCCTTCCACAACATCAGCAACACCAGCGAGCTCTAAAGCCCACTTCATCCTTCCTGGAGCTGGGCTTACACAGCCCCAGGATGGGGTCCCATAGCTGAGGGCCTACAGCAAGGCCCTCAAGGAACTACAGACCGTGTGGGTGATGTGCTGATGGAGCTTACTATGCTTCTTACAGCACCCTACAGGCCCTTCCACTTAATCTTGCCTTTTACAGCAGTCAGAGCAGGGAAAACCATGCCCTCCGAATGCTGTTTATTATGTTATCCGGTTCATTCAAAAATATTTTTTAAGATTTATTATGTATATGAGTATGCCATCGCTGTTTTCAGACACACTGGAAGAGGGCATCGGATCACATTGCAGATGGTTGTGAGCTACCATGTGGGTGCTGGGAATTGAACTCAGGACCTCTGGAAGAGCAGTCAGTGTCCTTAACCACTGAGCCATCTCCAGCCCCTCCATCATTTTTTTTTTTTAAACAGAGGAACTCACAGCATTTCTCCTGCCTTCCCAAAGGCTGGAATCCTGAGTATGTGTCGCCAGACTCCCTCGCACCCATTTTACAGAAGAGGCAAGGGAGGCTGAGACTGAAGTAAATTCTCCAAGGTCACGCTGAAGGTCAGAGTGCTGGAGACTTCTCCATTGGTTTGGATTTTATTTCTTTTTACCTCCTCTTATTTTGACTTCAGCTTCAGCGGGCTTCAGTCCAACTTCCTCTTTGTGCCTTTAGTTTCAAATCTGCCTCTTCCCTCCACCCCCATGGGGCCTCCTGCTCCGACTCTCCCCAGCATTTCCCATAGTGCTTCAGGGAGGGAGCTGCTCTTCAAGAGGAGGCTCATTAAGCAGAGCTCTGAAGGGCCCGGCACTTTTCTGCCCTTCTAATAACGGTCATTATTACCAGAAAATAATGGAAAGCAAACACAGAGACCAGGTGCCTCTGAGTCCCGGTCTGTGCTGGAATACAAGACAAACAGAAACTGCCTTCACGAAGCGCCCTGCTCTGGGAGTGAGCTACCTGCAAGCCAACTCCAATGACAATCTTTATCCTAAACTCCACCAGAAGCAGTCATGAAAGCATGTGGTGGCCCTCACCTTCAATCCCCGCACTAGAGACAGAGGTAGGCAGATCTCTGTGAGTTCAAGGCCAGCCTGGTCTACAGAACGAATTCCTAGGAATACAGGAGAAGAAAGAAAGAAAGAGAGAGAGAGAGAGAGAGAGAGAGAGAGAGAGAGAGAGAGAGAGAAAAAAGAAGAAGGAAGGAAAGAAGGAAGGAAGGAAGGAAGGAAGGAAGGAAGGAAGGAAGGAAAGGAAGATAGAAAGAATATGCCCAAATACAGTATAAATCGTTCTGCTTTGAATGGGAAAAGTAATCGCATGCCCACATGCTTTCAGAAAACTGTCTTGTGGCTTCTCCTTTGTAAAGAACTTGCGTGACCCATGACAGGGAAGCAAACATCCAAGAATGTATAGATAGCATCCCATAGCTCCTAGGCTCACCAAGATCTACAATAGCTTTAGCACTAAATGGGGCAGGGGGATGAGAGTCTACGGAGAAACTTCACGGGGAACACTGTCCATTAAAAACACCTCCAAGGGAGGCTGAAGAGAGGCGGCTCGCTGGTCAAGGGCAGGGGCTGCTCTCAAAGAGACCCCAGGTTCTGTCCCCAGCACCCTCCTGATGACCCATAACCAGCCGTGACTCCAGTCGCAGGTCATCCAATGCCCTCTTCTGACTTCAGAGGGCCCAAGCACATGGAGCACATAAACACATACGTACAGGAAAAAAAGCCAAACCCTTCACACCGTTAATCCCAGCACTTGGGAGGCAGAGGCAGGTAGATCTCTGTGAGTTCCAGATAGATAGATGGATGAATGGATGGATAATAGATAGACAGATCAACCTACCTATCTTTGAAAAAAAAAAAAAAACCCACAGGTACACAACCTTATGAATATTTGTATCCAGGGGTCAGTACTGCCAACCTGTGAGTTATCTGGGAACAGGCTCTTTGTGCCTGGTAGAGAAGATCACCAGTGTGGGCTCTAACCCCATATGGCTGGCATCCCTTAGAACAAGTGACAAGGACCCAGAGGCCCCAATGGTCATTGTCACTCAAGTCTTTGGCTTCAACTCCTCCTTTCCCCTCTCTTTTTCTTATTAATACTGATCTGTGCTCCTCAGATCAGAATTGATCCTATCAGCATCAGAGGAAGCAGGCAGGGCCCAAAGGAGGCCGAAGGCCGAGGCTGCTGGCTCAGATTCCTCAGACCCTGCGACTGTGTCCCGACACGGGTGCGCAGCTACGTGAGACATCACGGTTAAGATGCAGCTGATTGTGAGACACACCATTCTCTGATGAAACATTAACGAAGAAAAAAATGCCGCTGGGCTGATTATGAGGTACGACTAACAGAAAGCAAGGGGGTAGGGGACCAACGGGAACGCTATAGAGAACAATGCAGATTTCAGAGGCTTTTTAAGAATAAGAGATTCCAGATAAATGAGCCGTGGAAGCCGATTCTGGGGAAGGCGGCTATGCTAAGCAAACAGATCCCTCTAGAGCTGGACCACCCAGGGGCTTTAGTATCTACCTGGGGGGGGGGGTGGAGGTGGGGGGACTGTGTTCAAGAAGGAACTAAAGAACGGGGTATTTCCTGAATGGGTGGGCCTGGTCTGAAAGCATAGTTGAGGGGAAAAGTGTCCAGGTTACTACTGTCCCACTTTGAGACCCTCAACCCTGGAAATGGATGGTGGGAAAGACGGGGGCGGGGCCACAGTGGGGGCGGGGCCACGGCTTGATCTAAGAATACTGGGAGGGAGCTGGTGGAAGCCGCAAGTTCAGAAAGAACTTCCTCTTTCTTACTCTCAGCTCCTCCTTCCTGGTCACACAGGCTCCCGGTCACCTTCCAAGTTCCCAAGCCCAGCTCACTAGCCACTCCCTCCCGACTCAGCTGCCAAAGGCACGGCTGACCTCAGTTCAGACACGGGACAGAGTCTCTGACTGCTTGTGCTCCATCCAGGGCTGAGAAAAACTGAGAGTAAACACTAGGGGCTCCTGTCCCCAGCCCCAGCCGCAGGCACCGGAACACACTCAGGGCACAGCAGCCAGGGTCATTCGGCCGGCCAGAACCAGAACCACTTCAAAAGCTGAACTTGGAACCAACCCCTGAACAGACAGAAAGGTCCTGAGTGGAGCCAGTTCAATTCTTGAACAAAGAGACATCAGAGACAGAGACAGCTGTGTGCGGACGGTAGATCCCAGCTACAAAACAGGGCGAACAGCACCCAGTGGTAACCAGGCCCAAGACTCATTGAGGACATTCCCAAGGCCAGGTATAGCCAGGACTATTCTGGCTCTAGCCAGATTGCACACACAGCAAGCCCAGCACTTGCCCGCTGATGGAAAACACTGCCCCTTTGCTGGGATCACCACACGAGCGTCTTCTTAAAATCGCTAGACTAGACTGGAAATCCAGGCCTCCAGAGCAGGAACAAAATCTCAGAAGTGTGTAGGCCATGCTCATAGGTGTAAACTCAAAAAGAAACTAGACTTCCTGGAACGGAGCTCCCCTCATGGGTGGATTGATGGATGACTGACTGGGTGGGTGGATGATTGGGTAGTTAAGTGGGTGGGTAAGTGGGAGGGTAGGTGAGTGGGAGGGTAGATGGGAGGGTGAGTAAATGGGTAGATGGGTGGATGGGTGGATGGGTAGATGGGTGGGTAGATGATTGGGTAGGTAAGTGGGTGGGTGAGTGGGAGGGTGGATGGGTGGGTGAGTGGATGGGTGGGTGGATGGGTAGATGGGTGGATGGGTGGATGGGTGGATAGGTGGATGGGTAGATGATTGGGTAGGTAAATGGGTGGGTGAGCAGGAGGGTAGGTGGATGGGTAGATGGGTGGGTAGATGATTGGGTAGGTAAGTGGGTGGGTGAGTGGGAGGGTGGATGGGTGGGTGAGTGGATGGGTGGGTAGATGGGTAGATGGGTGGATGGGTGGATGGGTGGATAGGTGGATGGGTAGATGATTGGGTAGGTAAATGGGTGGGTGAGCAGGAGGGTAGGTGGATGGGTAGATGGGTGGGTAGATGATTGGGTAGGTAAGTGGGAGGGTGGATGGTTAGATGGGTGGGTGGGTGAGTGGATGAGTGGGTGGGTGGGTAGGTGAGTGGATAGAAGGACAGAGGGTAAAGCTGGATCAATGGATAGAATCGTGAACGTGTAACATGAGCAAAGGAGCTCATTTGTTGGAAAAACAGGTCTCACCGAGCGCTTAGCTCACAGAGCCAGACCTCTAGGATCTCTCAGAGACTCACCTGAGCCGTCTGGAATGGACCGGACGAAGGTCGGCAGCATCTTGACCGAGGCTGTTGGATTAAAATCCCGGGAGAGGCCATTCTTCATCTCTTTCTTGAAGCGTGTCAGGATGTCTATCAGAATTTCATCGGAGAGACGCATGGCATACAGATATTTATCAATCTGGGGGATGACAAGAAGTGAGAAGAATTAGGCTGAGCTCATGGGGAGTTCGGCTCAGCTCCAGCCTGGATGGGCATGGCAGGCCAAGAAACGGGTGACCTGGACGGTAGACACACTGGAGCAGCCTGGAGGGAACATCGCACCAGAGGAGGCTGTCGACTCCCTAACTGTGCCACCCAGAGCTGGTCCACAAATGCTGCTGTCCCCTTCCCCATGTACAAAACAAACAAGACACCCCCAAGGCCTGTTCCAGTCCTGGAATACCATATGCTAAGTGTTGTTCGACCGACAAGGAGATGCATGTTGAAGGCAGGTTCCCTCCCGGCCCCTTCAGCGTCCCTCCCTCTCTGCGAGGTGGCTGGTTCGTCAAGGTTGGCAAAGCCATACACATTAAGGACATGGATGCTAGAGCCAGCCACCTAGTTTCAGGTCTGAGCCCTGTTGTCTAAGAGGTGTGTGTGGATTTCTGTTTCTTCAGTTGAAATAAATAGAACTTAACCAGGCATGGTGGTGTACACCTATAATGCCAGCACTCAGGAGGCTGGGGCAGGAGCATCACAAGTTCAAGGCCAGTCTGGACTATATAACAAGACTATCAAAAAGCAGATCAATAAAATGAAAGAGTGGATGAGGCAGTAATGCCAGTGGGCTTCTTTGGCACATAACCTTCTTAAAAAGTTTCATTTATTTTTATTTTATGTGTATAAGTGTTTTTGCCTACACGTATGTTAAGTGTGCTGTGTGTGTGCCTGGCACCCACAGAGGCCAGAAGAAGGTGCCACATCTCCTGGAACTGGCGTTATAGATGGTTGTAAACCACCATGTCAGGTCCTCTGCAAGAGTAGCACGTGCCCCTCAGTGCTGAATCATCTCTCTAGTCCCAAATATAATTCCAAAGAAGGTAGAGTGGTAAGTGAAAGATCTAGAACCATTCACATAGCACAGGCAGCTGGCCCCAAGGGTAGACATTGACCCCAGCTTCAGAATGGGTGGCATCAGCCCAGGGGCCCCACGCGTAGGGGACTCTGTGCCTCTGTGACATGCTCACAGCTCCAAACACACAGGCTCCTAATCTCAACACCCTGGGTCGTCACTGATTGTTTTATCTGATTACTCTCTCAGAAAGTGTTTCGCTGGGGAGGGCAGGCAGGGGACAGGGCATGTATTCCTCAGTTGGTAGAATGCTTGCCCAGTGTGCATGAGGCCCTGGGTCAAACCTGGGTCGGGCAGCATATGCTTGTAACCCCAGCACTAGGAAGCTGGAGGCAGGAGGATGAGCAGCTCAGGTCATCTTTGGCGCACCATGGGCTTAAAGAGAACGTATCTCAAATAAAATAAAGTATTTATGACAGAGCTGGTGACACTGCTCAGTGGAACAGTTCCTTCTCTGTGCTCAACCACGAACTAGGCACCTGTCCTTGTGGCTCTGTCTTGTGGTGTCCAGTGGCTTTTTTTTTTTTTTTTTGGTTTGCTGTGGCTAACCATGAGCTAGTAATACTGATGTTTCCGGTACCATCTTCCGTCGGTCCTTCCACTCTGCTCACTGTTGTGGGAGTCTCTCACAGGACAGGCCTGGTCGGTACCCTCCAGCTGCCTCCCCACCCCAGAGGTACCCACTCTCAACAGCCAGACTCCCCCCTCTCTGCACTCGCCCAAGCACAATTCCTACATCTCTTGTGGCTGCTGCCTCAGGCTCCCCTGGTCTTGTGGTCACCCCTGCCTGAAATGCCTTCCTTCTCTTCCTGGCTATCCAACCCTTCCCAGCCCCACAAGGTCCAGGTCATGTGAAGTCTTTCTCTTGAAGTCACTCAAGTCCTCCAAGGGGTATCTGTGCAGTATCTATGCTCTGTTTGCCTCTGTTTCCCCGGTGGCCCCTTTGCACATAGAAGGCTCCCAGTGCTTGCAGCCAGATTTACGACCCAGTAACACTGATAAGACCTTGATGTTGATTGGCTGCGCAGAAGGATACCCTGTGCTCACGGCTCAGAATGGCTGAAAGGTCCTGCCTTAAGGACAGAGTCCCCAGGCTAGGTCACTTCTGCACGTTTGCTCTGGTCTCCAGGCCCTGCTGACTCCTGTTGCATAGAAAACCATGGTGCTAGGAGTCTACTAGTCCTCTGTGACCAGAGGGGATCACTGTCCCTGGTCCCCATCGTCATCCAGTCAGTCTTTTCTTTCTCCTTCATGACAAGCCACATGAAGGACTCCAATCAGACACCACACAGAGCAGGATAGAAATTGCCAGAAGCACAGCCCTGAGTGGAAACACACAGTGTTCTACCCCAGCTAGCAGCTCCAGCGTAGGCATGGGGGCCTTAGTCTGGGGGCATCACCAAAGGTCACAATACAAGCATGCTAGAGAAGTCTGAGGGGTGGGGATGACATCAGAAAGTGCATCCGGGCGTAAGCGTGTGTGGCCGAAGGTGACTGGAAATCAGTTCAGTGTGGATGGAGCCGACAGCTCAAGGAATGAAGGAGCCAAGAGAGCCATCCAGTGGCTGCATCACACAGGGTCCCAAGAGCCACGCCAACAAATACAGACCTGATCCCAACGCATGGTGAACACAAGAGCATCAAAGAAGACCCAACGAGATGGCGGAGCTTCCGGAGGAGCAAGAAGGCATCTGCGGGCAGTAGGGACCTGGCCTCCAGGAATAAGTCACACGGCCATCCCAGCCTTCTGGACACCGTTCCTCTGCCACTCTTCTCGCACAACGCCCTGACTGTCTGTGACTCCCATCCCTTCTGACACAGTGCGGGTGCCCCCAGGGAAAGGAAGTGTGTTGAATGGAGCTTTGCAAGCCGCCTGGCAGAGGAACAGCTCGGATGTTGCTGGTTGCTGGAACCCTCCTGTAATCCTAGTGTGGGTTTCCATAAACCAACCACTTTCACATCCAGTGTGTCATTTACCCTTCCAAAAGACCTTGTCAGGGAAGCGCTCTTAATCCCTGTTTTACAGCTGCAGGAGTGGAGCCACAGGTAGCTAAATGATCCATTCAAAGAACACAGCCAGGGGTGTGTGGTCTAAGCTTAGCTCACCCTGCAACCAACCTTGACCCTTGAGGGAGAGCTCCTACCTAGGGAGAACTGTTGAGGTCTTCCAGCTGGATAGGAAGAAGGTTCTAGAAAAGGCAAGACTCTGAAGCTCCCCAGGTAGCGTGGCTCCTAACTGGAAGATTATCTCCGTACAGATAATATAATCATGAACCCCAGCATTTTAAGTTGATCTGGCCCATAGAGAGCAAAAAAGTTCATATGAAAAGGCAGGTTGGGGATCTTTCCCTCCTGCTCAAGTCTAAGAGTCACCAAGGGACAGAAGCCCTCTCAGAAGAGGCATAGAAACTACAAACTAGTATAACTGGAGTTCTAGCTGCCTTAACCAACTAGGCTTGGTCACCTGTCCCCAGCAGGCCAATCAAACAGACAAGAATTAATAACAAGAAGAGAAAGGAGATTCAACTGGAAATAGAGGGTAAAAAGCAGTCGCTGTCAAGCGTGGTCTTTCACACCATGGGCCCATCATTGGTTCTGTTTCTGGACCCTGGTGGGTTCCGCAAGCTGTCAGCACCAGATGAAATCCCATCCCGGGAGACAAGCCCCTCCTCCGGCTGGTACCAGGGCTCCAGCCTTTTCCTTTATCAGTGTGAGATCGAGGAAATTTCAGTTCCACAGGGTCCATCATCTCAAAGGTCTAGTAGACCACAGGAGGGCAATGCCTCCTTTTACCTCCCTTTACCACATCTTCCCCCTTGCCAAGACAGTTACAGCCCCCATGCCTGTCTGCTCCTGCCCTTCCCTTCTCCAGATGCCATGCTTGCTTGCTTTAATGGAAAGAGAGGTTCATCCTGGCTCACACAACAGGGATTCAATCCATTGGCCCAGGAGGAACGGCAGAGGATGAATGAGGCAGTGGTTATGTGAGTCAGCAGAGAACTCTAGATAGTCCCTTCTCCCCAACTACACACACAGGCACACACAGACACACACAGCGACCACACAGCGACCACACACACACTCACACGCAGTCACATACACCACCCACACACTCACACACATACATACACACTCATATACATTCACATACATACACACACTCAAACATTCACATACACACTCACAATCATTTACTTAATCACAATCACACACACCACATACACACACATACATACACATTCGTATATACTCACATACTACACACATCCATCACACACACCTACACACTAACAATCATATACTTAATCACAGACAATCACACACACCACACACACACACTCATACACACATACATACATACACATTCATACACACTCACCCACACTCATACACTCTCACACACACGCACACCATATACACATTCACACATATACACACTCGCAATCATATACCTAATCACAATCACACACCACATACATACATACACACTCATATACACATACACACACATACTCACATCATATACTCATAGACAATCACATACCAACACACACATACTCTCACACATACTCACACACATACACACAATCATATACTCAATCACAGACAATCACACACTCACACACATACATACACACTCATACACACACATACATACACATAATCACAATCATATACTCAATCATCAACAATCAAACACACACACAACACACGCGCACGTGCACACACACACACACACCCCTTCTATTGGGACTCTGCGCCCGTCTGCTGCTGCCTTGGTGTGCTGGCCAGGCACTGGTGACCATAGGCTCTGTCCTACCCCTCCAACTGTGTCTTATAATTGATCATGGGGAGGGCTCAGCATAGCACATCAGGTGGGTTCTCTCACAACTCTCAGTCTTTGGGACACCTTACCTTAGGACAGGGACTCCGGGAGCTATGACAGAAGCTCTAGGCTGTCACGTGCTCGCTCTGGTACATGGTGCATCATGTGACTCTACAGGGACTCGGGTGGACAGGGACATGGGTACCCTGTGCCAAGCCAGGCCTGTAGCTCTTGCCCGAGCCAGATTGGCCCCCAGGGTCCATGACACTACCCCATGTGGGACTAGCCCTATCTGTAAGCCAGCCCTCACTGTTCCTCAGTGGGGACCGAGGGGGCCTGGAAGCACAGCACCCTGCACAGATGGACTCAGGCTGAGGCAGCAGATGCTGTCAGTGGAGAGAATGTCACCTTGCCAAGTCCCCTGGCCACAAGCCCTATGTCCAATGAAAGAACTGGTAGCCTGGCACTGGGCCCTATTTACCCACATGGCTGTGCCTGACCCCAGTCCCACACTCCTGATCCCAAAAGGACAAGCACAAAAAAACAATTCAAGACTAGACATGCCCAAGTGAGCAAGCTGGTTGGGACAGGATTGCCAGTAACCACTGGCAACGTGGGCACTTTCACTTTCTATGGAAAGGGCCTGGTCGTGGAAAATTTGACCTCTCCTGTCCACTCTCCAAGGGAATTGAGAATGAGAGAGCTGGGGGTGGTGACACACGCCCTTCATGCTGGCACTTAGAAGGCTGAGGCAGGAGGATTGCAAGCGTGAGGCCAGCCCTTGTGCACTTTGTAAGAGCACTCGCCATGAAAGCAGGAGGACCTGAGTTCAAATCCCCAGCACCCGTGTCAGACTCGTACATATTCTATACATCCCTCTAATCCCAGTGTTGGGAGGTGGTGGTTGGGAGCTGAGGCAGGCGGCTCCAATGAACTCACTGACTAGCCAACCATATGTGTATACACACACAAATGTAATATACATATAGCATACACCATTCACAAGCACACACTATAAAAGTTCAAGGTCACTCTCATCTACATAGGGAGTTCAAGGTCAGCCTGAGCTATGAGACTCTGACTCAAAGATTTAAAAAAAAAAAGAATTAGGCAAAGCAACAGATACCTGAAACTACTCGGGACAGCTTCTAAATGGAGATTTCCAAACTCGGCACCTCATAGAGAAAACCTGGGCAGCGGGGAGCAAAGGGCTAAGAAGTGGGCACACGTGTGGCAGGGATCTCAACACAGGCTCACTGCCCTTCTCCAAGAGACTGGCATGGGGACCCGAGGGGTGCTGACTAAGGTCACGAAGGGTGCACTAACCCTTGCAGAGGAGCTCTGCCGTGTACATCCAGGATTTTTCACCTGAGCTAGAGTGGAAACGAGGCAAACGCCAAGTGCCAGACATGAAGCAGGGCTTCAGCGTATATACTGTTGGTCTTCTCCCTGCCACTCTGACAGACAAAGCCACGAGGAGAGGCTATTGTCTCGTGTAAGAGGAGAGGAAACAGAGCCGGAGAGGCTCCACAAAGTCCCAGGGCTTCTAAGTGGGAGCAGTGTCTTGGGGTTTTATTGCTGTGAAGAGACACCATGACCAATGCAAGTCTTATAAAGGACAACATTTCATTGGGACTGGCTTACAGGTTCAGAGGTTCAGTCCATTGTCATCAAGGTGGGAACATGGCAGCATCCAGGCAGGCATGGTGCAGGAGGAGCTGAGAGTTCTACATCTTCATCTGAAGGCTGCTAGCAGAATACAGGCTTCCAGAGGGTCTTAAAGCTCACGCCCACAGTGACACACCTACTCCAACAAGGCCACACCTCCTAATAGTGGCACTTCCTGAGCCAAGCACATACAAACCATCACAATAGGGTAACCCCTACTTGGGGCTTTCCCCTTCCTTTCCCATGTGTTAGAAAGAACAGCTGGGTTCGGATTAAGCACCTGCCATAATGCCCCACCTCCCCCCCAACCCCCCCGCTGCTCTTTTCCGCTGCTGAGATGAGGTCAATACTTTCATTTAACAGATGCAAGATCAAGGTTTTAGTCATGAGCTAAGAGTGAACTAAGAGCATCTCTTTCCCCATCCCCGAGTGACGTAATCATGTGGTCTCTCAACTCCTTTAGTTCTTAAGAAATACCTTAAGGATAGTTTTATTACAAATTATATTGACTCATTTTATTAGAAAATAAATTACTTTTATTTTACATGTATGGGGGCCCGCCCACATGTGTATTCTTGCACTCCATGCCTGCCTGGTGCTCATGGGGGCCAGAAGGCAGCACTGGGTACCATGGAGCCACTGTGTAGGCGCTGGGAATGGAACCTGGGTCTCTGTGAAAGCAGTAAGTGCTCTAACACTCTGAGTTATCTTTCCGATACTAACCCACTTAATTGAAAACTACAAGGTGGTGAAGTGTAAATGGCAGGCCCACCCAAAGCCTCTGAAGCACTTGCAGTTTTGATGCTTGAGTGCAAACCTGTACAGCCACTTTGGAAGTCAATATGGCAGCTTCCCAGAAAACTACCTCAATACCCAGTTATACTACTCCCACGCATATACCTGAAGGATGTTTCACCATACCACAAGGATCCTTGCTCAACTATGTTCATAGTAGTTTTCTTCATATTAGCCAGAAACTGGAAACAACCCAGAGGTCCCTCAACTGAAGAATGGATAAAGAAAATGCGGTACATCTACACAACGGAATATTACTCAGCTGTTAAAAACAATGATATCATGAATTTCACAGGCAAATGGATGGAACTAGAAAATATCATCCTGAGTGAAGTAACCAGGCCCAGAAGGACAAACATAGTATGTACTCACTGATAAGTGGACATTAGTCATAAAGTACAGGATAGCCATGCTGCAAACCACAGACCCAAAGAAGCTAAGTAGCAAGGAGGGCCCATGGAGGGACGCATGAATCTCACTGAGAAAGGGAAGTAGATGAGGCATCACAGGCAGAATGGCCAACCAATGACTGGCCCAGCTTGAGACCCATGCCATGAGAGGGAGCCCACCCTGACACTGCCTGGAGGGCCAGGACCCGGAGGCTGGAAAAAGCCCAGTGACCTAGAATAGAACCAAACATGACTGACAAATTTTTTTCAAAAAGTCAATGGAGTGATTCCTAGTGACATTCTACTATACTCAAAGATCGATGCCTAGCCCAATTGTCATCAGAGAAGCTTCACCCAGCAGCTGATGAAACAGATGCAGAGACCCACTGCCAAACACTAGGCAGAGCTCAGGGAATACCCTGGAAGGAGGGGAGGACTGCAGGAGCCGGAAGGGTGAAGGACATCACAAGAAAACCTACAGAATCAACCAACCGGGGCCTATGGTGAGACAGTACCACCAACAGGGAGCCTTCATGGGACCACCCAGGCCCTCCACCCATAGGTTACAGTTGTATAACTTGGTCTTTTTGTGGCACTCCTAACAGTGGTTGCAAGGGCCATCCCTGACTCTGTTCTGCCTTTGGGACCCGTTCCTCCTACTGAGTTACCTCAGCCTTCATAGGAGAGAAGGTATCTAATCTTACTGCAACTTGATATGTCATGGTTGGTTGATATCCATGGAAGGCCTGCCCTTTTCTGAAGAGAAATGAAGTGGGAGGGAGGAGGGACTGCAGTTGGGATGTAATTAATTAATTGATTAATTTAAAACAGCAGTAACAAGCTGGGCGCCTCACATCATCCCAGTACTCAGGAGGCTGGGGGTATGAGGATCAGAAGTTCAAGGTCATCCTTGGCTACACAGATTTCAGGGCCAGCCTGGGCTACACAAGACTCTCGTCTCAAGATAAATAGGTCAGTAAATAGATGAATGGGTGAGCCATCAGACAGAAAGAAAAAAACAACAATATGTACTTTTTTTTTCTGACTAGTCAAATGCGCCCTTGTGCACCAGAGTGAAAAAGACGAGTTCTCTCCCACCCGAAAACATCCTTGGTTGTAGGGCTGTCTACAGTGTGCTTTCCCACCTGGCTTTACAGATACTGGCTTTACAAAACTGGAAATCCATCACAAGGCTGGCTCCCTAACGCCACCTTCCTCTCTCCTCTGTGAACTGCTTCTAAGATCTCCTTGAGTCACACTTGAACTGTACTAGGGATGTAGGCTGGATGAACGCAAGATAAAGAAAGACAGGATGTCGGCTCATGGGTTACTCTTGGCTTCGCAGCCTTTCTACCCTTCCCACCATCTATCCTATGGGTATACTCAGTGACCTTGATCTACAAAGGTCTCCTCTGGGCAAGGCCTTTCACAAGCTGCTCCACCCCATACTGCCTGAAGAACATACAACAAGGTCATTCCAATGCCCCAGGGAAAAGCTATATAGGTCAGAGGCTCCTCACCTGGCCAGTGAGGAACTCGGATAAAGAGCTTCCCAGTTCCTAGTCTTATGCTCCTCCCTCTAAACCAGATGCGTCCAACCTTCTGACATTATGGCACAATGCCATCTACAAAATTCCTGCTGAATTCCTGAGAGCCCACTGTGGTGGCGTATGCTTTTACTCCCCCGACTCATTCAGAAGGTAGAGGCAGATAGGATCACTGGTTTCAGCCCGGTCTACAGAGTGAGATCCAAGATAGCCCTAAGACCCTGCCTCGAAACCGAAACTGAAATTTCTTGCTGGAAAACCCAAATCAAGTTTTCCTTTAAGAAAGCAAAAGGGCGGGCAATGGTGGCGCACACCTTTAATCCCAGCACTTGGGAGGCGGAGGCAGGCCAATGTCTGTGAGTTTGAGGCCAGTCTGGTCTGCAGAGTGAGTTCCAGGTTGGCTGGGGCTACACAGAGAAACCCTGTCTCAAAAAAAAAATAATAAAATAAAGTACAAAGAAATCCATAATGTTGTAAGTATTTATGTAGGACTGTATTCGCAGCTATCTTCAAGAACGGGACACACACCACACCTATGAAATATCCCAGGAGACCCACCCAGACCACTTCCCAGCAGGGGCTGGCAGCCTAAGTAATCCATTCCTTCCCCAGTCATCATGGGAACAATGTTCAGAAATTAGAGCAAAGCTGGAAGGCCCAGGCCTCCCAGACTCTCCGCTGTGGTTGGTAGCATCTCAGGGACAGACCAGTATCTCTCGGTCTTCCTCCTAATGCACGTGGCTGCCCCAGCCGCCAGCCCCACCTCACGGCTGCACATGGCGTGTAGGAAACTGGTCTCTTCCCCACCAATGGTAGTCAGTTTCTGAGTAGGGATGGAGTTAGCTTCGGGGAGTAGGGGAGCATCTACAATCCTTTGTAGGTTCCTAGAACAGCCATAACTCCCAATACTGTTTGATGCTTTAACAGCATCAAATTTCTTTCTTGGAGTCTCCACCCAGTGGCCTCTGTGAGTCCTGCTTTTGTTCTTTTGAGACGGGTCTCTCATCTCTCGCTGTGGAGAGCCCTAGCTGGCCTGGAACTTGCTACATAGATCAGGCTGGCTTTGAACTCACAGCGACCTGTGTGCCTCTGAGTTCTGAGATTTGGGCCTGTGACACCAATGCCAAAGAGACCCCCGTGCTTCCTGTTCCTTCAAGCCATCTGCAAACTCACCTTCTGCACAGGACATGCCATGATCCGCCCGGCCTCACGCCGCTGTCTGTCCCTCTCTTCAGCATCCCCTAGCCTTAGGTGTCCTCTATACAGAAGTCAGCTGTCCCCAGTGCACGCGTCATGGTGTGTGTCTCTCCCAGTGCCACAGGAACGCAGGCATAATCCACACCTCTGCTGGACTGCTAATGCCTGAGGCGCAGGTGCTTTGTCTTGGGCCCTCTGTGTGTCCCCAAATCCTCAGGCTGGTGCCAAGATGTGGCTCCTCAGCTGGGCGGGGTGGCTTCTGGTGAAGCCTAGTTCAAGGAAGTCTCTGAGGGTGCACTGGCTCAGATAAGGCCTGCTGTCTCCTTTTCCCCAAACGGTCCAGCACCTCTGTCACATCCCCTAATCCTCTCTGTCCCTTCATAGATCTCCCTTAATTGGCTGAGGCCCAGCAGAACACCGGGGCCCTAAAGCTAATCAGATTCTCATGTTCCTCTAAGACGGTACTCAACAGTTTGCAAGTCACGGAGGAACAGGAGTCCGGAAATTGAATTCCTTGCACAGGTTCCTCAAAGACCTCAACTATCTCCAAGGCAAAACTACAAAACAAAGACTTGCTCTTCTCCCAGGCTCACACACAGCTCTCCAGCACAAGGCTTATTATGCATCCAGACTATTCCTTCTGCCCCAATGAACATGGATTAAGCCCCAAGGACTCTTCATACAATTCCATCCACAACAAGAGGAAAAGATGTTAACCCATCTTTTTTTGGTGTGTGTGTGTTATATACCTGTTCCCACTCACATACATGTGCATACATGTGGAAGTCAGAAGCTGATGTCAGGTCTCCGTCTCCATCTTTCTACCTTTTATTTTTAATTTCTGATGGTGGTATTTGTTTTTTTAGGGGACAGGGTTTCTCTGAGTGGCCCTGGCTGTGCTGGAACTCACTCTGTAGACCAGACTCAGAGATCCTCTTGCCTCTGCCAGCTGGGGGTTAGACACAAAGGCTGCCACATCTGGCTTTTTATTTTTTTAGACAAAGTCTCAGGCTGAACCTGGCGCTTACTAGGACAGCTAGCTAGGCTGGTGGTTGTATGTACTGTGGCCATGCCTCATGCTTACAGAAGGTAGAGGTGTCAGATCCTGTAGAGCAGCAGTTCTCAGTCCTCCCGATGCTGTGGCCCTTTAATACAGTTCCTCCCGCTGTGGTGACCCCTCCCCCAAACATAAAATTATTTTTGTTGCTACTTCACTAAGTGCAATTTCGCTACTGTTATGAATCTTAATGGAAATAGGATAGCTGATATTCGACCCCTGTGAAAGGGTCGCAAGACCCCCCCCAAGGGGTCGTGACCCACAGGTAGAGAATCACTGCTCTAACAGATGTTTGTAGACCACCACGGTGGGTTCTGGGAACCAAACTCGTGTCCTCTGCAAGAGCAACAGGTGCTTCTGCCCACTAAGCCATCTAGCCATCTCTTGTAGCCCCGGTACCTGGCTTTTATGTGGTTCTGGGGACCCAAACTCAGCTTCTCTGCTTGTGTAGCATCTCCTCACACCACTGATTCTTACTGTGTGTTAGAGTGGGTGAGTCCAGAAGAGGGCACCAGATGCCCTGGGGCTGGAGTTACAGGCGTTTGTGAGCACCCTGGCACGGGGCTGGGAACTAAACTTGGGTCCTCTGAGCGAGTAACACCCACTCACTCTCTAAGCACTGAGCCATCTCTCCAGCCCCATCATTGTTTGTTTGGGGCTTTGCTTTCTAAGAGAAGGTCTTGCCTCGTGGCTGCTAAGGATAGCCTGGAGTTGGATAGGAAAGCCCAGGCTGACAGCACTGTTAGAAAGCTATCAAGTTCTCTGAGCCTCGGTTTCCCTCTCTGTCCACATGAGGTCAATGATTCCTGCCTTGTTACCTGTCCACTAACCACATTTGAGAACAACTGTGGGCTGGCTTGGAAAACTTAAGAGATGACACAAATAACAGATGGGGTTACTGTGGCTCACCCAGAACACACATACACACACACACACACACACACACACACACACACACACACACACCCCGCCAGCCCTACCCTGGGAACTTTAAGCAACCAGGTGAGGATCTATGGCTTCCTAGGTCATCAGAGCTCAGGTCCCCAAACCAGGATCCTGGGCAACATCTGCCTGCCTTGGTTTCTAATCCAGTGAGAGCCCACGGTCCTAGTGAGTGTCCATGCTCCCCAGACAAATGTTCAGATAAAAGCTGTGATATGTATCTTAAATGCCTACACTCTGAGGCATCCCTGTGTCTGCAAGTGTCATTACAGATGGAGACAAGGAGTAACTTGGTCCCCCAAGGGCTGACTTGGGGCTTTTCAGTTTCTAGACTCGCCTGAGCTACAGTATACTGAGAGAATCCTCACCTCAGGTGTCACCTTTGTCTTAGGCACCCAAGACACTGGGGACTGGGTGGCTGGAGGCTGGTTCCCTCCCCAGCTAGCCACAGGAAGTAAGGAGTAAGCCTGCCGTTCCTGCCCTGCAGCATTCCAGGGACGCTGTCTTTCCCGGGAGAGCACACAGCCTCCTGTATTTTTAGTTGGTTCCATGTGACAGTTTTGCTCTCTTCATGGGCAAGGTCTTGACCACTGTCCCCGAACAAGACTTGTTAATAGGTGCCAAGGCCACCGTCGGCAGCGGGAGACCTTGAGCCTGACCTCAGGGTATTATCCTGATCCTCCTGACCAGGGTCTGAGGAAGGTGACTGAGTTTATTGCTGTTTGCCCGTGTTGCCCTAGGAGCTGAGACAATTTCCCTGTGTGTGAGGCCTGCGGTTTTCCCCACGCACAATGGGGTCATTAAGTGCCACCGTGCAAACTGTGAAGATCAGGGTGGGTTGATGTATCTGTGTCCTTGTTTCTAAAGACTCATCACTCAGGAACTTTTGAGCTGGATGCTGTGGCTCAGGCCTGCAATCCCAGCATGCAGGCCAGGCTTACATGGCAAGACTCAACATAATAAACTAGGGAACAACTACAGGTCTGTTTGCTCAGACTCTTCTATTTATCTGAGTTCGGGGAGGGGGTGGGACGGGGGAGGGGACATGGTGGGGGTAGGGGGTTTCTTCCTTTGACAGAATGCCAGAAAACATCCTTCCTGTTTTCAGCCCATATTTTGGGACAGCTTGCCCTGAGTCCCATCAGAGGCCCTAGGAGCCTGAAGTCCTGGACCAAAGTTCTGGTCCTGAATACAGCTCCAGAGAGCCTCACAGGGTGTCAGAGATACCTGGGTCCTGGCACCAGTCCACCTAGATCACACAGACTCTGTTTCTAGGACCTCCTTTGCACCCGATGTAAAATGCAGAAAGAAACTTTTCAAGCTCACTGAAAGACTCAACAAAACCAAGCATCTCATTTAACCAAGCATTCCGAAAGTGGAACAAAACCAATTGCCAAGGGGAGGTGCATCTTTATTATAACGGAGGCCTGGGTCTTCCAGTTCCACTCACCCCACCCATCTGGAATAGGTCCTGGCAGGTGCCAGGGACCATGAGGGAACCGAGGTCTGGGGCAAGCAATGCTGCCAAAGACAATCTGCTGTGGCAAACAAGTAACAGAGTCAATGGTGGCTTAGGTCAGGCAAAGATCATCAGTGGTCAATGGGACACATCCATGTCCATGAACTTACTGGATCAGTTTCCTTTCCAAATGGAAGGCATCTTTAGTTGTCTGTGTTTGTGTGTGTGTGTGTGTGTGTGTGTGTGTGTGTGTGAGAGAGAGAGAGAGAGAGAGAACAGAGACAGAGACAGAGAGAGACAGAGAGAGACCAGATCACAAGCACAGGGTGCAGAGCAGAGCTGGTACTGGGAAGGAGTGAGCCTGGGTGGCCCCAACCCATTCCTGCCTCTCCCATCCTTCCTTTCTTCCTTTGGATCTGTTTCCCTAAACTGCAGCAGGAAAGCATTGGGTATAATTCTGAGTCGGGGGATCTGTTGCCTGTGACATGCCTGCCCTTAACAAGGCTTCACCACTTGGAGGGAGGTCCTCAGTTTCCTCATTTCTACACAAGTTTTCCGCCTCCCAGGGTCTCACAAAAAATCGCTATTCCCTCGCATACAGACAAGAGACACACAGACGCAAACGTCCACAAGAAAATGTGTGCGCAAATGTTCACTGCGGCGTTCAGATGACAGCCAAAAGGGAATCTATCTCAGATGCCCATCAATTGGCAAAAGGACAGACAAACCCGGCAGGGGCAATGGGTTATCAAAATCCCAGTTAATGCTACCTGATGCCTTCTATGAAGCTAAGAAGCAAATCTATAATCCCAGAATTTGGGATTGAAGCCCAGCCCTTTGCAAACAGTAACTGAGCATGCCCAGTGCAGGCAGGAAAAAAAAAAATGTCAGCGCAGGCTCAGTGCAGTCCATACTGACTCTTGGCTCCAGAATCTAAAACCTGTGGGGAAACTCCCTCTGAGGTGGGGGCAGCAGTGGGATAAACCTGTAATCCCAGCACTTGGGAGGTTGAGCAAGGAGGACTATGAGTTCGAGGCCAGGCTGAGCTACAAAATGAGTTCCGGGCTAGCTAGAGTTACATAGAAGAATCAAGGCTGAAAAAATGGCTCCCAGAGTGGACAAGCATGAGGGCCTGAGTTGGATACGCAACTCCCACATCAGAGCTGGGCACAGTAGCACCATCTGAACTGAGCTCCAGGTTCAGTGAGAGGCCCTGTCTCAAAAAGTAAGAGAGCGCAGCTGTGCATGACACAGCTTCTGGCCTCCACGCACGCACGCACGCACACAGGTACACACAAGTATCTGCATGCATGCAAATGTGCACACACGCATGCCAAAAAATAAAAATCAAAATCAAAGAAAAAAAGACAGCGTGTAGCAGGCACAGCGTGACTCAGCCGCGCCCTACCCCACGGCTGCCCCCATCTCAGAGGGAGTTTCCCTGCAGGTTTTAGATTCTGGAGCCAAGAGTCAGCATGGACTGCACTGAGCCTGCGCTGACTTTTTTTTTTTTTTTTTTTTCCCCTGTCCGCACTGGGCATGCTCAGTTAGTGTTTGCGAAGGGCTGGGCTTCAAGATTCACTGTTCGGTTTTCCCTGAAGCAGAGGGAACATCCACCCTCTCCTTTTATGGAAGATAGCCAGAGACAGGCTGTTGGCTTGAGTTCTGTCTGAAGAGAGCTGGGCACGTTTAGGAGACAGATAAGCCTACTCTACCACGGGCTGATCCATTGGGGGGGGCGGGGGGGGGCGGAGCTCTGCAGCCACCCAGACCCATACAGAAGGCTCAGCTTCAGCAGATGGGGGACTTGCACATAAATCACACCTGGAGCTGTCAAGTTCACTTATCGAGGCTGTGACCAACCAAAGCCACTTGATAAGATAAATTAGGAAACGGGCTAATTTCTGCTAGAGCTGAGAATGGAAGCCACTTGACATGCTCTACTACAAATACGTAAAGAATTAATGACCTAGACATGGCTCCGTAGCTAAAAGTGCTTACCACGCAAACCTGCCAACCTGAGTTCCCTTCCCAAACGCTCGTGGTGGATGGAGAGAAGTTACTAAGGTAACCTGACCCCCACACAATTGTGGTACGCAAACACAAGCAAATAAAACAATTAAATGTCACATCAAAACAAAACTGAACTAAATTATCTGTAAACGTTTGACGATACCAAAGTTGGCATGACCAGTGAATGTCCACATTCTAATGGGGATGCGATAAGGCGAGACCATCAGGGCCAACAATTTGGCAACGTGGAGGTGACAAGACACCTCAGAGTCTACAGAAGCTGGCTCTGGAGGTTAAACGAGACACTCAAGCGGCTGTAAAAAGAATGGCTGGACTGGCTCCAGAGAGCGTGCACTGTCAGAGCACAGAGCCGTTTAAATGAATAAAGTCCGTACAGCAACATGAAAAAAGTTCCCCGCAAACAGAATGTGGAGCCACAGAAAAGAATTCGGCAGGGTACACACAGCAGAACACCACTTATAAACATTTAAACCCACACAAATCAAAGGCTCAAGTACTGCTTGAGTTCAGGAGGAGTGCCTGCATTTACGGTACTAGACGGTACTAGACGCTGTTTATCGGTATATACGGTACAAGTGTAAAAGCATCTACGGAAATATCACGTTCTGGACAGCAGAGCTGGAGAGATGGTTCAGCCACTAAGGGGGTTTACTGCTTTTCCAAAAGACACGGGTTTGGTCCAGCACCCACAAGAGACCTGTAACTGAACCTTATAACAACCTCTAACTTCAGCGCCAAGGAGGATCACACTCAGACCAAACATACACACCCCATAAAAATAAAATGAAAAACCAGGAAGTCTGAAGAGACAGATGCATGGTTAAGAGCACTCGCTGTTCATGTTCAGTTCCCAGCATGCTCATGGTGGCTCATAACCATCTGTAACTCCAATGCCAGGGGATCTGACACCCTCTTCTGACCCTCCTCAAGCACCAAGCATGCATACAGTGTGCATACATGTATGCAGGCAGAAACACTCATGTGGATAAAATAAAAACTATTTTTAAAAAGAATATAAATAAATAAATAAATAAATAAATAAACAAAATACTCAGCAGATAGCAGATAGCGTCTCAAGAACGGGAAAGAACCAGCCAACTGTGCCTGACTTGTCAGGGTGAGGGGTAAATGCATGTTTATTAGTCACATAAGCTTCTATAGGTTTATGTGCCTAGAATATTTCTTAATAAGAATGATTTACATTTGTTATACGAGAAAGCAGGGAGTTAAGATATAGGTTCTAAGAAAAGTCATCAAAATTGACAACACTGAGTTTTTCTCCTAAAAGACGAGAACACTTCTGGGTTCCATTCATAAACTTACAGCTACCCAGTGGAGTGGTTTCTGAACAGGGATTAAAAGCCCCTCCTCCAGTGGAAAGCCCCTCCTCCAGTGGAAAGCCCCGCCTCCTGCGGAAAGCCCCTCCTCCTGTGGCACAGGACTGTCTGAAGGAGGGAGTGGCCTAGAAGCACAGTGATAACTCCTGCCCCACAGCCTGACTAACCGATATGTCTGTAGCTTGGCAATGATGGGGAATTGAAGGGAGGCTCTGACACAGGCCAGGAAAAGGCTCTACTTCTGAGTCACAGCCACAGGCCTCTCCTGGGGTTTCCAAAAGAACTAATGAATGCATATATACACATTAACACATTTACGTTTGAAAAAACCATGATGTGGCCTCTCAGTTCTATTTAAGTGACATCTCGAATGACACGAGGTATTTCAGGATGCTCGGAGCTAAGAAACTATTAAAACAAGGAACCCAAGCTACAGAATGCCTGCTGTCCACTGGACTCTACCTTTCAAAGCTGACAAGGAGCTTCTTTACCAGAAATTAAAAAAAAAAAAAAAAAAAAAAAAAAAAAAAAAAAAATCTACCTGCTGGTACAAGTAAAAACTACACACACACACACACACACACTGAAATAGTCAGATATGATGAATATAATACAGTTGGTAGCATCCTCAGGTCCCACTGGTGTGGTTCATTAACCTGGAAGATAGTGGACACCTGTCCTCCCTTCCCTAACCAGACCAGTGTCCACCCTTCCTCAGGTTCACCCCTAGAGCTTGGTCTACGGAGCCCTGGACCTGGAGTCAGGGAGCAAATGGCAGTTGTTTGGGAATGGCTGCCTCTCAGTTGAAGATCTCACCGTTCCTCCTCAGGCATACACAGAGCTGGTTCCAGAGACTAACTCCACCAGCCAGGAAACCCTGGGTGCAGACGGACACACACACAGGCCCAGTTTTGCCAGAAGGCTGTCCATGACTTCCCCCAGAACAGCAGGCATGTGGGAGGTGGCACCACGAGGTGTGGTCAGATGAGGAGACCTCTCACTGCCATCCGCTTGCCTGGTCTACTCCTCACAGGATTCTCTCATGACCCTTCCCATGAGTGATGGGCCTCTGCTCTAGGGGAGAAACCTGATGCCTATGGTGGAGGGACAAAAAATATGACAGAACACTCGCCAATGAGGTGCTAGCTTTGCATGCACTATAATTTGCTTCTCTCTCTCTCTCTCTCTCTCTCTCTCTCTCTCTCTCTCTCTCTTCTCTCTCTCTCTCTCTCTAAGTTGTTGTTGTTTTATTTGTTTGATTGGGTTTTTTTGAGCCAAGCTTTCTCAATGTAGCCCTGGCTGACACCACTACCCAGCCATAAAATTCTTTTTAAAATTCAATTTATTGCCGGGCGGTGGTGGCACACGCCTTTAGTCCCATCACTTGGGAGGCAGAGGCAGGTGGATTTCTGAGTTCAAGGCCAGCCCCTGGTCTACAGAGTGAGTTCCAGGACAGCCATGGCTATACAGAGAAACCCTGTCTCAAAACAAACAAACAAAAAATTCAATTTATTAATACTATTATCTTAATAAAGGCGTGCACCACCACTGCCCGGCAATACTATTATTCTTGATGTGAGTACAGGCATGCTTTTGTTGAAATCACAGGACAGCTTGTGAGAGTTGGTTCTCTCCAACTGTGGGGTGCAGGGCTCAAACTCAGGTCCTCAGGGCTTGTGAAGTGAGCGCTTGCGCCAACTGTGTCAACTCACCTACCTGGTTTTCATGATTTCCTACCTCGCCTCCCTAAGCAATAAGGAACAGAATGGCTTTGAGACAGGGCCTCACAGTGTGCCCTGAGCTAGTCTAGAACCCTCAAGTTACCAGACTCAGCCCGCCACATCTTGAGGTTACACCTGTCAGCTCCACATTTCCTTCCTCCTCCTCCCCTTCCTTGGTAGCTCTACCAGGCAGCCTCCAAAGAAATGAAGGGCATTTGCTTATCAATTAAAAGCCACCCAAAAGCCGGTCAGTAGTGGTGCACGCCTTTAGTCCCAGCACTTGGGAGGCAGAGCAGGTGGATTTCTGAGTTCAAGGCCAGCCTGGTCTACAGAGTGAGTTCCAGGACAGCCAGGGCTACACAGAGAAACCCTGTCTCAAAAAAACCAAAAACCAAAACAAAACAAAAGCCACCCAAGGCCTTTCCATTGCTCTACCTGGCCTTCCTGGGCCAAGCCACTGGACAAATCACGCCTGTTTGTTCCCTGTCAATGCAGACTGTGTCCGGCTATGGGGATCCTGACAGAGAGAGTCCACTGGGTGTTTGCTGTTCACTGTTCTGGCAAGCCTATGGAGAAAGACATCTGGTCCTTCTTATTTCTGCTAACCCTGACTCCATTTTTCTTTCTATGTTATATTTTTTTCTATCTACCACTGCTTCCCAAGTGCTGAGATTAAAAACATACCGCTGCCGGGCGGTGGTGGCGCACGCCTTTAATCCCAGCACTTGGGAGGCAGAGGCAGGCGGATTTCTGAGTTCGAGGCCAGCCTGGTCTACAGAGTGAGTTCCAGGACAGCCCGAGCTACACAGAGAAACCCTGTCTCAAAAAAAACCAAAAAAAAAAAAAAAAGAAAAACATACCGCATCTGGTCTTTTCTAAATTATGTCTATATGTGCCCGACTCAAGGATCCCGGAAGGACGCTCCCTCTTGGAGCTGAAGTTACAAATGGTTGCAAGCCACCTGAGAAGGGTGTGGGAACTGAACTTTTGGACCTCTGCAAGAACAGTAGACAGTCTTAACCACAGAGGCCACTCTCCAGCCCTTCATTTTCCTGAACAGGCAGCATGCTATGCAATACTCCACCCTCCAGGTCCCTCTCGGTGACACACAATGGAGGGGGCAGGGCTATGCAAGGCGTGTTAGAAGCCACTTGTAGGATTAAAGGGCCTCCCACTTCCCCAAGCCAAACTGCAGGATGTCTGGCATCTGGTGACTGGAAGTAGTCACAAAGATGCATGCAATCTCTTAAAAGCCTGAGTGAAGGAAAATGTGTGTTTTATGCTTCTGTCCACCAGGTCCTCTTTTTTTCCCTTTTCTTAGCCAGCACTGTGCAAAAGCAGCCGGGAGTCCAGGGCTGTGAGCTTCCTCCATTCCTGCCCACGACATGTTCTCAAGGCTGGATTACTGAGGGCTCCCAGACAGTGGAGGGAAAAAAAAAACATCTCTTGAGTGCCTTTGTATTCTGGGCAACCCTGAAAACCTTCCCCCAACAAGATCCAATTTCCTTCCTCCTAACAGAGAGCAAGATCCTGTATATGACCAGAAGCTTGTCTCCAGAGCCCCACGGGCTGCCTACGGCTGGAGGACTGAATCATCATGGCTGCCCACACTTAGGAGAGTCTCCACTGGGTTCCCTTTAGGGTAGCACACAGGGCCCCGGGCCCATCCTTTCTCATAACAGAAGTGGGGTGGGAAGGACAGGAAGCCAATAAACTGACTCATGGGAGCAAGTGACCACTGTGTGTCCACAGGTCCTCCCATGGACCACACCCACACATAGCAGACCACTATACAGGTAGAAGTGATCTCCTAGAAGTCTAAGAAGCTTATGAGGCTCTGGGTGAGGAGCAAGAGGGAACTCTTGTTTCGAGTTTTTGTTTGTTTGTTTGGTGTTTTTGTTGTTGTTGTTGTTGGTTGGTTTTGTTACTGGGTTTTTGTTTTGTTTTGTTTTTGGAGCCGAGTGGTTCAAGACAAAGTTTCTCTGTGTAGTCTGGGCTATCCTAGAATTGCTTGAACTCACAGAGATCTACCTGCCTCTCCTCTGCCTCCTAAATGCTGGGATTAAAGGCTTGAGCTACTGCCACCCACCCTGGTGGGAGCTCTTGTTTTTAAGGCTCTCCTACACAAACAAGGTGAAAAGTTTAAAACTCTGGACCTTCCTCCTGCAGGGCTCTGGGATAGAGGTGCCAGACGGGAATATCCCAATCTGAGAGTGAGGGCTTTAGTTAGGCAGCATTTGAATCCCCGCTCAGATGCCCACAGGGCCTGGGAGATCAATGGGCTGGAGGTGAACCAGGCCACTTGTAGTCGGAACTCAGCGGTGGGACGGAGGCCACCCGGCACCATGTAATGGAGCAGCCAAGCAGCTAGCAGCCACACAGGTGGCTTTTACAAGGTCATTGGGCCTCCACCCAGGGAATTTACGCCTGAGCCACAAGGGTATCTAGAGTAGGAGAGCAGTGCACTGACTCTTGATTCGGGAGACCTATTCTAAGTGCACTCTGCCCTGCTGGGACTTCTATCTTCCCTTTCCATGGCATAAGCATCGGCAATGTCCACCGCCATGGAAGAAACTCAGCAATGCATAGCTCCCTGTGGTCAGGTCTCTGGTGGGGAGGGGAGGGTTGCTCTTACAGCCTGAGGCATGACAACCCTAGCCTGTGGCAAGTTTCCAAATCCCATCCCCTCAGCACCCTACTCCTGGTCCCCATCCAGGCTGAGATCCAGGATGGGAGCAGCATCTCCAACAGCCCTGTCTCTCAGCATCTCCCCTTCAGCTGATACCCAGGGGGAGTCCTGGTCAAGTTCTTGAGTGGGAGGAGGTCGGAGCCCCGCCCTGGCTCCACCTCTAACCAGCTGGGTGACCTTCAGGAGGTCACAGTCCTCAGTAAGACTGCTTCCAACAATGCAAGATGAGAAGTCTCAGGCGGGGAAAGGACAGAGCCGGGTCGCGGCTGCCTCTCACCTGTAGATAGTACTCCTTGTCCCAGTGTCTGTCAGGTTGATGATACTATCACCTACCCTAGGGTAGGTAAGGCATACATATAGCACGGATAAAAACGTCCTGGATGCTACCCTGACCGCCTTAGTCTATTCCAGGAAAAACATCCTGTCTGTCTTACAGTGGCAGAAAAGTGAGGTACATCTTTAAGACCCACTAGCAGACGGCACTTCACACTAGACAAACATCAGCCCTAGGACCCAGCGTCCATGTGCAAGAACACACAAGTCACAAGGAACACATGCCAACCCCTCCGAGCTCTTCAAGTGACTAAAGTGTCTTATTTGAGCTCCTGGGCTAAGGCTGCCTGGAAATTACAGCTTTAGAGGAATAAAAAATTCCATTCAGACATGCGGTTCCAGACCTGAGGCCTATGAGCAAAGTTTCCGGTGGCCTCTGCTCCCCTCCCCGCACCGGAAAGCCAGGCGGGTCACCCCGTCCTCAGAGTAAGGAGCAGCTGCAACAGCTGGGGGAGTCCACTGACAGTTTCAGAAGGGCATCGCATTCTCCAAATGGGAACCCCAAATATGGGATGCCTGGCTTTCAGCCAGCACCCCTGCCAGCTGCTCATTCACCTCCCAGCATATCTCAGTGATCACACCTTCCCCGCCCACGGCGCGTGGACCTTTCAAAACAGGCCTTAGAGACAGGCCCGCTGGTCCCCAGCCAGCCAGGTCCCAGCCCGGCACTGAGTGCCGGTACCCAACTGACATCCATGGTCCTTTTCAAGGACACTGCAGCCGTGGGAAGGGGGGGGGTGGTCTTCAGCACAAGCACGCCGCATCCCGACAATGTCTGGGTGAATCCTAGCACGAGGCCTGTCGCCTGAACCCTGTAGTCCAACTAGATGCTGCCTGGGAGAGGCTGGGGCGTGGGGGGGAGGAGGATACAGGCGGTGGCGAGCGGATGAGGGAATGCAAGGCTGTGGCCAGGGCGGCGCCGGCGGGGCTCACCTTTTTGAGCTGGTCATCCTTCAGCTCGGTGAAGTAATAGGCCAGTAGTTGCGCGGCGATCATGTTGACGGTAGGGATGCGGAGAAGCAGGTGTGGGGCCAGTGGTTCCTCAGTAGCCCCGGTGAGCAGTGGTCCTCCGCCGGCGGATAGGCAACTCCACCTCCTCCTCCCTTGGCTCCTCCCCCTCAGTCCCTGGGCGGGGCGTCTGCCTGCTCTCTCCAGACCTCGGAGCTCCAGTCCCCTGGAGGGTGACAACCGCCAGCCGGCCCACCTCCTCAGTCCCCATTGGCTGCAAGGGGCCTCTGCAGCGCCATGGCTGGGGCTTCCCAGCCAGAGCAGGAGAGTGACGGCAGCTCCCTCCCGCGCCGGAAAGGAGGCAGCACCCTGCACGTCCCCCACGTAAGGAGCGCACGGTCACGCGTGGTGGCACAGTGCCATGCCTGAGCGGGTGGGTGTGGGACACGATCTGGAGGGGACCAAGGGACAGATCCAGGACACCACAAACTGGATAACGCGAGCAGGGCCACACCCCTTCCTCGGAGATTAGGGCTCGTCCCCCACCCCTCCCATCCTCACTGTAGGGGGAAGCACACAAGTGGGCGTGGAAAGAGAGCGGAAGCCGAAACTAGGCGGCTTCACTGATCTTGCACTGGGTCCCTGTGCCTGCCTGCCCTAAAGGATCCAGAATCTCAGGATGATGCTCGGCGTCCCCCCATGGCCCATCAGCTCTGCATCCCAAACTGTCAGAGTTCACATAGCTAAACGCAAGCCCCGGCCCCTGTGACATCATATAAGAGCTCATGGCCCCCGTGTGGAATTTGGGCCTATTCCCAACCTGTCCGGATCCTCCCACTCTTCTCTGGCGCTTGGGCATCCAGGTCCTGGGAGGTTGGGATACTGTTTAGGGCGGGGATTGAGGGGAAATTGTGTTTGTACCTTATGACATGTAAGAACTCAGACATACAGAAGTAACTACCACTCTGATTCTACAGGTGAGGAACCTGAGGCATCACTTTACAGTTGCTGCTCAGGAGGAGAGCCGGGTTTGCTTAGCTTCAGCGCTGGTGACCTGGCTGTTGTATGCAGCTTCTTTTCCTTCAGCTTCTATTGCAGACCATGTTCCAGAGACCAGAGTTGCAACACATGCCCTGAGGCGACTATAGAGTCCAACTTCTACGCCACATCCTGGGGGTGGGGAGGGGCTAGGAGCCCTGGCTAGGCCTAGAATCTATCAGGGCAAAGATACCCATGCCCAGGACACCCTTCAAGTATCCCAGGGGCCTTTCCAGCCACCACCGCCCACTGAGAAGGAGGTGGTAGACCCGAGGCCTCTATCCAGAATACATCCCTACCCTGACTAATGGCAGGTGCAGATGTATCCTGAGTCACCTCTCAGGGTCTCTTCCTTTATCCATAAGATGAGTACTGTAGCTACTGATGCCTAGACCCCATGATTTCTGAAAGAACATAAACACTATGTCTAACATATTAAGTGGGAAGTACTCTCATATAATGAACTTGGGAGCCTATGGGTTAAAGTTTGGGATTTCTGTAATGTCAAATTTCCAAGTCCAGGGAGGGACTGTTATATTTAAATTATTTTCCTAATAGAATCTCTCCTCAAAAAGATTAGCACTTGAGACCCACATAAATCTCAAACTAACACACACACATACACGAACGCTACCAACATGGCCAACATGGCCGCCAGTGTCAGGACAAAATGGTTCTTCTGAGCTGCGTTTTTTTTTTTTCTTTTTTTTTTTTTGGTTTTTCGAGACAGGGTTTCTCTGTATAGCCCTGGCTGTCCTGGAACTCACTCTGTAGACCAGGCTGGCCTCGAACTCAGAAATCCGCCTGCCTCTGCCTCCCAAGTGCTGGGATTAAAGGCGTGCGCCACCACCGCCCAGCCTGAGCTGCATTTTTAATCTGCAAATGTACTTTGCCAGCCAGCTCTCAAGGCTTGGGAAGTCTTTGAGGATGGAGGGTTGTTTTGTTTTCTCAGAGCTCTGTAGGTTGAATGAGTCACCTTTCTGTCCCCAGGGTCAGGCTCATGGTCCCCTCACCCAGCCTTCAGTCTTCACTACAATCGGTCCCCATACAATCCTTACCCAACAAACCAGAGTTGGGAAAAAGCTGGCCAAATTTGTAGACAGGTAGGGACCTCTGCTGACCTTTCCCCAACCCCTGTACCACGGTGACTCAGTACACCACCTCCACCCCAGTTTTTCTCCTGTCTAGCCAGAAATATGACAAGAACATTTAAGCTCGCTTTCTGGTTGTTGACTACCTGCCATCCAAGCCATTCCAAGCTGCAGGCCACGACAGTCTCACTGAAAAGCCACCAATTACGTTATATCTCTGCCTGCAGTACCTTCTGGGCCATGTATCCTGATGGAGCCAATTTAAACACATTGGCCATGCAGCTGACCCGACTCTTTGAACACATCTCTTCTCTGGCCCCTGGCCACAGTAGAGCTATTTCCCACAGTCCTCAAACCCCACAGGTTTCCCTTCCATTGCGGCTCTCCGCTCGCCCACCCTACACCTGTCCAAGTTCCAACTTCACCTCAGAAAGGCACATCTGGCCTTCCTTCCCAAGCTGGCCTCCCCTGACCTCAGCCACTCACCCTGGCCTCCCAGGCCCCAGCACCTCCACAGGGCACGCTCGGACAGTGTTCAGAGTCCATGCAAATAGAGACCAGGGCTCTTCTTTAAAGACAAGGATGCACAGCTGGTGGCCCATCTTGCCCAGTGGCAGGTTGTGGTGGAATTTGGAGCCGGGACTCAACCCCAGTCCTGATGCCTAGCCAGCCCTCTGTCCATCCTACCCTACCACCTCAGGCAGCCTGGGCCAGATAAGCAACTCTGAGTCAAGACTGCCTCCCTGATATGGGTGGCTGTCTCCTGGAAGCCTGCCCTTATCTGCTCCCATCAGGCGGTTTCCTGGAGCCAGCACTATAGCCGTGTTGTGTCTTCTCTCAGTTGAGCCTAGACCACCTCATGAATGTTTCTTGGTGGTTTTTTTGTTAGTTTGTTTTTGAAACAGGGTCTTTCTATGTAGCTCTGGCAGTCTCGGAACTCTCTATATAGACCAGGCCAGCCTTGAACTCACAGAGATCTGCCTACCTCTGCCTAGCAAGTGCTGGGATTAAAGGTGTGTACTATGCCTACTATGTACTACTATTTTTAATTTTGTAAAGATTTTATATGAATATTTTGCTTACATATACATATATTCCTGATGCTCAAGGAGGTCAGAAGAGAACATAAGATCCCCTGGAACTAGAGTTACAGATGTTTGTGAGCTACCATGGAGGTGCTGGGAATGGAACCCAGGTCCTCTGCTAAAGCAAACAGCAATTTTTACCACTGAGTCATCTTCCAGGACTCATGCATGAGTTATTTTTGTTTGGTTGTTTGGTTAGTTTTTCAAGACATGGTCCCTCTGTGTAGTCCTGGTTGTCCTGGAATTCACTCTGTAGACCAGGCTGGTCTTGAACTCAAAGTTCCACTGGCCTCTGCCTCCCACATGCCCACCACCATGCATAGTTCTTGATTATTCATGTTAGTTTTGTGTCTTTTCCCCCTTTAGTCCCCTACCCCATTCCTTTTCTTTTTGGTACTGTCCTATGTAGCCCAAACTGGCCTGAACTCTCAATATAGCTAAGGATGTTCTTCAACTTTGGTTTCTACCTGTTGAGTGCTTAGATCACGGGTACACAGTGCCACACGTAACATATACTTGGAGTTAAACTGAGGGCTTTGTGCTTGCTGGGCAGCAGTGAGAACTGTAGCAATGGAGTTTCACCACAGGCCATACTCCACAAGTCTTAAACCCCAGTTTAGCTGCCTTTATTACTCCCGGACCCACAGGAAGACCTCAGCCCAGAGAGGGCTCAAGGTTTTTTCCCTTCTGGGTGAGCTTCATCTTTCCCACGAGTCCCCTAAACTCTCAGTTCATTCACTGTGTCTCTCCTGGGAAGGACCAAACGTTGTCAGGCTGCCACGGCTCCGAACATATTGCCCCGAAGACAATACAGACTGAATGCTTAGGACATCTAATTCATTCCCGTCAGCCCACAGTCCTGAGGATTCCTCCACAGTGATCTCAGACAGACGGGCTGGACCCCCAGCACCAGGGAGTGTACTCCTCCCAGTGACCATGTTTACATAATGTCACTGGTTTACAGAGCAATTTTCTCATGAATTGGCTCGTTTCTCCTGATAACAGCCCGGAGAGGTTACAAGGACAAATATCATTACCTGCACTTAATCAGTCAATGAGGTGAGAGAGAGCAAGAGTGAGGGAGAGGGAGGCGGGGAGAAAGAGAGAGAGCGTGCGAGAGCGCTGTAGACTGAAGGCCTTGAAGTGAAGACACAGCCCCTGTGCCGGAGGGTTCATGAGCGATACCTCAGTGATTTGCGACCCTGGTTTGCAACTTGCCCAATGAGAACTGCTGATTCCCATGGGGCTGAAGAGACACGATGACCTCCATCATGAAGCCCCAGGTGGTGCTCTTCGCAGCCTGTAGGGGCTTTCTGATGCCAAGTACCACGGGGTGAAAGTTCACTGCTACCTCTAATCAGCTCTGCTCCAAAAGCTACCAGCACTTCAAGGCACCACCCAGAGCTAGTGACTGGACTGATAAAATTAAACATTCTTAGCTGCTTTCCCTCTGACTGGCCCAAAGTTCCATGTTCTAACATGCTAACAGGATCGATAGACTTAAAATCGCTAAGATTAGACCCTATAATGTCTTGTTTAGCCCAGCTAGTTGTTTTATAAATACCGGCCAACACTTAACCACAATTACACTTTACCATAAAACCCATCATTTCTGACAGCCAGGGTCTAGCCACCCATGTTGATAATTATGTAGCGAGTGTTGGGCTAGGCTTGAGGGCAGCCGCTACCTTCTTCAGCCCAAGGCAGGCACCTGTAGCCAGCTCTAGCCCACACAACACCACACCCACACACCCACACACTCCACTGATGGACACACCAACAACACCTGTAAAAGCATTGCCTCCATCTTAATGGATGTGTTTAACAAACAATGGACTTCAGGCATTAGAGCCAGGGTTGGGATCAAGCAAGAAGAAAATGGGGATGCCAGGTTTAAGTTTTGCATGAAAATTTTGTACCATGGTTACCCTGATAATCTCTCTACTGTTTCCCCCAAATACCTGCCCTCAGGTATCATAATGGCTCCAGCCAGCCTGCTTGGCTCTCTACTCGGACATCCTCAACTTCTGCCCCAAGGGGGCTGAGGAAGGCCTGGGAGAGGGAGGGTTAAACTGAAGGCCTGCGGCACCTCTTTTAAGCACCTGTTCTTTATCTCAAGCCAGGCCTCTTCCCATACAAGGAAGCTCTTATCTTGCTGGCCCAGAGCAATTACAAGTGCTCATCCTGACCACCATGGCTTTACAGGACATTTGCCCAGTCCCCATGCTCGGCCACCTTCATGGAGCCAGCAAGGGTCTGCCTCCACCCACGACCTTTGATTTAGTGCCAAAATATACTTGCAAGTGCTTACACACACGGTCAGGGCTCCCGGGGAGGAGAGTTCAGAGAGAATCTAATATGCAAGCAACCACAAATTAAGTACTGACTTGCTATTTTGCTAAGAAAAGATCTTTTTAAAGTTATTTTTTGTTGTTGTTGTTTTTTGTTTTTGTTTTGTTTTTTCGAGACAGGGTTTCTCTGTGTAGCCCTGCCTGTCCTGGAACTCACTCTGTAGACCAGGCTGGCCTCAAACTCAGAAATCTACCCGCCTCCCAGGTGCTGGGATTAAAGGCGTGCGACACCATTGCCGACATCACCCAATTTCCTAGAGGAAAAGATATTTGAATTCAGAGAAGTAAAAATTAGTCACCTTGTTTGTTGTTAACAAATAGTAATTTTTTTTGGAAATGATTTCTTTATGTGGCCCTGGCTGTCCTGGGACTCAGTCTGTAGATCAGACTATCTACATAGTCACAGAAACCTGCCTACCTCTGAATCCCAAGGGCTGGGAATTATTTATTGTTGGGAAGGGGTGTTTTATTTTGGTTTTGAGACAGGGTCTCACCATGTAGCCGTGGCTGACTTGGAACTCTGTAGACCAAGTTGGCTTCCAAACACAGGGATGCCTCTGCCTCTGCCTCCCAAATGCTGGGATTAAGAGTGCTCAACGTCGTATGCAGCCATAAGTTACTCTTAAAGTAAACACAATTGGCTTCATGGTAAGAACAGGTACCTAGGTGGGACTTGCCACCTGTCAGGTATTCTGAACTCTTTGAGGCACAATGACAGCACATGTGCTTAGCAGTGTGTGTGTGTGTGTGTGTGTGTGTGTGTGTGTGTGTTATAAACACTGCAGTGTTTTAGCTTTGAGAGTTACAATGGTATAATTATAGAAAACAAAGACGTTAATATTTCCCAGATATCATTTATCAAACAAGCAATCTCTGCAGACTACCTGTGCTCCAAAGTTTGGTTTTAAAAATTGCCACTTGATAGCAGGACATGATAGCACACACCTTTAATTCCAGTCCTTAAGAGGCAGAGGCAGGAGGATTTCTGTGACTACATAGACAGCCTGGTCTACATATGTGAGTTCCAGGACAGCCAGGGCTAGACAGTGAAACCTTGTCTCAACAAAATAAATAAATAAAGTTGCTACTGAGCAACTTAAACATTGTCAGCGGATTTTAGCTCAGGATTAGGACAGAATTTCTAGAATTTCTAACGATTTCTGAAATGGCTCTGAATGTGCTTCTGCCGTCTTGTCCTGTGTATTTATGGGAAGTGGTTTTCTCAGCATTGATGTTTATAAAACTAACAGCCATCGACTCTAAAAAAGACCGTAAAGACTCGGTATGTCCTTCCGGATGAAATTCCCAGGTCAGGTTTAATCTTTATGGAAAAATAAATAACCCGTCTCATTAGCAGCCAGAGTGCTTTCATCTTTAACAGGTAGTAAGAGGGTATGCATAGTACAGTGGGCAAGATGGCTCTGTTGCCTTGTAAGCCTGAGAACCAGAGGTCCACACCCCGCCCCCCCCCAACCAGCGGGAGAACCTACTGTCAAGGTTGTCTGACCTCCATACATGCACACGTGCACGCCAATATTCCCCTCCTCACACAATAATCGGTAATGTAATCTAAAAGTTATAGCCGACTATAGTAGTACATGTCTGTAATTTCAGCACTCAGGAGGAGTCCTGTGAGTTTGAGCCAGCCTGATCTACACAGCAAGTTTCAGGGCAACAATGGCTATATATATATGACTCATTTTAAAGTAAATTATGATTTGTTATCAGTAAATATTTGATTTGTACACTGCCCTATATACCTATGTACTCAGAGTCATATAAAAAAATTCTTAAGTAAAAGTGGGTCACAAAGGGAAAAAGCCTGAGAAGCCCTGCTGTGCTGGACAGTGGTGGTGTGTTGTTGGATATTTGATAACTTTGTGAACCTTGATATTGTGTTATTTCTGAAAAAAAAAAAAAGTTTCTAGTTAGGGTGTGGCTTGGCCTTTAATACACACCTTTAATCTCTCTGGCTGGAATGCAGACACACCCTTAGTATATAATCCAAAACCTTGAAGGTAAGGTTAGTTTGTAGAAGGAAACACCCATGTTTAAAAGTGATGTTTAATTGAGTGGCAGACAATGTGACAATCAGAGAAAGGTTTGACAGAATACGATGTGCCCAACTTCCTCGAGAAGAGACAGGAAGGGGAAGCTACTTAAGGGGCAGTGCAGAAAGAGAGGAAGGAGGCAGTTTTATTAGGATGTTGTACAGAGACAGGTTGCAGAGAGAACAAGCTAGACCCGGGTGAAGACAGAATGACCAGAGAATGAGATGGAGCCAGAAGATCAGAACTGATTGCCAGAGTTAGTTTGAGGCCAAGCAGAGTAATTCATTGAGAATCTGGAGAAGCCAGGTTGAATCAGTCAGCATGTTTTGAGCCAGAACAGCTGAGTTGAACCAGCCAGCCAGAGTACAGAAAGAACTAGAAAGGGTAAGCTTGCTCAGCAGTAAGTCTCAGAGGCTGAAAACATTCTATGCCTATAGGTTAAGATTGTACAGATGCTAGATGCTTCCAAGACTAGGCCTAGGTTAGCAGTAAGAATCTGAGACAACAAAGTCTGGAGACTGAAAAGTACTCTTAATGTGGTGTGCATGCTTTTAGTTCTAGCACTCAGAAGGCAGAAGCAGGCAGATCTCTGAGTTGGAGGCCAGCCTGGGCTACTGAGTTCGTTCCAAGAAATCCAGGGCTACACAGAGAAACCCTGTCTCAAAAACACAAAATAAAACAACAAAACAAAGCCTTGCTTGTATCCAAAACTTAGGAGGCAGAGGCAGGAGATTGCCCCAAATTTAAAGTCAGCCTGGTCCACATAGCAAGTTCAATGCCAGCCAGGACTATGTAGTGAGACCCAATCTCAAAAATAAAAGAGCTGTGGTCTATAGACGTGTCTTTTAATGTTTTACTCATTCATTCATTTACTTGTGTGTGTGTGATCATGGATGTGCTGTGGTATACATGTGGGGTTTAAGGACCATAGACTGGAGTCAGTCATCTCCTTCCAATGTAGGGGTCCTGGAAACCACTTCTACACATTGACCCATCTTACCCTCTGGAGGCCTATCTCAAAGCAAATACCTTGAAGAGTCACTCTGCTCAAATCTTTCAGCCTCCTCATGACTCCCAAGCTCCTGACACCACTTCCAGTGCCTCCGAGCATCAAACCCTCTCCCCCTACAGACACTGAAAACACAGTGCCTCCTACTGCGGTCATTTACTATTAAAAGTGCTTGTATCCGCTCAGGTGGCTCACTCCTGTAATCCCAGCACTCGGGTGCCACAATTGGGCGCATCAAAGCCATCCTGGGCTACAAGTCTAGAGTCTGTTAAAAACCAAATGTAGAACAGAAAAAGAACCCTGCTATTTCTCAAGTCCCCAGCAGCATCATTTTTTCACCTCAATAAATATCTGAGACATTCTCTATTCTGTATTTCTCTGGTCACCCCAAATGTAGTAATGGACAAGACACCGTGTCTGGCCACATTAAGGGAGACAGACAATGAACAAACCCTACTTGACTATGTATCACACAGGCGCCAGTGCGGTGTCCCTAGCCTGGCCACATCTCATGATAACCACTTCTCCTTTGGTCTGACAAATCAATGTTTCTGTTTTTAGCTGAATTCAGCCACCATCACCACCACCACAGCCCTAGATAAGAATCCTATTTCCAACCTCCTCTGCAGCTACCGGGTCCATTGACCAACCTCCAATCAGGCAGATAAAGGGATGGAGGTTGGATCTCTCCTGGTCACTTCTGGTAACAGTGTTTGTGCCACGCTTTCCCTAAAATGTTCTTCCTGCCTCCTTCCTGCCAGCTCCATGGGTTGTAAAATCACCGTGGGCGTGGCAGCCAGACAGGATAAACATCAAATTAAAACAGGTGCCAGTGGCCCTATGCCATGCAGAGTCAGCGAGGTATCCTGCACCAGCCCCAGCCCCACACTTCCTATCTAGAGATTTCCAAAATAGAGAGAAAAATGGAATTGCCTTGTGGCCAAAATTGTGGCTATTTGAGGGTTTTCTATTACAAGTAGCCAAACTCATTCCTAATCAGTATAGAGGCTAAACAGCCAAGGGGTCCAGAGAATCATCTCAAGCAGGTGGACAGGAAGGCATCCCTGAGGGTGTGACGTTTGGGCAGAACAAAAAGAGGGGGAAGCCATGCCAGAGTGTGGGCAAGAGTGTACCAGGCAGAACGTGCCCCTGTCACCCAAGCCAGAAACCCAAGCCTTGTCCCCAGGTACCTTCTGTTCTACAGACCATGTCTCACCTGTCACCAAATCCATTCAGAACAAAGGAAATCAACTAAACCATACCAACTCCCAATCTCATCTCTCAGGCTGCCTTCTGCAGACTGCCCCCTCAGAAGAGCTCTGTGAAGGAACCTGAGGCCTTGTTTGGAAAACTGATCTTGTGGATTCCTTTAGTTCTGTAAGTCTGTGGTACTTTTTTAGGGAATCCTGAAAGGAGAGGTTTCCTTTTGGGGATGTGGTCTGACTATGTAGCCCAGCTTGGGCGGAGCTCACAGTCCTCCTGCCTGGGCCTCCAAACGCGGGCTTTGTGACAGTATGTTTTATTGAGATGTAAACTCACACATTACAGTGAGTATACAGTGCTAGGAGAGGCCAGACAAAGGCTTTGGGTCCCTAGACCTGGAGTTCAGATGTTTTCTGAGCCACCATGGGGTTCTCTGAGACAGTAACCAGTGAGCTTAACTCCTGATGAGCACCTCTCGAGCCCCTTATTTGCTTGTTTTAAGATTTATTTGTGGGCTGGTGAGATGACTCAACAGTTAGGAGCACTGACTTCTCTTCTAGAGGTTCCAAGTTCAATTCCCAGCAACCACATGGCAGCTCACAACCATCTATAATGAGATTTAGTGCCCTCTTCTGGTGTAGCTTCTGAAAGCAGCTACAGTGTACTCATATACATAAAATAAATAAATCCTTTTTAAAAAAAAAAGATTTATTTTTGTGTATAGTTCTTTTTTTTTGTTTTTTATGGACTTGCCAGGTTGCCCAGGCTAGCTTCAAACTCTTGGGCTCAAGGGATCTCCCTTCTTTAGCCTCCTAAGAGCTGGGACTAGAGGTAGGCAGCATGACACGGCTAATTCATCAATGATGTGTGACACAATCTCTGAGCAAGGAGATCCTCACCACGGTCGACCTTAGAACATTTCCCTCTCCTCTTTCTGGTAGCTATCAGCCTGCAAATTTCTATATGCATGGGTCGTCGGCAAGCATTTGTTAGGTCCACATCTTTGCCTCTTCTGGATGTTTTATATAAATGGAACAATACAGTATGTGGTCATTCATGATTGGTTTCCATCATTGGGCATAATTCTAAGGTTTGTCTCTGTCACGTGTATCTGAACTTTGTTGTTTTATTGCCAAATAATATTCCGTTGTGTGGACATACCACAGCTTATTTATCCTTTCAAGGACAGATGAATACTTGGCTTTTTTCCACTTCGGAGAGTTAAATCAATTTTTGGTATAGCTGCCATAATGAAATGCCACAGACTGGGTGGTTTAGCAACATAAGTGTACTATCTCCTGGTTTGGGAGATGAGAAATCCAAGATCAAAGGCGGATAGGTTTGGCGATTTGGATGAGATTGGCCCCATGGACTCATATATTTGAATGTTGGGTCCCAGTTGGTGGAACTGTTTGGGAAGTACTAGGACGGACATGTGGCTTTGAAGTTTTAAAAACCTACCCTTTCCTCTCCACTTCTCCCACATCCCCTCCTCCAGCACTTGGGAGGTAGGGGCAGGAAGGTCTTTGTATTAAGACCAACCTGGTCTACACAGTTCAGGCTAACCAGCCAGGGCTATGCAGGCAAAACTCAACCACCACCACAACAACAAAATCTTCAGAGGCAGGCAGAGTTCTAAGTTTTAAGACAGCTTGGTCTACAGAGGGAGTTCTAGGACAGTCAGAGCCACACAGAGAAACCCTGTCTCGAAAAAACAAAACAAACAAAAACACGGCCGGGCGTGGTGGCACACACCTTTAATCCCAGCACTTGGGAGGCAGAGGCAGGGGATTTCTGAGTTCGAGGCCAGCCTGGTCTACAGAGTAAGTTCCAGGACAGTCAGGGCTACACAGAGAAACCCTGTCTCGAAAGCCAAAAAAAAAAAAAAAAAAAACAAACAAAAAAAAACAAAAAAAAAGACAGACTTAGAAAGCTAATACTTACTAACATTTTTGGTTTGTTTCATTTTGTTTCTTGTGGGGTTTTGTGTGTGCTGTGCGTGTGTGTATATGTTGTGTGTGTCTATGTGTGCCTGGCTCTCATCAGGTAGCTCAGTGTGGCCCCAAACTTGTGCTATTCTCCTGCCTTAGCTGAGGGCTGTGCCAAGCCTCACACCACCACCTCCTTACAGCAGGTTGGTGACTGAAGCCTTACGTAACCTTTGCATGGAGCAAACCATGTTGGAGTCTATCTGTTGCATTTTCTTCTTTTTGTTTTCTTTGCAGGAACAAAGTCTATGGTGTAGCCTGGCTGGCTTCACATTTGTAGCCACCCCACCCCAACCCTTGGTTCTGCTTCCTGAGTACTAAGACTATAGACCCGATTCCCCACCTTCCGGTCTTAAAACACTTTAAGGATGCCTGCTTGAGGAATGGGAGGGGGACACAGAAAACTCTGAATCGAGGGCCTGTGAAATAAGTCTGCCTCTGTGGGTAAGAAAGGCTTGACACTCGTCTGTGACAAAGGACAGAGGGGATGGGCTTTGAGGTCCGTACAATTGGAAACATGGAGGGAGAGAGACCCCAGTGTCTTGTCTTTGGCTCTCCAGTCATTACGCCATTCCAAGGAAGGGCCCTGTGTTCAGCTCAGATGCTTTTTTGCTTCCAAGAAAGGGCCTGGAAGGGGCCTCCTTAAAAAGGCTCTCTCACTGCAACCTGCTGGGCCCAGAGCGGAACAGCATGAAACTAAACACAGCTCCCCAACCAGGGGAATCTACTGTGGGGCTGCCCAGTGGTTTAAAATCATCATCAGAAGGAACAGAATAGCCACCAATATCTTTCATACACACAAAATGTTCCTGAAGGAAACAACCCACCAACCGACCAACCAAAAACAAACCCACATTTAGACTTCTTACCTTACCCTCTGTGAGAGGGGGTTGTATGCATGGTTCAACATCTACAGCCTGAAAGACAAAACAAGACAGAGTCACAGAGGCGCTTGGCAACCTGCATCCACATAGATTGATAGGGGTAGCTGATCAAAGTCAGAGAACAGAAGCAATTGGCAGAAGCCAGTGCAAACGGGACTAATGACTCTTCAGGAGAAAGGCAATGATGGAGACATTTCCCATTCATGAATTTATTCAAATGAAGACTTATCAGATCCTCACAAAGACACCAGGGAGTTCAAAGATGGAGAACAGGGGCTGGAGAGATGGCTCCGTGGTTTAGAGCACTTGTTTAACAGAGGATGCTGGTTCAGTTCCCAGCATCTGTGTGGTGGATCACAAACTGTCTCTAATTTTGGTTCTGGGGATCCGACACCACCCTCTCCAGAACTCTTAGAGGCCTGGGCATGAGCATGGTGTGCAAATACACATGCAGGAAGAACATTTGTACACAAAATAAGTCTTTAAAAAATAAAAGAAGGAGCATAAGAGAGTCTCAGCCCCTTTTATTAGGGAGCTAGCAGGCCACTAGGGACTGGCCACTAAGACAGGTGTGTTGACTGGTATAGAAAATGCAGCTCTAAGAGATTGGAGATGTAGCCACTGGCCTCTCAGAGCAGCCCATGGAAGGGCCCCCTGTCCCTGGGCCTGGCTCAGGACCTGGTTCCATTATTAGTTCCTGATGAGTCGTGAATGTGAAGTGTCACCAGAGGCTCCTCTGACTCCCCACCCTCCGTCACCTTCCTCCCCTCCCCATGGCTATATTTTGGAAAGTTGTGGAACCTTTCGGAAGTGAGCCTCACTGGAGGAAATGGTCACTAGGGCCAGGACTTGAGGAGTTCTAGCCTGACCCCACTTCCTGTCTACTCTCTGCTTCCTGAGGAAGCAAGGAGTCTTGGCTGCCTGTGTGCTCCTTCCCGCACCATGGATCAGCTCCCATCAACTGGGAGGCAGAATACCCTTTCTCCCTCAGGCTGCTGCTTGTCAGGTATTTGGTCACAGCAATGGAAGACCACTAGCACAGTTTCTATTCTTCCCCCAACCCTTTAAAAAGACTGACATTTACTTATAATGCTACTGTCGCGGGGGGGGGCGCGGGGGGGAGAGCTACATGTCCTATGCATGCAGAGGACAAGTTACAGGAGTCAGTCGCTCTCTTCTACCACGTGGTGCCAGGAGTCAAACTCAGACCCGAAGGGTTGGCCGTGGACGCCATTACCTACCGAGCCATCTTGTTGGCTCCCTCCCAATTCATGGTAGATGAGAAGGGACGGCCTCCCTTTATAAGGAAGGACACCGAGCCTCCTGGAAGGCTGTATAGCACCTGTACTGACTGGTTCTGTGTATCAACTTGACACAAGCTAGAGTTATTATCACAGAGAAAGGAGCCTCCCTTCAGGGAATGCCTCCATGAGATCCAGCTGTAAGGCATTTTCTCAATTAGTGATTGAGGGTGGAGGGTCCCTTGTGGGTGGTGCCACCCCTGGGCTGGATAGTCCTGGGTTCTATAAGAAAGCAGGCTGAGCAAGCCAGGGGAAGCAAGCCAGTGAGTAACATCCCTCCATGGCCTCTTCATCAGCTCCTGCTTCCTGACCCGCTTGAGTTCCAGTCCTGACTTCCTTTGGTGATGAACAGCAATGTGGAAGTGTAAGCTGAATAAACTCTTTCCTCCCCAACTTGCTTCCTGCTCATGATGTTTGTGCAGGAATAGAAACCCTGACTAAGACAGTACCCCAAAGGCACACAGCCAGCTCTGTAAAACTCAGGGGTAACCCATGTATCTGTGGCCCCTGGAGGGCAGGGACTATCTTTTCAGCACTTCTTGTAGTGATTCATCATACACTAAGTGTTCAATAAATAAATGTATGCTCTTTATAAGTGCAACACTAGGCCCTCTTCCAAGAGGGCTCCAGATTAAAGAAACCCCACAGACATCATGGTCGGGGGAGCCATACTACAGACCATCAGAATCATCCGCATGAGCTCGGCACATACCCAAGGCCCAGGCTGTCTAATATCTAATAGGCTATCTAGTATCCAATACCCCATTAGAGCAAACTTCATATGGAAGGGGCTCGGAGGAAGCTTTACAGACACTTGAGAGGCTTCATGAGAGTTAAGACTAAGGTAACAATGAGAAAGACTATCTGGACGGTAGTCGTGGAGAAAGCTGTCTTGATGGGGCTACAGTTTGGTCCTTCCTTAGGCCATAAGTGGAAACCTACTACTATCCAGAGTACAGTGTGTCTCAGCTATGACAACCCACAGTGTGTATGGCATCAGGGAGACAGGAATGGAGGAGCAAACCATACCTGCAGACTTCAGAGTGACAGAGTGACAGAGTGACTGGAGGAGGGACAGAGACCCCTGTGGACCATCTGGGATCTGCAATTGGCCAGCTCTGTAAGCTTGGGCATGTAACTGAACTTCCCAAAGCCTCAGTTCCCCCATCAATGAAATGGGAATGTCACTACTTCACTGGGCCTTTTGAGACAAGTAAAAATGGAGCCAACATGGGACATATAGTTTTTCCTTCCTATGGTTGTATAGAGGGGATGGCCTCACCTTGGAGACCAAAAAACCATGGTCCTTCAAGGTCCCTTTGCAGAATGGCATAGTATCTGCAGTGACCTGTACCCCATTCAATAGAATTGCATGGTTGTGTATGTGTACATGTGGGTGTGTGCATACGTGTAATGGAGGCCAGAGGTTGACATTGGGTGACTTTTTCTCAATCTCTCATTACTTCATTTGCTTCAATTATTGGGGTGGGGGAGGCGTGGCCATGGCGCTCATGTGGATATGAGAGGATGTCTTCATTAGGTTAAGCCCTCTTCCATCCACCATTATACGGGTCCTGGAGATTGAACCCCAATTGCTAGAAGCACCTTAACCACCTCACTACCTCACCCCCCCTCTCTTCTAGACAGAATATCTGTATAGCCCTGGCTGTCCTGGAACTCACTCTGTAGACCAGGCTGGCCTCGGACTCAGAAATTCGCCTGCCTCTGCCTCCCAAGTGCTGGATTTAAGGTGTGCGCCACCACTGCCTGAATACAAATGCATTTTTATTTTTCTATATTTTCTAAAATCAATACACTTACCATTAATGGCAGCATTTTAATGTTCAGGAGCTATTAGCCTGGTCATGGGTTGATTCTAGCCAGGGGGAGGGGTGGCCGTAGCCCCCACCCTATCCCACACGGGGGTTTCAAATGCACATTGCACGCTCAGATTTTATGTGGGTGTTGGGGACCAGAACAAAGGTCCTCAAGCTGATAAACAAGCATTTAGCTACTGAGCCATGTCCCGGCCCTCTCACGGACTTGCAGTCACCCCTGGGTGCTTAGGGTGTATGTCCAGTGCTAGAAGCCTTTTTTTTTTTTTTGTTTTTGTTTTTGTTTTTTTGTTTTTCGAGACAGGGTTTCTCTGTGTAGCCCTGGCTGTCCTGGAACTCACTCTGTAGACCAGACTGGCCTCGAACTCAGAAATCCGCCTGCCTCTGCCTCCAAGTGCTGGGATTAAAGGCGTGCGCCACCAGCCCGGCTAGAAGCCGTTTTAATGCCCCATTTAAGGCGTGGCAAGACAAGAAGTCTGTACCATCCATGACAGACATAATTTTTTCTTCTTGAGAATTCAACCCACTAGTGGCGGAATCCACAGATACAGGAACCACACATGCAGAGACCAGTTGGGATTGCGTGTGCAAAGGGAACAGCCTCAGAATAGCTCATCAACGACCAGAGGCTGGTAAAAACCGAAGCTTCCTTGGTGCTGCCTGAAGGATATACCAACTTCTAATGCCTGGTCCTCAATTTTGAATCTAAGACCCTGGAGCTGATGTGTCTCTCTGAACTCCCAAGTACCACAGAGGCTGAGGTTAGATCCATGGGTTGACACTACATTCCAGACAAGTGTCCAAGCCTCCTGACTACCACATGGTGCCTGTGACACTGGCTGCTTTGTGCCACCTCGCCAAGGCAGGCCTAGATTGCTTTATAAACTCTTGGTGGCATTCTGCCTGGGGCTGGCAAAGCCAGACAGGGCACAGGAAGGGGGTAGGGGAGGGGCAGTGACATCCCAAATAAACCTCGTGGTATAGAAACCCTCTTCCTTTCGCAGAGCAGGAGACACTGTTTTCCACACTGGCTGAGGAATAGAGGAGAAGGTGGGGTGGGGGTGGGGTGGCTTCAGAGGTCCGGAGGCCACAGGGGCTCTTCATACTGATGTCTTTTGTGATGACCATGCTCCATGTAACCCACACAGGTGCTTCAGGCTCAACAATTGAAAATGGGGCGGAGAACGTCTACTCAGGGGTTAGAAAGAGGAAGAGGAAGGAGGAGCTGCCACATGGCTCAGTTGCTAGGGTGCTGGCTCAGCATTTGTGGAGCTCTGGGTTCAATCCCCAGCATCCCATAAGCTTACCGTGGTAGTAATTTTACTGCTCAGGAGGTGGAGACAGGAGATTGAGGGTTCAAGGCCAGCCTAAGCTATTATAGTGAGAACTTGTCTCAAAGAGGGAATAAATTTGGGGAGGGAAGAAGACACTAATTCAATGTTCTAGAAGCCTCTGAGGGAAGGAAAACACATCTGGACCAGACTTTTCAAAGGCTCTTTTGGAGTGGACAAAAGGTGCCATTTCCACTACTCCTTGCAGGGTGAAGGGACTTTTTAGGCCCCTCCACGCCTAAACCTCTCATCTCTGTGAGCGCGCTAAGCTGTTCTCTCTGATTCTTAAGTCTAGTTAGGATAAACATGCACCCCAAGGGCTGATCAGCCCAGCCAGTTACTCCTATAGCTCTGAGGGAGTCCTGGCCCTCAAAGCATGTAACAAGTGCCAGGCCTGTATCTGTCCTTGGGTTTAAACCCACGAGGCATACGAGTTCCCTCACCCCTTAAAAGAAACAACTATGGCCCTCCCTCCCAGGGAGCACACAAAGGACCGTGTGCAGCAAGATGGACTTCAGACGGGCCAGCTACTCACAGGAATACAATCTGTGCTAGCCATATTTTCTGAGGTGGTGCTCCAGTGTTCAGGAAGACATTCTTCAATGTCAGAATGGGCAAAACATTTGGGGGAATTCAGCCCAAGGGGCTTCCTTTAGAGAGCGAAGCCAGGTTCTTGCTTATAGTCCATGCGTGGGACTATGTAGTATAACTTTACAAGAAGTGACTAGCCACAAGGTTGCAACGTTCTCTTGGGTAGAAACCATAGGTCTGATTGAGAAATTAATGGGTACTGAGAAGCAGAGGCCAGATGGAAGGCTCCTGCCCACCCTGTGATGTTCTTGCTATGTCTTAGGTCTGAGCTGGACCCCAAGGCAGCACCCTGAGGGAATGGGCTGAGTCAGGGATGGTATATAGGACCCTCACAGAGGCTGGGGGAAATTGGGTGTATGATTCAGTTAATAGAGGGCTTAGCCTAGCACACAAAAGGCCCTGGGTTCAACCCCCAGCACCATGTTGACTGGATACGGTAGTGTATGCCTGTCATCCCAACACTTTCGAGGTGGACAGAGGGGTAGCAGGACTTCTAGGTCCTCCCTGGCTACATGGAAGTTGAGGCCAGCCTGGGATATGTGAGATCCTGGGGGCTGGGGTTTGGGGGCGGTTACCTGTTCTCTCTGGCAGCTCTGTCCCATAATGTAGAAGTGCTGGCTACGCTGTTTTCCCAGGGGTCTTCTATCCTCAGAAGCTGGGTCTCCTGATCCTAAAGAAAATTAAAGTCCAGAAGAAGCCTGTCAGAATCTCTGCAATACCATTCTCTCCTCACCAGCTGAGGAGCTTAATACCCTGATACTGAGGACTGACTCCAGATAGAGTATAGTTTCTAGAAGGATCCATGAGCCACAAGCCATAAGCCCAACATAAGGTTTCTAGCAGAGCATTATTCTGGAAGCACTTCCTAGACTCTCCACTGGAGGCAGAAGCCATGTGCTTCCGGGAGGTGATCAGTTGACCTAGAGAGGAACCAAGGCACCTTCCAAAGGCCATCTTTTCAGAAGTGTGACCTTCATCCTGCTTTCTGTTTGCGCTCGACCATTTAGCTTAAACTGTGATATGGAGACTCTCAATTCTAAAAACAATGCATGGTGCTTGTTTTAAAGTCCAAGGATACAAGTAAGGGTTTTTTAAGAACTTGAAATCACACTCCTGCAGAAATAGCGCCCAACATTTTAGTTATGTCTCCTCCTTTGTGTTTCTCACCAGATACCTACATATATCAACAGCACAAAAGAGAGACATGCTACAGTGTTCTTAGTTTTTCGTTGGTTCTTGCCACCTGGAGCATGGGAGGTCGGAGGACAACCAGCAGTAGTTGAGGTGAGTTTCCTCTTTCCGCCATGTGGGTACTGGGGATTGAACTCAGGGATTCAAGCTTGGCAGCAAGCACCATTGCCTACTATGCTGTCTCACTGGCCCTAAAATATTTTCAAATCTACCCGTTTTTCCATGGCATACTGAAAATCGTTCTCTCTCTCTCTCTCTCTCTCTCTCTCTCTCTCTCTTCTCTCTCTCTCCTGATGTAGACCATGGTGAAGGCTAAATATACCCAGTAATTAAAATTTGCTATGATGGTGCTTACTGTGAGAAAAAGGGAATAGCCAAGACAATGTCTATGTTACTTAGCTTGAATAATGGGGTAATAATTTCACTGTGTGTGTCCCTGTGGTGTGTGTCTCTGTATGTGTCTATATACCTGTGTATACATATATCTCTGTGTGTGTGTGTGTGTGTGTGTGTGTGTTTAGTGTGTGGTATATGTGTGTCTGTGCATCTCTGTGGTGTGTGTGTGTGTCTAGTGTGTGGTATATGTGTGTCTGTGCATCTCTGTGGTGTGTGGTGTGTATGTGTGTATATGTGTGTCTGTGTATCTCTGTGTGGTGCGTGTGTGTGTTTGTGTGGTGTGTGTCTGTGTGTAGTGTATGGTATGTGTGTGTGGGTACACATAATACCTTAAGTGTATATAGTTTGTCAGTTTGACACCAGTAAAGCTGAGAGGTGAATCCTACCCAATTAGTCATTAGATTGATGGCTGCTTTGTCCAATCTCTAAGAGACAGAACAGCTCCAACTGTTCTGTGCTTGGCCTAACAATTGGCATGCTGAAGCTACCTCAAAAGAGTCCCCTCTTTCCTACTGCAACTGGGGAAGCCAAGAACCCAGGCTTTCAAATGAGGGTACAATGCCAGGCAGCTGGCCCGAGGCACAGAGGTTGGCAGTGGAGAGTTCTGCTGGAGCGCCGTACACAGGCACAGACAAAATTGGCTGATGTTCATTATTTGTTTGCAGCATCAGATTTTGATTAGCCAGGGCTACATAGAGAAACCCTGTCTCGAAAAAAAAAAAAAAAAAAAAAAAAAGACACACAACAGATTTTGATTAGCTATTTCTACTTAATCCCTCCATGTGAAGGTTTCTGTAAGAAAGGAAATGGAATGGGCATTTGTATTCTTTAGGTGCTGAGGAGCAGCAGTAACTGGATTGCCTGTGTATTGACACCCAAGTTTAATGGGGGTGACAAGGCTGTACCCCTCACATAGTAAAGTGCTGGATGTAGCTTCAAGATAAAGCTCAGGTGCAAGGCAGGGATTCGTAGCTTGAAGCCCTACTTGGCCTTTTACTAGCTTTGATTTGGGAAGACGTCATCTTGAGAAGCTCTCACTATGCAGCCCTGGCTATCTAAGAACTATGTAGACCAGGCTGTCCTAAAACTCACAGAGATCCACCTGCCTCTGCCTCCGAGTGCTGGGATTAAAGGTGCACGCCATCACACCCTGCCTGGGAAGGCTTCTCAATGAACCTGCAGTCCCCTCAGCTATGAAATGGGCATGATCGTGGAGCTGAAGGCTTGTTCCTAAACGGTACTGGTGTCTGGTTCATACCTAGTGAGTGTTCCCTGTCATTTGTGGACTGACTGGACAGGCCGTGAGAAGCTGAAGTAGAGGCACTGCCTACTCAGGTAAGCTTCAAGGCAGTGAAGGAACTTTTGAGTTTTTGTTTATTTGGTTGGTTGGTTTTGGAGACAGGGTTTCTCTGTGCAGCCCTGGCTTTCCTGGAACTTTCTCTGTAGACCAGGCAGGCCTTGAACTCACAGATCCGCCTGCCTCTGCCTCCTGAGTGCTGGGATTAAAGGCATGCAGCACCACAGCCTGGCAGGAACTTTTATTTATATATGACCTTTTATTTATCATTTTAAATGAAATTCTATATTTTTAAAAAAGATTTATTTATTTATTTTATGTGAGTACACTGTTACTCTCTTCAGACACACCAGAAGAGGGCATCAGATCCCATTACAGATGGTTGTGAGCCACCATGTGGTTGCTGGGAATTGAACTCAGGACCTCTGGAAGAGCAGTCACTGTTCTTAACCACTGAGCCATCTCTCCAGCCCCCCCCCTTTTTAAATAAAGCTTGATATAGTCAGATGTGCACATTATCAGACTGTGTACACACACACACATATGCAGAGAGAGAGAGAAAGAGAGAGAAGAGAAGAGAGAGAGAGAGAGAGAGAGAGAGAGAGAGAGAGAGAGAGAGAGAGAGAGAGAGAGAGTTTCCTGGCACCTTCATCTCTCTTTTCCTGGTCTTCTTCAGCATCTTCATTGTCTATAGGGATGGTCCCATCTTGCCTACATGACTTCCTCTGGGTATCTCCTCCTTTTTTTTCAGGGGTGTTTCAGGCTCAGTTCTGGCTTTGGGGGAGCTGGCCTAGCAGACAACTGTGCAGTGTTTCTGTGGCAATCCTTGACTTATCCCCCTCAGCATCTCCTTCTGTCTTTCCAGTGGGGTGGCCATAAACATAATCTTTGAATGCTGACATGGCGCCCTCTGTGCTGGTCTGCGCTGGCTGCTTGCTTCCATGTCTCTATCCTGCTTCTCTCTACTCTGGTCTGTTTTCATCTGTATGGATGTTTTGCCTGCATGTATGTCTGTGCACCACACGTAAGAAATGCTAGAGAAGACTGTTAGAGGGTGTTGGATTCCCTGAGACTGAAGTTATAGTTGAGAGCTGCCATGTGGGTGCTGGGGATAGAACCTGAGTCCTGTGGAAGAGTGGCCAGTGCTTTTAACTGCTGAGCCACGTCTCCAGCCCCTTTATGAGTTTCTCCATTTTACCCAACAGGACTCAAGTGTGTAGCTCAGTGGCAGAACGTGACTTACAGGCACCAAAGGCTCTAGGTTCAATCCTCAACACTGCCAAATGAATGAATAACTCTCAACTATTAATTTCATACAATAACTCTCAACTGTAACTTTTAGGAGCTGCTCCATATAACAATAATATTGATTTATGTAATCATCAAATTTAAATGTATATACATTTTAAAACTTGAAAGTCAACTCTTAAGCCACCAGCTCATCCCTAGAAGATTTAAAGACTGGTTGTTGACAGCACATGGGCATCACCGATATCTAATTCTAGACAATGCCCATTATGGAGTTAAAAAGGTGGCTCAGTGGGGACAAATATTTAATCACAAGTACAAGCATGCAGGTTCGAATCCCAGCACCCACATAAAAAGGACAGATGTAATCACACGCCTGTAGCCCTAGAACTCTCAGAGAGGATTAGCCACCTGTAGCCCTAGAACTCTCAGAGAGGATTAGCCAGACCCCTGTCCTTTGCTGGCTCCCAGCCTTGTTCTAGGTTCAGTGTGAGATGCATCTCATGGGAGTAGGGCAGAGGGTGTGATGGATCAGGGTACCCGCCATTCTCTTCTAGCCTCTGTGCATACACATGTACCTGTACCCCACCCCAGCGTGCACACACACACAGGCTCATGCTTGCACATAGAAGGAAATGCCCATCATCCCCTGGAGAAACTGAAGCCATCAGCAGTACATTCCCCAGCCCAAGAACACTTATCTGGCCTTGTCTAGACTTTAATGCACATAACCTCAAAATAATTAAAATGCATGATCTAGGGGCTAAGAGCACAAGAATTTTTTGTTGTTGTTGTTGTTGTTGTTGGGTTTTGTTTTGTTTTGTTTTTCAAGACAGGGTTTCTCTGTGTAGCCCTGGCTGTCCTGGAACTCACTCTGTAGACCAGGCTGGCCTTGAACTCAGAAATCTGCCTGCCTCTGCCTCCCAAGTGCTGGGATTTAAGGCGTGCGCCACCACTGCCCGGCTCACAAGAATATTTTAAGAGGAGCTCTCAGTGAAGCTTTCTCCACAGAGGTACTGCTGTGGCCTCAAAGGCTCCAGAAGCCTGTGCTGATGAGAGCCAGTAGCCGACCCAAACCAGAGCAGAGACTGAGCCAAACCCATGAGCATGTGCTGGTCCAGATCTCATGGCAATTCTTGTGCCTTAGCCTCCCAGTGCCAAGACGATGGTACCACCACGCTGGGCATAATTTAGGAGTTTTTGTCATTTATTGTTTTGATTTTGAGTATTCTACTTTCTAGTTCAGACTGGCCTGGAACTTACTATGTAAACCATAATAGTGTCAAACTCAGGGCAATTCTCCTGCCTCAGCCTCCAAAGTGCAGGGATTACAGGCACAAGCCACCTCATCCAGCATCATATATGGTTTAGTTTTATCATTATGAGAAAATGCCCTCCTTTCTCTACTAGACAGGCTTATAAACAGAGACACTGTCCCCCCTCCGCACACACACACACCTGACTGCCTTCGTGGCTCAGGGGCAGCTTCCCCAGTTCGTCCTGGACCATGCAGCATCCTAGAGGGAAGTGGTACTCCCCATCCCATTGGTGCAGCTGATGGGGAAGCTAGAAGATGATGCTTGGTCCTCTTTCATTCTCTGCCAACCACCAACTGTGACCCAGGAGATGAGCGGGGGAGGGGAAGGAGCTCTGGGATCTGTTGGAGGCTCCGTGATGGTACGTCTCCCTAGGAGACTGCTTAGTTCAGAGGTTAGGCAGAAATAAGGAGTGTATCTGTGGCCCGCCATGCTGGCAGCTTGGGCTGAGCTGTGCTGTGCTGTTCCATCTGTGTGGGCAGTTCCTGTTAGGTGTGGACGTTCTCCATTTCTTCAAGTGCTGTGCAAGCCCCGGGTGGGTCCTCTCTGGGACTGTGAGGGTGTCTAGAACTATCTTCCTTGTAACAGAATCAAAAACAACTGTGTAAGCGAAGTGTGTATCTTCCCAACAGTTCCGGTTCAGGCACCGTTATGAGTTTCAGATGAGAAGTTTCATTTCTTGGATCAGGATGTGAATCTGATTTCTCGCCGTGCCAGTTACACCGAAGCCCACGGTCCATTCTAGGTTTGCTGGTGACCGGGATCCTCATTTCTTGCCAGCTCTGGCTTCCCTGGTGTTGGGAACCTGCTCTCTCAGAGAGAGCTGAAGCATTCCTTCACAGCAGCCCTTGTACTGTCTCCCCCAGAGGACACATGTTACATAGCAAGACTGAGATCTGAAAGGGGGCTGGAGACCTGTCATGCCCTGCTGATCTTCTATTCACCCCAACCCTCCAACTCTGTCAGGTACTAAGGATTGAACATAGGACCTCAACCAGCTAGAAAAATTATCTACACTGTGCTATAAACCCAAGCATAATTTTACTTCCTTATTTATTTATTCATTCATTCATTCATTCATTCATTTAAATATTTAAGACAGAGTCTCCCTATCCCAGGCCTTGACTCTCCTGAGTCCTACCTCAGCTTTTCGAGTGTCCGGGGTTATAGGTCAGTGCCACCCCAACTTGCCACTCACTGTCACGGTCTTTGTCATTTTGTCCCTCTACAGCCCTGCGTCAGGGCAGACACTGAGTGTTAAATTGTCAAGTTGGAAGGGTCCAGAAGCACCTGAGAGTCGGGCTTCTGGGCATGCCTGTGGGGGACGGTCATAAATGAATTGATACGGGAAGACTCGTCTGGACTGTGGGCAGGTCCTGGTGTGGATCCTAGACTGTATAAAACGGAGAGATCAAGCTAAGAGCAGCATGCATTTACTGGCTTCTGCTTCCTGACTGCAGATGGGATGCGACCAGCTGCTTCAGGCTCCTGCTACAACAATGCCCTTGTCTGAACTGTGAGCCAGAATGAGCCATTTTTCCTTTTAAGTTGCTTTTGTCAGTGTAATCTATCACAGTAACAGAGGGGAAAAAACTAAGACACTGACCTGCTGGGGAAAGACAAACCAGGTGTGGTGGTAGTACATACCAGCAAGGAGGCAGAGGCAGGAGGATGGTGGATCTGAGAACAGCCCAGATTACACAGTGAGATACTATCTCTGAAGTCAGCTAGGAGAACAGCTAAGGAGACAGTTGGTAAAATGTTTGCCTTGCAAACAGATGACATCACTTTGATCTCCAGGACTCAAGGAAAAATAGCTAGGCATGATAGCCCATGCTTGCAAAGTCAGAGCTGGAGAGGCAGAAGCAGGCAGATCCCTGGGGCTTGCTGACCAGTCAGCCTCACCTGATTGGTGAGCTCAGATTCCAGGGAGAAACTCTCTCAAAACGTAAGGTAGATGGCTTCTGAGGAATAATACTTGAGGTTGTCTTTGGGCCTACACACACACATACACACACACACACATGCATACACTCAGGCACACATGTGCACCTGCACACACAGAAACATGCACATACAACACATACAAAAAAAAAAAAGAGCAAATGGGTACTGGGGTGTGGTGGTTTCAAATAGGTGTGACCCCCATAGACTTGTGTTTGAATGATTGGCCCATAGAGAGTTGCACTATTAGGAGGTGTTGCCTTGTTGGAGGAAGTGTGTCACTTTTGGGACAGGCTTTAAGGTCTCCTATTGTAGGAGGAGCTAAGGTGGGAGGAGTTAGGAGAGGAAGCTATAAAGGAAGAGAGAGGAGCAAGAGAGAGCAGAGATGTAGGAGCGATGGAGACAGATGTTCACGTGTCTGTAGCAGTCAAAGGTAGTTGGTATACCTAGGTTGGGTATTGGGTTACACTTCTGATTGTATGGGTATCTTGTTACTGACCATTGCCAAAATATAATATATAAGCTTTGATTAATCTAAAAGAATTAGAGTCTCATTCTCTTACTGGGCCCACATGGATGGCGGAATGGTCTGGGCAATGCCCTGCCTTGTGGAGATAGCATGGAAGATTGGCAGAGCCATCTCCCACGCTGGCATCTAGTGTGTGGCAGGGCTGGGGTTTCAGCTGGCCATTTCTAGCTGCAGCACGCACGTGGCCTCCAGCCGAGAAACATGGTGGCTGGGCTAGGCAGAGCGGCTGCAGCTTAGATAGTTGGCCTGGGCCAGAGGCGATTTTTAAATAATTACTACAACATCCTATGCTCAAGCTCAGCCCAGAGGCACACAGTCTCCTTCTGGCTGCCTGTGGATCAAGGTGTAGAATTCTCAGCTCCTTCTCCAGAACCACATCTGTCTGGACGCTGCCATGCTTCCTACCATGATGATAATGGACTGAGCCTCTGAACCTGTAAGTCAGCCCCAATTAAATGTTGTCCTTTATAAGAGTTGCCTTGGTCATGGTGTCTGTTCACAGCAGTAAAACCCTAAGCAAGACATGGGGGATTTTCCCAAGTTGTCCACTTGTGATCAATGTCTGTACGGTATCTACCTATCAAAATTCATATAAAAAATGGCATTAGCCTCATCATGCCAGATATTTAACCGTAGTGAGATAAGTCTCTTTCAAATTACTCTGTCACCCTGGAAAAGTGTGCCTCTCCAGGCAGCCTCAGTGGAATGTATGGGTTAAAAGGTTGAGGTTTGGGTCTCTCTCTCTCTCTCTCCTCTCTCTCTCCTCTCTCTCTTGATTCATCTTATTGAACCCAGGAAGCTGACTGAGGCAGAAGGTCACAGGAGCTTTTAAACCCCCTGTGGTGTAGGGGTCCGAGCCCAGGTCCCTGTGCACTTGCCTTAGGAGAGCCTGAATTGCCTCTGACAATCCTCACTTGAGTTCACTCCCATTTTCCCCAAAGGACAGCATTTGCCATCTTTGTAGAGTAGAGTGACTGGGTTCTTGATGGAAAAGTACGTGGGACCCGGGTGAGTTCTACCTTCCCAGGTGTCTGAGGAACGGTCTTTAGCTGGTGGGTTGGAGTCCTGGGAACAGAAAGAGACAGAAGAGTCAGGTTGGGGCACTCAGCATCCTATGGAAAGGAGAGCACCAGTCCTGGGTATCACGTGGGCCTTGCCCTTTGTCCCCTCCAGATCTTGATGTCCTTACATTCAGAGAGTAGACGATATAACATATCCACTATACCTGGATAGACACCAGGTCACCTGTTCTACTGGAGCTTCACAAAAATCTTGGATAAGAGAGGGACAATGTTGACAATGATATTAACCATGAAGGTGACAATAAGGGATGCCAGGGACTGCACTAAAGATGACTTCCATGGCTGCCTGGAAGCTTCTCAATACCGTGGGGACCCGAGGATCATTCTCCCACGGGGAAGCTGGAGCTCAGAGATATCAATTCACTTGTGCATGGAAGAACTCAGTCCCTTCCTCCCTAAATTCTTCCTTCTAGGGGTGCAGGGACTGAGGCTCAGAGCTGGTGAGAAGCTCAGAGCAAATAAGACTTACTGCGGTGTTATTTGTATTTGTCTGTTTTGAGATGGGAAATCTCATGTAGTCCAGTGTGGCGCTTTGATAGGCTCATATATCTGAATGCTTAGTCGCTGGGAGTGGCACTGTTTGGAAGGGTTAGAAGGATTAGGAAATGTGGCCTTGTTGGAGGAAGTGTGTCACTGGGGGTGGGCTTCGAGGATTTGAAAGCCCAGGCTCTCCCTCTCCCCGTCCTCGCCTCTCTCTGTGCTTATGGATCTGGTTCCTGCTCTCAGATAGGTCTTCAACACCATCCCTGCCTAGTGCCGCCATACTTCCTGCTGTTAAGTCTGAAACCCTGGGACAAATGGCTGAGCTGCCATGTTCTCCCAGCATCCCTCTGGCCCTACCTGTTATAGGGTATGGCTGGCATACCCTGTCCCCTACCCCATCCCCAAATTCTCCAGTCCAGGGGTTGGGCTGCCCTTCTCCCTAGAGGCTCTTCTCTATATAATCCAGCCATCTTGATTACCAGCTCCTTTGGTATTTTTGCTCTTTCGGCTGCTGCACCTGGTTTCTCTCTCTCCCCTGTCCTTTTTCCTCCCCCTCTCCCTACATGGTCCAGCTCAGTCTGGCCATGCCCACTCTGGACCCTCCCAGACATCCTGCCTCTGCCTAAACTCCCTTTGATCTACAGAAAGCTTTCTCCTCCACCACATCTAGGACAGTCATGTCCTTTCCTTTTCTATTCCTGTTTTCAATGATAATGGACTAACCCTCAAACTGTAAGCAAGCCCCCAGTTAAATGCTTCATTTTATAAGAGTTGGCTTGGTCTTGTCTCTTCACAGCAATAGAATGGTAACCAAGACAGAAGTTGGTACCAGGGAGTGGGGTATGACTGCAGCAGACCATGCTGTTTGTTGGAGAAATATGGAAGTCATTGAGATTTTGAACTAGAAAAGTAGCTGAACCCTTTGTAAGGGGACGGGCACATCCTAGTAGGAACAAAAACAGTAGAGCATTGTGGGCCCAGCTCAAGAGGATTCGGAGGGGAAGAATATTAGTGGTCTTGTGATTGGCTAAGAATGAAGATCCTTTTTGCCCTTGTCCTAAAAATCTGCCTGAGGCTAAATTGAAGCAGAGGATGGGGTGGGGAGGGGTGGGGGTTGAATGAATGGTATTGGCAGAGGAGATTTCGGTACAGCCTAGTGTTGATTCTGTCATGTGCCTATCAGGAGTCACTATGCTATGCATAGTATACTATGCATAGTAGTCACTATGGTGAAAAGGTGCAAGACAGACAAAGAGAATACAAAATATACAGTTTGAGGAGAAAAGGACCTCCAGGAAATGTAATGGAGCTAAGTCCAGTGTGTAAAGAAATAAAGTTTAATGAAAAGCCCAATGGATATAAATAGAATGGAGGGCATGGTGACCTCGGGCAAGACCCCACCCAGCTAAGTTTCCAACCTGTGAAAAGGAATTTGGAAAAGCTTAGGCATTGAAAGAAATCATCAATAGCAGAACTCCGGTGAAGATGTAATTGAACAAGGGGTCCGGGTTCCAACCCCAGGAAGCAGCAGAACTTGGCAGCTTTGGCCATGTGGTTCTGGCTGTAGCATCAAAGAGAGAAGAAAGGGTTGTGGAATCTCCCTACAAGAGCAAGGAAAATCCCTGAGGCCAGTCATGTGTCAGAGGTGTCCTTATATGGAAGCCCAGAGAGGCATTGTGGGAAACTGTGAATGTGAATCCTGGATTGCCTTGGAGACCCCAAGATGTTGGAGATGCCAGAGTCAGGAGACAGCTCCTAACGGAGTGAAAATCGCCCAAGACAGAGAAGTAGTAAAGTCGACGAAGCTGAAAGTGCATTGACATTCAACATGGAGACGCAGAATTTGAAGCTCGGGATTTTTTTTTTCTGTCTTGCTTTGATCCAGAATTTCCTTACCATGTTCCCTTTCTTCTTTCAAAACGGTAATGCATTTCCTGTGCCATTGTATGTTGGAAGTATATGACCTGCTTTTTTATTTTACTGGGGATTACAGTTAAGAGATCGCCATGAAAGGCGATCAGGAAAGACTTTGAACTTCGAGCCTTTAAACCTGGTTTAGACTGTGATAGACTATGGGGACTTCTGAAGTTGAACTGGATGCATTTTTCGTTATGTTATGGCTACAAGCCTATGGGGGCCGGGAGCAGAATGTGGTGGTTTGAATAACAGCAGACCCCAGAGGCTCATATAGTTGAATGCTTGGTCACCAGGGAGTGATGCTATTGAAAGGATTAGAAGGATTAGGAGGTGTGGCCTTATTGGAGGAAAGATATCATCTCTAGGGGTGCCTTTGAGGTTTCAAAAGCCCATGCCAGGCCCAAATGTACTCTCTCTCTCTCTCTCTTTCTCTCTCTCCCCTTCCAGATCAGGATGTAATGCTCTTAGCTCATCACCATGCCTGCATGCTGCTATGTCCTCTGCCATGATAATAATGGACTTACCCTGGAAACTGTAAGCTAACCTCAATCAAATGTTTCCTTTTGTAAGTATTTCCTTAGTCCTGGTGTCTCTTCACAGCAATAAAACAGTGACCAAGACCACCAGTGTGGCCGTGAACTCGCTATGGCATCAAGAATGACCTTGAACTTAGGTTCCTTCCACCTCTACCTCCCATGTGCTGGACAACAAACATACAAGGGCTTTGCGCGTGGAGGCAAGCACTGTACCAATCGAGCTACATCCCCAGCCCCAAAACATGTAAAGGGACGTTCGGGTTTGAGCTGGGGAGGTGGCTAAGCAGTTATCACATAAGCATTAGGACCCGGTTGGATCCCCAGAGCCTCTGTAATAGACTCACACAATAGTGACCGTCTCCTATCACAGTGTCTAACGGTGAGATGGAAACCAAGATACAAGAAGACCCAGAAGTCCCTGGGCCACCTGGCCTGCAGTACCCAGTAACAAATGAGATGAGAGATGAGGGCTAAGATTGTCCTCTGACCTCTGCCCATGGCCCAGACATGTGTGGTCCCCAATCCCACTGCTCACACAAAGATGGGTTGCTTTATTTTATTTTTTTCCGTGCCTGGGTTAATGGACATAATGGAGCCGTAAAGCCATGGTTGGCAAGAGAGAGAGCGAGCTCAGGGAGTCAGGTGAACCAGACTCTAGTGAGTGTCTCAGTGTCTCAAAGTCCTCCTTCCTGCTTCTGCCTTGCCCCTCCCCCCTTTGCTCAGTGGGACAAGAGCTACTGCTATCATTACATTCCGTTCTACACTGGTCTGGGGGTGACCCCATTCCTCCCCAGTCTCCCCACTTCTCTGCTTTTCTAAAGTCACGTATTCATAGCGCTTACAGCCTGCAGGAGGGAGACTAAGAAATCCCACAAGCCACAGGGACCAGCTACAAGTGGTAGCTGTCGTGAAGAGACTAGGGAGCCCCGTACTATTCCTGCAAGTCTTCCTGGAGGAGGCAACTGGAACTGGGCCAAAGTTTTCCTCAGAGGCCTTTGAAGCAGGGGCCAGGTGAACCTTGATTAAAACAAAACAAAAACCAAAAAACACTCTTTTCTGACCTGCACAGATACTGTACACATATAGTACATGGACATATACGAAGGCAAAACACCCAAACACATAACATTTAAAAAAAAAAGAAAACTTAAAAAAAATTTCTCCCTAAGGCTGGCAAGATGGCTCAGCAGATAAGGAGCTCAGAACTCACATGGCAGAAGGAGAGAATGTATTCAAATTGTCTTCTGTCCCCTGCATCTGCAGCACAGACACAGCATAGAGACAACAGAACAGAATAAAAAGATATCAGGACCTCATGCAAGTGTAAGTCAAGGAGATTTTTTTTTCCAAGACAAAGACATGGTTGCTCTGGTTAGCCCTGACTGTCCTGGAACTCACTATGTAGACTAGGCTGGCCTCGAACTCAGAGAGATCTGCCTGCCTCTGACTCTTGAGTGCTGGAATTAAAGGAATACCACCAGGACCTCCCTCAAGGAGAGTTTGTAAATTTAAATTTCTTTGGCATTTGCGTGTGTATTTTTTTGTGTGTGTGTTTACAAGTAAGTGAGAACACACATGCACATGTACTTGTGTGTACACGTGTGAACACACATGCACACATGTGTACATGTGTGCACACACTCGCACACAGTGTACACGTGAAAGTCAAAAGACAACTTGTGGGAATGGGCTTTCTCCTTCTTACCACGTGGTCGTCAGGCTTGACTGCAAACACGCTTACCCACATGGCCATCTCATTGGATCCACCTGGGTGTCGTCTGAGACATGAGCCGGAGGTGGAGAGATGAGTATCTCATATCAGAGAGCTGCCTGTAAGATTCCCAGGGCAGTCCTCCCTCTCAGCTTCACCATCTCAGTGGCAGCCCTGTGGGGACTCTCTGGGTGCCACCCTCTGGAGGAGATGCCAGCCCCCTAAGGCAGTGGTTCTCAATCTTCCTAATGCTGCAACCCTTTAATACAATCTCTCATGTTGTGATAACCCCCAACCATAAAACCGTCTTCGTTGCTACTGTCATTTTGCTACTCTTAAGAATCATCATATAAGGATATGTGACCCCTGTGAAAGGCTCTTTCATCCTGTTAAAAAGACCTCGAGACCCACAGGTGAGAACCACTGCCTCAAGCATTCCTGATACAGCACCGGCTAGAGGCAAACCTCAGAACTTACTATGAAATGGTGCTTGGAGGCTTCTCAAATCAAGATAGTGTCTGGAGAGTCCAGTAGGAACCCCCTCTTCCAGAACTGCTGTCGCGGGTTCTTCCACACTCTTGCCGTTGCCAACCAGTAACCACCTGCTCTCAAACCTGCTCCATCCAGCACCAGACAGAGCCTGCATCTCCCCAGAGCCTCAGACCAGTCAAGCCAAATCTGCCTTGCTTTCACCAAAACAAAGCAAACCCAAAACCTCCCATCCTACCTCAAGTCATTGAATTCAAGCGCTTCACAGAGGAAGCAAAAGACTTCCTAATCTCACGCTTTAAAAAAAAAAATGCCAGCTATGCGCTCCCACAGGCGGCCAGTCCCGGAGGCCGAGGGCCCTGTGGCTGTCTTGCTGGCTCCCCAGCTGATCTACAATTCAATTCTCTTTTGTGCACAATCCCAGACACTGTCTTACAGTTCAGATCCAAGCTTTCTGTCCCAGTGCCTTGCCCTCAGGCACTCCCTGAGCTCAGAAGCACACGCAGAGACCAAGACAGACTAGAATCAAGGCCAGAAACTGACCATGTCGCTTCATGTGTCTTGGACAGAGAAGGTGGATTTCTGATCTGGCTCAGCATCCGTTGCGGTTGCGGTTGCGGTTGCATTCTGGGTCCCAGGCACTGGAGGGAAAGGCTGTGAGAAGTCAGAAGATGGCCAGAACAGAACCACGAGACCCTCACAGAACTTCATACAAAGCAGATTAAACACAACATACTCAAGGCAGCCATGATGTGAGTGTCGGGGGTTCTGGGTGTCAGACTGGCGGTGAGTTGGCTCTAAGAAGATGCTGGATCTGACCTGGGGGTGAATGAATGACCTGTTGGTTTCCCCAGGAACTGTCCATATGCTCTCTGCTTTAAGCTCGTACCAGGATCACCAGAGTGTCCACTATTGCTCTCTACAGTTAACTATAAGTAAATGATTTTCATCAGTATTGAGATACCTGGAAAACAGGTTATACCTCTACTTATAAGGGGTTATATAAATGCCAAATAATTAGTATGCACCCTAATGGTTAGCCATGCTGTTCTGATAAGAAAAATAGAGGTTTTAAAAACTTTCTTAAAATTCGCTTTATATCCCAGTATCAGCCCCCCTCTTCCTCCCACTACCCGTCACACAGACCCTCCTCTCCTCATCTGAGGAGGGCGAGCCCTCTCTGGGTATTACTCCACCCTGGCACATCAAGTCCCTGCAGGGTTAGGAGCATCTTCTACCACTGAGGACAGACAAGGAAGTTAGGGGGACGGATCCACAGGTAAGCAACAGAGTCAGGGACAGTACCCACGCCAGTTGTTGGGGGACCCATGTGAAGACTAAGCTGCACATCTGCTACATATGTGCAGGTGTGTGTGTGTTGTGTGGTTGATATTAAGGCTTATTATCAAGCCAAGAAGGACAATGTGTAAATAAAGTCCCCTCTCTGTGTACCAATTGGACCCTACAAAATGGTCTTTTTTGCAAGTAAAAAATCATGGAGGTAGATTGAAATTTTGCTTCTAGGCTGCATCTACGATTGGTAGACAGTGATGGTCTAGCATGCCTTCATCCCCACAGTGATTAACTCTGCATCTCCGTATGAGGGACCCGAGACATTTGCTGTCTGGCCCTTTCCTGTTGAGAGAATCTTCGGGCTTTAAGGCCAGCACAGCTGCCAGTGGTGGGTGCTGAGCACAGGGGGGGCTCTGGTAGGCCACTAGCGAGCTGAGAAAGCTAGTAGGCTTGCAGAGGCTAGCCCATTCACTCACCAGCCCCTTGGGGTGGGCAGCCTTGACAGTGATATACCCTCCCATCGCTACTGATTCCAAACTCACTGAAGGCCAACTCCTAAAAGCCTGCCCAGGGGTCCTGAGGCTTGTCCCAGTTGGCTTTGTATCTCTGTGATAGACGCCATGACTTAAAGTGACTTGGGGTGAGGAGACAGGGGGTTATCTGGCTTATATTCAGGAAATGGTCCATCACCGCCCCATCAAGGGAAGTTAGCAGGAAGTTAAGGCAGGAACTGAAAAGACCTCGGACGGATGCTGCATCCTGGCTTGCTCCTCAGGGCTTGCTCAACTGGCATTCTTATACAACCAAAGACCAGCAGCCCAGGGGTGGCACTGCCTACAATGAGCTGGGTACTCATGTCAATCATTAATCAAGACAAGGCCCTGCAGACCTGCCTACCAGCCCATCCGATAAAAGTAATTCCTCAGTTGAAGTTTCTTCCTCCTGAATGGCTCTAATTCACGTCAAGTAGACAAGGCTAGGAGGATTGGCAGGAGGGCTCCCCTGAGGACTTGGGGTGCCTAGGACTCTGCTTTCAAGGTTACCCCTCTTTTCTCATTTCATCAGAATGACTCAGACTAAAGTAGCCCTGACCCAGAACATTCCAGGATAGAGGAGTGGGTGACTCGTGGGTGAAAAGCTTACAGGACAAAAGTCACCAGACATCCTAGGAAGAAAGCTACCCGAAAAGAATGTCAACAAACTGGGAATCATGTGACTTCCAGCAGAAATCAGCACAGGCCGACCAAGGGTGTCAGAGAGGGACGGCAGAGACACTTGAGAGAGTAAGGAGGAAGGTGGATATGCAAAGTAAGAGCTGAAGTCAGAAAAAGAACTAGAAATATCGCTTGTGGGATACATAAAATAGGTCACTGAGAAATAATAAGAACATGAAAATCGCTCATTGAAAAATAATATAAACATGGAATCATATTTTGATGGCTTTTTTTCTTCTTTTGGATAGAATATGAAAACACAGAATAATAAATTAGACTTCAAAAGACAGGGTGTCATGTAGCCCAGGATGGTGTCAAATTCACTCTTTACCTGAGGCTGGCTTTGAACACCTAAGTCCCCTGCCTCCGTTTTCCAAGTACCAAGATTACAGATGTGGACCACTCTACTTGGCTTCAGAAACTTTTTTTTTCTTTAAAAGATACCGTTTATAGAACCACTGTGCTCATGAATTCAAAAGAATTATTAATATTATAAACAATATTGTTTAGACTATAGAAGATCAAACACAGGATAGATGGATAACCATTGATTAGAATTAAGACCCAGGAAAGAGCTGGAAGATTCCACTGGCCCCCAGTAAGTGGACAAGAAGGCAAAATAAATACAAGAATTTAAAGTTAGACAGCAGAGAAGGCAGAAGCAGAAGAGTCAGTATTGGGCGCCAGGAAGACAAGAAGACAGAAGTTGAAGCTATATGAATAAAACAGCATACATTCCTGATAGCCTGCAAAAATGATAGCTTCAGCCACTAGCAAGAAATACAGAGGAAATACATCTTACATTATGAACTATCACAGACGAAGAGGAATTTCTAAGTGTTTCTAGAGGCGAGAACCACAGTGGTGTCTATAGGATCTGAACCTTCGTTGTCAATAGAAACCATAGATTTTTTTTTAATTTTATTTTTATGTTTATGGGGTGGGTAGCAATGTCCCTCTCATGCATGTGGAGGTCAGAGGACAACTTTTGGGCTCAGTTCTCTTCTTCCACCATGTGGGTCCCGGGGATCGAGTTCAGGTGGCCAAGCTTAGCCACAGCGCCTTAACCCACTGAGCCATCACACTGGCTCAGAAGCTACAGATATTTTTTATTGATATTGTTGTGAATGTCTCAAAATGAGGTTTACACTTATGAGAGCTTCAAAACTATGATTGCTATTGGGTTCTGTTGGTGCTTGTTATATAATGAATTAATAATTAATAATTATATGATTGTTATCACTTTCTCCTTTTGGTCAGGTAGAGTAGAAGTTTGAGACAGTTGCTCACGATGTAGTCTAGGCTAGACTTTCTATGTGGCCCAGACTAACCTTGAACTTGTGACCTCAACCTCCCAACGTGAGGATTACGGGCATGCCCCCGAGCCTTAGCGCTGTTTCCTAAAAGCCATTCTATAGTACCCTCAGTAATCCTATGCATTTCACACACAAACTTTTCTCAGAAAAGATACCTTTCAGGCACTTATCCAGTGGCCCATGGTGCACACGTGCACAGGAGCACACACGCCACAGATCTAAGGGAAGGAGGCTGCACTCTGCCTCCACCTGGTCCTTTCCTACTTTGCCTTACAGATAGAAACTTGCTTTTCTCTCTCCTGTGAACGCTAACAGGGCACAATAGCATCATCATATTCCCTTGGGTCTTCAGTGCCTACAATAGGACTTGGCACCAATTGAGCCATCACCTATAGAGCTTTATATGTGTGTAAAGCTTGGGTCCCACTGGGTGAGATGGATGAATGGAGAGAGTCAGACAGAAGCCGTGAATTCATTCATTTAGCAGGCTCCCTTCACTGATTCCTTTCAGAAGACGAGGCTGCGCTCTGCCCACTGCAGCGGCCGGCTCTGGGGACCACCAGGAGCACGGAGAAGGAGAACCCAGCCCTCATTCCCAGTGAGATCCTTTCTTGCCTGTGGACAGAAGTGAACTGTTTCTGAAGGGACAGTGAATCAGACCACTTGTTCTGGAAAACAGGTGACAGAGAAACCTACCTCTCATATTTTTACCTATCAGCTCGTTCTATAAAGGGTGCCAAGAGAAAGGAAGTGCAGGGCTCTAACATGTAGAAAAGAACACTCTTTTCTTTGATTGCTGAGACTGAACCTCGTTATTAGCCCAGACTGGCCTCAAATTCACAGAGATCTACTACTTCTGTCTCCACAGGCCAAGGCTGTTTTCATTTTATATGGAATGGGATTATATGTATTGAGGCTGGTTTTTAATTCATTTATAGCCAAGGATGACCTCGAATTTTCTTCCTGAGGTCTGGAATTTGAGGACAAGTATCACCATTCTGAGTTTATGCGGTACTAGAGACCAAAGCCATGACTTTGTACATGCTAGGCAGGCTCTCTGCCGATGGAGGTACATCCCCAGTTTGTCTTCTAAAGAAGACAGACGATGAGCTCTCCCAAAGACAGTTTACCTTGATGTAGTTACAGGTCTAACCTAGCAAGCCTTGAGAAGAGGGGGACCCTCCATGGTCCCAGGTGTTTCAGGGACTCCTTCAGTAATGAAATGGATGTTTGCCCTCTCTGGAGTTCCTGTTCCGGTTCAAACTCTATGATGTCATCAACTGGTTACAGTGGCTAAGGGGACCGAGATACCTTGGGACTCCTTTTCTTTATAAGAGATCAGAACTAGGCAAGAAGGCTGGATAACCTCCTCAAACCTGCTTACACGTGCTGAGAGACCATGATGGTACAACAGGCTAAACACCTGCGGCCATGTATCTGTCTAATACCACAATAGGAATGCTGGCAGCTCAGGATAGGGAAGTAGAGATAAGATAGCCTGTAGGGAGGTGTGGTACCCAGGAAGGAGAACTGAGGAGAGGTTATAAGGACAGCTAGGTTCTCAGCTAATAAAGACAAAACCTCGTAGGCTGGGGAGATGGACTCAGCAGTTAGAGCACTGGCTGGTCTTCCAGAGGACGCAGGTTAATACCCAGCAACCACGCGGTGGTTCACAGCTGTCTGTAACTCCTGTTCCAGGGGATCCGACTCCATCACACATACAGTGTGTAAATAAAGACAAATGCACTAGAAAATAACCGACAAAGCCTAGTGAGATTTCTTCAGGGCCCAGGAAGGTTGGGAGGCGAACCATCAGGAGGCAGACACAGGAGAACTAACACAGTTCCAGGACTACCTTGGCTGTCTCAGAAAGACTACAGGAAGTGACCATGATGGAGCTCAGCCATTAGGAGTGCTCATCACCAAGCTAAACCTGAGTCCAGTCCCAGACCCTACATGGTAGAAAAGAGAACTGATTCCAGAAAGATGCCCTCCACCACACTACACACACGCACACGCAACACATATACACACATGTGCATGCATGCACACACAAATAAAAATGTGAAAACTTAAAAACCAAAGGAAGGGGCTGGAAAGATAGCTCTGGCTAAGAGCAGTGCTGCTCCTCCATTGAGCACAGATTTCATTCACAGTACCCACATGGCAGCTCACAACCATCTGTAGTTTCTGGGGATCCGATGCTCTCTTCTGGCCTTGTGGGTACCAGGCGCACACATGGTGTACAGACACACATGCGTGCAAAACATTCATATGCATAAAATAAAAATAAATCTTTGTTAAGGAGGGGATAGGGGAAAGGAAGTAGACTTCCCCAAAGAAACATATTCAAATACAAAAATAAATTTCACAAATCCTATAACACTTCTCCAGAGAGGCATAGCATTAAACCCCAGAAAAGGTTGACGGTGCCATCTAGGACCTGTCCACAGAACTACATGTTCACCGACTGTTTCAGAAAGGTTACAGAGGCCCCTTCAGCTCCCTCATCTGTCCCTAGCCCTGGCTGCCCATCCCCTTCTGGGACCCACCTCTTTGGTTCTGTCTGTCTCCATAGACTGCCTCAGCATGTGACCAACCTCAGAACAGGGAACCATCCTCTCAGGAAGGGGCAGCCGGCAACAATACGGGGCTAAAACAGTGTGTCAAACACATCAAATCGACTGGGCCTTGCAATATTCTTCTCCCTTTGTTTCCCATGAGAACGAAGCTGCCATTCCTCCTCCCCGATTCTGCAGAAAAACTTCTTAGAAGGCTTTAAAACCATATTCCTCCTTTAAGTATTTAAACAAGGTGATACAGACCTGGGTTCCTTCTGACAATTAAAAAAAGATACATCCAGACTATTGGTGGTGGCCCATGCCTTTCATCTCAGTGCTCGGGAGGCAGAGGCAGGTGCATCTCTGTGAGTTTGAGGTCAGCTTGGTTTGAGGTCAGCTTGGTCTACAGAATGAGTTCCAGGACGGCCAGAACTACACGGAAGACATGTCTCAAAAAAATTAATAATAATAATTTTTAAAAAAAGATACATTTGGCAGCAAGCTTACAATCTTCCAAACCAGATAAGGAGTCCACAGAGTCAGGGGACAAGACAGAAAGTGTAGGCATTTCAGGGAAGAGCTGGAAGCGACAGGAAAGGGAGGGCTCCAGACAGTTCCAGCAGTAGGGTTAGGGAATACCACGGACAGGAGGAACCTGCTTCAGGGAGAAAGAGAACTGCAGAGGAGGAGAAAGGACTCCGGGGCTCGGGAGATAGGAAAGTGCTTGTCTCCTAATATCAGGGCTGAGTCGCAGTCACAGATAAGGTTACCTGCCTGTTGTGGTTGGTGTGTCTGCAATTCTAATGGTGGGAAAAGGAGACAGGAGGATGCCTGGGACTTGCTAGACAGCCTGCCTAGCCTAACAGGGCCCAGATCCCACTGAAGGACCCTAAGGAGATGGATGGCATTTCTGAGGGTGACATAAGGTTGTCCTCTGGCCTCCATGCACACGTGCATAACACACATACATACACACAAATATACACACACATACACATGAATACACACCTACATGTGTGTGCACAGAAATATACACATGTACACATATCCACATATGTATACACACACCTACACATGAACATATATCTACATGTGTGCACACACATCTATACATGAATACACATCTACATGTACACACATACAAATATACACCTGAACACATATCTACATGTGTGCATACATGTACATACACTTGCAGAAGGACATATGTGCATACACACACACACACCTCCCAGCTGACACCAGTTCAAGAACAAGCACTGTCAGGTCACATGGCCACTGCTCAGTCATGGGAAGTACTTCAATCAAGTGACATTTGGATAATCGGTTCCATAGATCTTCTGTAGGCAGAAGTCTGGACTTGACTCTACAGACCCCTACTCCCCCTTGATGGACTGAAGATGCCAACAAGCCTCTCGGGAGAAAGCTCAATACTTCAAGCCAAGGTTCCTGGAAACCAAGTTTCTTTTATTCACGGACCGTATTTCATATACCTAAGGTCCTTGAAACAAAAGCAGACAGCAGGACACATACTGTGTCACATGAATGAAAAACAGTACCTGGAATGGTGTCCCACCCCACAATACACACATGGGGGATGACACTCCAGGTGCTCACAGAGTGCCCTGAAGTGGGTGAGACTCCTCCTGGCTCCAGGGCAGTGGGCTCCTCCACACTCGGAGATGCAGGTGCCAAGGCCCTTGTTCCCCCCAAACCCCCGGTGCCTATAAAGCCAACATGACAAGTAGGCCATGTTAACCTAGATCCCCTAGTTCACTAAGCCTTTCTCCCTCTCAAGGGTTCAGGCCCAATCTCCCACCAGAGGTAGCTTAATGCTAGCCTAACCCAGCAGCCCCGAGACCTGATACTACTGAACACTCACAACTCGAGTGAAAGACTTGCCAAAAAGGGATCTTTGAGGCCAGATCCTTTGATTTTGAAAGTCAGCCCATCTTTGGCTAAGATATGCCAAATGGAGGTGTCACTGAGTGTCACTGCCAAGCCAGCACCAGGATGCTTAGAGTTACTGAGAGAGGAAGATCAGCCAGGAGGTCGTCTGGTGGTCTCTGGTCGTCACCCAGCTGGGCCACCTAGTTGTCCTTCCGTGGCTGCTGTAACCTCTTAGCTACAGCTGTTATCAGAGCCGCTCCCTTCCCACTGCCGTCTTCTGACAACATGAACGTCACATCGCACTGAGGGGCCAGCTCTTTCACGGTCTCCTGCAGTATCCGAGAGAAGCTGGGACAAAGCCGAAGATGGGTCAGCAGTCCTTGTAGTGACTATACCATTGTGACCAAGTTTTCAGGGCAAAAATCCTACTCCCATGGGTCAAGTATGGTGCTAGCTGTAGGATTCTCACAGGACCAATCTGAGGAGAACCCTCCATTCCTAGTTTTAGGGCTTTTGTTGGGGGTGGGGCTCCATCAAACTGTCAGTGCTTTTTGTTTTGTTTCTCTGTGTAGCCCTGACTGTTCTGGAACTCACTCTGTAGACCAGGCTGGCCTCAAACTTAAGAGATTCCCCCTGCCTCTGCCTCTCAAGTGCTGGGATCAAAGGTGTGTGCCACTACTGCCCTGAGGTGTCAGCACCTATGGTTTCTTTCTAGCCTTTGTTCAAATCTTAGTTCAAGAAAGAGATTTGGAGCTGGCGAGATGGCTCAGAGTGCTTGCCACCAGGCTGATGACCTGAGTTCGATTCCTGGGCAGGTCCCATGTGCTGATAGAAGAGTGCCAATGCTATAATCTACATAGGTATATAGATACACATATATGCATATGTATGTATATACAAAAGAAATGTGAAGATATTTAAAAGGCTATATTTGTAGAAACCAAACTCTAAAATGTGTGTCACCCAAGGGACAAAGAAAAGAAGCTGTAAGGCAGAGATCAAGCACCATGGGAATTCTAAAATCTTGTTCCACGTCTCTTTGTCACCAAAAGAAGATGGGAAAAAATTATTTTCACCAAAAGCATTGGAAAAAATAATAGCTTCTGCTGGGTGGGGGTGGCGCACTGCTTAATCCCAGCACTTGGGAGGCAGAGGCACTCGGGTATCTGTGAGTTTGAGGCTAGCCTGGTCTACAGAGTGAGCTCCAGGACAGCCAGGGCTGCACAGAGAAACTGTTTCAACCCTCCCTCCCACCCCTAAAAGCAAGTAACAGCTTTCCATACTGAAGCTATTGAACTTAAGCCTCATGACACCCTATGAGGACTATGATTTTTTTTTTTGTCTCTATTCTATTGAAGAAGAGTTGAAGCTCAAAGCAGGCAAAAACTGGTCCTATGCCACCTGGCTTCTGCTGGGTGGTACCCATTTAATCTCCATGCATCATACCCTGAGGGGCAGAGGCCCCTGCTGTTGACCTGGCTGGAATTTAAAGGCTGACTCCTAGCCTCACACGGACAACCAGGAAGCAGGAGCACCAGCCCTTGCATCAGCCTCAGCAGCAGTGGGCTCTACCACGCCCAGTCACCCTCCCCATGGAGCCACATCTTCCCACTGTGAAGATGAAGAGTCTGTGTGGGTTCAGCCTGGGCTACCCACTTGTCTGCCTTTGTCCCAGTTCCCATGCCCGTCTCAGGGACTCACTGTGGGTGCAGCTTGTACAGAGTGCCATCCACGCCCACGGTGACCTTGAAGTGCTGCAGGCCCTGGTCTTCCCTCCTCTTCTCCACAATGGCAGCCATGCCGGCACCGCACATCTGGGCAGCCCTCCGAGACACGGCCCCGCACACCTCTTTCACCACTATGCTGTCCTCACACGTGCTGTCCAGGCCCAGCTGCTGCAGGATCCTCCTGACCTGCAGGAGGGCCAGCGGTCACTGTGGACAAGCAGGCCAGAACATTAGAACTGCCTCCCGCCCCTGGACCTGCTTCGCGTGATCCAGAGTCTTGTCGCCTGGCTGTGCCTTAGGCTGAAGAGCCCTGTCGATGGCTGGAGGTGCAGAATGTCAGAGACATAGGAAAAGTCCCCCACCCTAGGAAGTCCTACTGTCTTTAAACAGCAAGATGTAAGAGCACACTTTGCCCATCTCACTAGGAGTCAATGTTAGGTTCAGCGCCAACGTACCAGATGCCCATTTCCCAGTCTGAGGTTTAAGGTACAAGCTTCTGTCTGACCCAGCATTCACTCTGCAGATCAGTATCAAATTCATGATAATCTTCCTGCCTCTAGTCCCCAGTGGTAGGTAGGATTAGAGGTATGTGCTCTCAACCCAGCAGAATATATGCTCTTTGAAGGCAAAACCTGTGCAGGGCTGGGATATTCAATGATCAAGTGACTAAAGGAATATATGTGGGCTGGGGAGATGGCTCAGAGGTTAGGAGCACTGATTGCTCTTCCAGAGGTCCAGGTTCAATTCCCAGCAACCACAAGGTGGCTCACGGCCCTCTATAATGGGATCCAATGCCCTCTTCTGTCTGAAGACATGGCTGTGTACTCACATACATAATATAAAACAACAACAACAAAGGAATAAATGGCACACGATGACGTGAAGGATGGGAACTCTTAACCCAGAGAGACACAACTGGTCAAGACACAGAGAGAATAGAGATTGTTGAGTGGTGAGCACTAATCAGGACGTCTGGATCATGTCCCCTCCTCCCAGAGTTTAGGTGTCATCTCAGAGAAGGAGCAGAAGGAACCAGAGGTAATGGACGACTACCGCATCAAAACTGGACACGACAGGAGAGCTGCACACACAATTCAGAGCAGCTGAGACTGCGCATGACCTGAGAAGGGCTTAGCCTCTGCACGGAGGGCAGAGGAGGTCATAAAGCTCCCTTGGCTGAGGAGCTGTGGGGGACTGATGGCTGCTGGGAAAGGAAGAGCCGGCTTGAGAGAGCTTTCTTCAGGATCGGGGCCCTGGGAGGCTGCCTGTGCTCCTGCAAATGGCCATACAGTCATGTACATACAGGCAGCATGAGATCCACCCCGAGAGTTCTCTTAACAAGAATTCATGATACTGGGGAGGGAACAGTGTGGGAGGGGGTGAGGTAGGAACTGGTGGAGGAATGGGGAGGAATGGGGGTGGGTTTGATCAAAATAAATTACACGTATATATGAAATTCTCAAAAATAGGGGTTTTGTTTGTTTGTTTTTTGTTTTTTTTTGTTTTGTAAAGAATGAGAACCGCCGGGTGGTGGTGGCGCACGCCTTTAATCCCAGCATTTGGGAGGCAGAGGCAGGTGGATTTCTGAGTTCGAGGCCAGCCTGGTCTACAGAGTGAGTTCAGGACAGCCCGGGCTAACAGAGAACCCTGTCTCGAAAAACCAAAAAAAAAAAAAAAAAAAAAAAAAAAGAATGAGAACCAGCCAGGTGGTAATGGCACACATCTTTGATTCCAGCACTCTGGAGGCAGAGGCAGACAGATCTCTGAGTTTGAGACCAGCCTGGTCTACAGAGTAAGTTCCAGGGCAGCCAGCGCTATACAGAGAGAAAAACTCTACCTTGAAAAACAGAGACAAAAAGAATGGAAACCTGATAGGACCATGAACGTATACAGAGAAATGACACCACAGAGACAAGCTGGCTTCAAGCCTAGACCCAGTTAAGTCACAGAGAGCCAGTGATAAGCGAAGGCAACCTGCACTGAACTCTGAGCTCTGAGCCTGTGAGGTTGCACACTTGATGAATCCTCAAAAGAATGGCAGACAAGCCACCTTGGAGGCAGGGATCACACAGTGGGACGGCCAAGCTACAGAAGGACTACAGATCTGTGGCCTCTGAAGATGTAGCCATTTTATACTGTGGCTACAGAGACCAGGGGTGATACAGCACTGTGTACTGTTTGTCTTGGGGTGACCATGTTTGTTTGGGTTTATTTCTTGTCTCAGTGAGTGTGTTTTAATGTTGGTCACTGCCTAGGAAGGCGGAAGGACAGACAACTCCCAAGACATTGGTCTGGTCATAGGAAGGACAGACAGCTCCTGAGACACTGGTCGGGTCATAGGATCACCAACCAGGCAAGAACTCCACCAACTGAGAAAGTGAGCTCTCAGCGCCTCTCCCTTCTCCTCCGCACTCTCCCAGGATCTTCCTTTGAAGCCCAGACTGCCTTAAACTCTGAATTTCCTGCCTCAGCTGAGTACTGAGATATAGGCAACCATCATACTTGGCTTTTAGAAAGGACATGTGAGGGGACACAGGACACAGGCACAGGCAAGTCGAGCTGACTGAGAGAGAAGTTGTTCTCAGAGGATTCCACTGGTTACACGTGCTCCTTAGCATGCCAGACCGGTGGTGACTCCTCCTCCTCTTCCTTCTCTTTAAAGATTTATTGTTTTCGTTTGTGTGTATGCGTGCTTTGCTTGCACTGTGTGAATGACTTTCACCTGCAGAGGCCAGAAGAGGGCACCACATCCCCTGGAATTGGAGTTCCAGACAGTTGTGATCGGCCACAGAGATGCCGGGAACTGAACCCAGTTCCTCTGCAAGAGCGGTCATTGCTCTTAACCCCTGAGCCCTGTCTCTCTAGGCCCTGATTTCACAGTGACTCTACCTTCTACAGCCAGCTCTCCAGACAGCACAAACAATACAGGAGCTCCTCTGTGGACATTCTGACTTCACTGGTAAAGTGAGCACTCTGATGTCTTTGTTTTCTGTTGTTGTTTGCTTAATTGTACTTTTGGAATAAAGTCTTGTTATGAAGCCTTGGCTTGCCTGGCACTCCCTATGTAGCCCAAAGAAATTCCTCCTGTTTCTGCCTCCCTAGGACTTAGATAAGAGGTATGTACCACCATACCTGACTCCGTCTCTCTTTATGCCCCTAGGAGGGCTTTTTCACTCAAAACCATCTAATCAGAAAGACTAATGAAGTTCAGCATGATTGAGCACAGCATATCTATATAGCTGGTGGCACGGGAACTACAAAGCACTATTTTGTATATTTGTTTGTTTTGTTTGTTTGTTTGTTGTTTTGAACAGAGTCTCATATAGCCCAGACTGCCCTAGAACTCATTATATGACCAAAGATGACCTGAAACTTTCTTTCTTTGTCTCTTGTACTAAGGTTACACACATGCACCACCAGGCCTGGCTTGTTGCTGTGCTGGGGATTTGAACCATGGGCTTTGTGCATGCCAGGGAAGCATAGCAACTGAGCCACGTCCCCAGCCTCAGAAGCCACTTTCCAAAAAAGCAGTGCACCTCAGGGATGTATGCCACTTGTCAAATGCTTCTACTTCCAAGTAAATAATTCATAAGATGCAAATGACTGTGTGTAAAAAGAGTAACTATTGCCAGGCGGTGGTGGCACACGCCTTTAATCCCAGCACTTGGGAGGCAGAGGCAGGCGGATTTCTGAGTTTGAGGCCAGCCTGGTCTACAGAGTGAGTTCCAGGACAGCCAGGACTACACAGAGAAATCCTGTCTCGAAAAACCAAAAAAAAAAAAAAAAAAAAAAAAAAAGAAGTAACTATTATGGTGTTTCCTAGAATAAGAAAAATTCATAAATTTGGCATCACATACTTAGGGGAAATTTAGTAAATTATAGTATAGTCACAGGGAAGTTTTAGGCAGTGTTTCAAAGTGATCATTACACTAGCGAGCTGCTAAAGGAAAGTTTGCTTTCAAGCAATATTCTAGCTAAGTAACACTGGTGACACGAGATTGTCGCCGTCGGCATTGATGAGCTGTGACAATATAGAAAGAGGACAGACAGATGGAAATCCAACACTGATATGATCAGGGATCCAGGATTCCAGAAGATCCCAGAGACAAGGGAGAGAACTGAATGCTGATATGCATCCAAGTCTGGAATGCAGGAAAGTCGAAGGATGAAATGCGGTTTTCTCAGCAGCTGTGCAGGGAGGGAAAACCAGGAAGAGAGAGGAAGCCCACAGAGTCAAGCGTACTTTAGATACGCCAATCAAACAGAAGGGCCCTGCTTGCCTACTAACGTGTCATGAACAACTGTCTGGCCGTGCTCGAGTTTGTCTGGCAGTTCAAGAAACAACTCAAAGGTATTTCTAACACTAGGGTTAACATTCGCTGTTTGGGGAATGATAATGGTAGTTGGTTATGATTTTTTAAAGAGCTCCTATTTTAGAGCTGCACCTTGAAATATTTATAAATGAACTAACATAAGGTGTGAGCTCCATTTTAGATTAACCTAGCCAGAGGCCAAGCCTGTGGGAATGTGGGACAAAACACAGTTTGGCAAGGAGCTGACCTTTGTGAAGAGCAACGATGGGACACTGGGTCTGTTTCACCGTTGCTCTACTTTTGAAGAGGTTTAAAATCTTCCACAAGAAATAGTAAGACAAGAAACAGAAGGCAAGCACGATGCAAACACTGGAACCCAGCACTTGGGAGGTAGCGGCAAGCCTCAGCTACACTGCAATGTTGAGCCCACCTAGGCTATATCAGACCCTGTCTAAAACAAACAAACAAACAAATAGCCTAACATTGTAAGTGAAAATTTCTATGACTAAATACTGAATAAATAATATGTAAATTATATGTAATATGATGGCATGTATTAAATAAGCTTACAGACATTAAAGAACTCAAGAAGGGACAAAAAATATACAGAACTCAAAGTAGCTGCATTCAGCAACAAGCATATGAGTGATTTCCTCTTCCAGATATTTCTTTGTCACAGGTATTCCCTATGTAGCCCAAAGAAATCCTCCTGTTTCTGGTACAGCATCTTTTCAAAATAGAGGAGGGATAGCATTTAGCCTAAATTAATTCCTGTGTATCCTTCTGGAACCTTGGTAGAGGACCCAATCCTTTCAATTAAGTGACTGGGGGCTAATCTGTACCCAGACAGGATGCTGTCCCCTGGGCTGGAATCGGATACGGGTGGATGGATAGTGGGGTGGCCATGAGCTACTGGAGTCTTCCTACCCACTCTCTCTGTTTCTCTCTCCAGGGTTTCACATACTCCAGGATGGCTTCAAACTCATCATATAGCCAACATTGATCTTGGTCCTCCTGCTACTCCCTGAGTACCTAGATAACAGGCGCGAACCACCACACCCGCTTTATGAACAATGATGGGGATCGAACCCAGGGCTTCACACAAGCACCCTACCCACTGAGCCACATCCCCAGTCTTGCTTTCATTTTCCAGTCTCAAATCTTCCCAGCCCTTGTGGGGAATGAGAGCCAACCCCGTCCCCCAGTGTCCCACACGAAGCAAGTAAGTTCGGTCATACATCACCTTTCAATCTGGGACAGGAATTTGGTTTCAAAGATACCCCTGGTCCGGAGTCGCTCTGAAATCTGCCCTCGGAACAGGAGCCCCTGCCGGGTGAGGTCGATCAGGATCCGCCTCACGATCTCCCCCAGGTACATCCCACTGGTCATTTTCTCGTATCTGTTTGGGGAAGAGGGGATAAGACCGGTGAGGGTAGAAGAGTGCTCTGAGAATGCCACCCCACTGTCACCTCAAGTTCATGGTTCACACTGGCCTCGGAGGCTCTCTCTGCAGTGGTCAACAAAACGTAATACAGAGAACAGGGAAAACTGAGAGAGGTAGGCCTCAGAGCCATCTGGGAGCCAAGCCCTGCTTCCTGTATCCCATCACGTGGCATGAGCCCATGCTGTAAGCATCACCTGTAAACTGAGGGCAAAGCAGGATTCTAAGGACTTCAGGAGGCAGGGTCACCCCTTGCCTGGCCAACTCTCTCTCTCTCTCTCTGCCTCATACTACTTGCCTGAGCCACTAAGCATCTCCTCCTGGGTTTTGGTTTTGCCTTAGACACCAGGACATCAACTTTGCCTTTGAAGACATCCATCCACCAGTGATCATAACAAGCTACTAACACTCAAGAGATACTAAAAAAAAAAATTTAATTATTTTTCCCTTTCCACCGTGCTCCATAAAGACGTGCAGCAAGAGAGGAGGGGGTTTAGGAAGCAGTCAGAGCTGGGAAGGCTCAATGCACAGGGGTGTACAATCCCGCGGCTGCTGTGCTGTGCTGGGGAGCTGGACTCCCGTCAGCCTCTGAGGTGAATGGGAATACAAGTTCACCGTCATCTGAATGCCGGCCTCACACCACAGCTGTGCATGGAACCAGCAGGAAAACACTGACAGACAGCATTACGGAAGGCGTCCAAACTCGGAAACAATGGCTAACCATGGTGCCTATACCAATGCATGTGCCAGCTCCTGGCCGGTCTCAGCTCTGCTCAGCAGGCCACTTCCCCTAAACCTCTCCAGCCCATGGACTTCCCTTTCCCCAGCTTTTCATCCCATATAACCCGGCCATTTGGGCCAAGCACTCTCTTGGTCCTCTACTCCTGGCTCTGAGTCCCCTCTCTTGGCCCTCATCTTTACTCTCTCTTCTCTTCCCCTCTTGCTCTCCTCTCTTTTCTCTCCTCTCATGGTCCAGCTCACGCTGCTGGCCATGTTTAGTCTATTACTTTTTCTCCCGCTCTGGATTCTTCCAGATGTTTCTGGTTGTTCTCCCTCATATCTACAATACAAACCTCCCCCCACCCCCTTGGAGCCGCATGTTCTCATTTCATTCAAAATTCAGTCCCACTCCATTAAACTCTCAGTCCAGAAAAATCACACAGATAGACACAGAACTAAGACCTGGAAACTTCCTGAGAGAAGACTGGAAGCACTCAACTGGCATCCAGAGATAAGGTGGTCAAGCCCTGTCTAATGCTTCAGGAATGAGAACGCGAGCCCTGGCCTTGTGCACACAACCCCAGAACTCTCGACTGAGCCCAGCCTCAGCCTGCAGGTCCTTTGATTTAGAACAACAGGCTCACCTGGGTTACAATCAGAGCCCTGCCAGCCAGGAAGGAAGATTGCCAAAGAGGGCGAGAGACCACCAGTTCCCATCTTGTCCTTGTCCTAGCCTCTGCCTAGACAACATTCTCAGCTCAGCAGTCCCCAGCGTGTCTTTAAGCCCGGTCTTAGCACATTTCTGATGTACTCAACCTCCACCTGCTTATCTGTCATCACAACAAATCTCTGCTTCCCCTCGTTTATATATTATAAACCCTAGCTTAACTGGGACACTCTCACACAATCTAAAACATGCTCTGGCCATTTGAAGACCACTGTCCTAACCCTGTTCAGGGGAAGGGCCTGGAGTTACTACCAAGGTCTCACACACTAGCTTCACCTCAGTCTAGGCCTCTCTACCAGTGTGCGTGAGAATGCAGCTGGAAATCTACCGTAGGGTGTCTAGAAGCCGTTCGTTATTCTCTGTCGTTTTCAGTTGTTGGTAATTGCAGCGTACCTCACAAAGGTTTGTGACCCATGACAAGATGTGATACCATGTTGATGCCTTCCTGGGGACAGCTTTCCCACCCTTAGAATTCATTGACCTTAAAAGGCCAAAGACCTTGACCTCTAAATGGGATTTAGTAAAGCCCATGTTATGGTCCTGCTAGGTCGCCACACCCTGGCTCTGTCGTACCCAGTCAGTCTGCAAGCAGACAGTCTGACGGCTTCTGGCTGGCTTCCAGAGCCCACGAGCCTTCAAAGTACCTTATCAAGGGTACTTCCTCTCCTGTCAGAAGCATCAAGGTGAGCTTCTTTTGTTCCCTGTTCTGGTATCTGGTACAGAGGTACAGTAAGCATGGACAAAACTATCAGGTTGATGTCACCAGAACAGACCTGCTCCCTGGGTTTGGCAGAACGGCTTCTGCTGGGGCATGGTTTCTGTACTCTATTCAGATGCTGATCGCTGTGCCCAGAGATCCGGTGGCAGTCCTGACATTGGCATTGGGCTGTTATTTGGAGCATCTCCTGTCTCAATGATGTGTAAAAATTCTTTTCCACCACCCCTGACTGATTAATAAAGAACTTATTCCGCCTGTAGCTGGGCAGGAGAGCACAGGGCGGGACTTCTGACCCCAGTCAGGGGGTTCCAAGCAAAAAGAGAAGAGAGAAGGAGGAGGAGGAAGGAGGAGGAAAGAGAGCAGGAGGATTTGCCATGAGGTCTCACTGAGAGCGCAGCCATGAGAAGGAAGAGGAGGAGAGGGACCAGGAGGATCATCATGAGACCATCACGTGAGTAGTCATGAGGACACACATGGAACAGAGCCAGCCAGGGAAGACTCAGAGTGCAGGTAAAGGACCGCGAGGCTGGGACGTAAGCAGCCAATGGGGGTTAGGATAGATGAGCATCTGCCCACATGCAGCTTGTTAATAAATTGATTAGGTCCCCCCCGTGTCATTTATTTGGGAGCTAAAGGGGGATGAAGCAGGCGTAGAAACGCCCAGTGTTACTTTTAAGGAAGAGTGGTTGAAGAAAAGACCACAGATCACATCTACATGTAATTCCTTCATACATGACACACACACCCCATGGGATCACATCTATAAGTAATCCCTTCACACATGACACACACACCCCCACAGGATCACACCTACATGTAATTTCCCCTTCCACACATGTCTGTACACACACACATACCTCACAGGATCACACCTACATGTAATCCCTTCACACATGAAGGCACACCCCACGAGATCACATCTACAAGTAATCCTTCACACATGACACACATACCTCATGGGATCACACCTTACATGTAATTACCCTTTACACACGACACATACACCCCCAGAGATCACACCTACATGTAATCCCTTCACACATGACACACACTACCTCACAGGATCACACCTACATGCTCCCTTCACATACGACACACACCCCACCTGGCCTTCTCACCTCTGCTTGCCGGCATTCAGGGAGCCCTCATCCACCTCCTTGTCGTACTGGGTGCGGATGTCATCGATACAGCCATTGTCACCAAACCCGCCCCACTCCGTGTTAACACACATCCGGCCTTCGTCCCCGTCCACCAGCTCGATGTTCCTCATCTCCTCCATGTAGCACACGTTGCTTCCTGTCCCTGGAAGGAATCATGAAGGAACTTCAGTCCTCAAAGACAACTCTAGGTCTAAGAGAGGCTGATGAATGCCATAAATAAGTTGGTGTCTGAGGTCCGAGACAGAGCTTGGACGGGATTCCAGCTTTCTATTCAGCTGGTCAGTCTTGAACAAGTGCCCTATGGAGTTGTTAAAAAGAAAAAAATAAGGTGACATCTGTGTGTTCTCTCTGTCAAGTAGCCAATGAATGATTCTTGCTATCCTCAGCAGCAGCAGCATCTCTATCATCATCATCATCATCCCACCACCACCACACCATCTTCCCAACCCCCGTGAAACCCATGTGATCAGAATCATCATCACCATCACTATTCAGCAGCAGCAGCCTCTCCATCCTTCCTAGCATCAGCATCCTCAGCATCAGCATCCTCCACATTATCATCATGCCCATCTTGCCTATCATCATCAGTATCATCCTCATTATCATCCCTATCGTCATCATCACCAATGAGCAGCAGCAGAGCCAGAGTCAGCACCCAGCTCCACCGCCCCAGGCTACCATGTCCAACAGTGGCCTCCTTCCTTCCTCAACACCTGGCCCCCAAACCATAAGTTGAAAGAAGGGAATGTAAGCAAGGGGAGGCACAGTAATGGGAGGTGACCATTAATTACAACACTTATACACTGCCGGGAAACCCTGCTATTGAGGTCGAAGTCTGACATTACCTCACAGCCTTGAGCTCAGTGCAAAATGTCGGACCCCTTTTGTCAGCGGGGCTTCCTCTTCTCTGGGGGATCCAGAGCCCACACAAACTACCTAAGGAATGTCATGTAGTCCTGTACCTGAGACCCCTGAAATGCCTCCCTGTGCTAATGAGGCATCTCAGTACCTTAGCCTTCAGCCAATGACCTTTGTCCAGAGTGGAGATTCTCACCTCTTTCTCCAAAACTGTATAACCCTTGGTTCACATACAACCCTTGTGTATATGCACAAGCTGTTTCTTTGAATGCTGTCTGAGAGAGTTGACGATTGAACGTATGTGACACTGAGATCTCCAGAGGAATCACCCTCCCTCCCCAGATTCCCTGCCAGACCCAGGTCCTGGTGACCCAAGTGTTTCAGACTTGCTTCGTCCTTTCCTGCCTGGTGTGAACCGGAGCCCAGACACACCAAGGGAAGATGTGGGCCTCAGAACTCAGTTCGCTCGAGCCTTCCCTGTTCGGTGCCTGGACACCACAGGTAAGGAGCAGAAAACAAGAACCACAATATACATCTGTGGAAACGTCCAAAACATGAAGGGAAAAAAATGAAGAAAAGGAAAACTCCTTCTTAGTATATTTTCCCTTCCTCAATGAAGAGGAGGGCCTTGCCTCACAGCCTTGGTGAGAAGGAACCTGGGAATGAATTGCCAACCTAAGTCCCCAGACTGAATCACATCCTGGCAACAGAGCAGCAACCCCAGGAGCATCCGAGGGGACCAGGCCACTGTCTGGGCCACCATGCCTGACCACTACCTGCAATCAAGCCAATCTCACACCTGGGATCCTCATAGCCACAGGTCATCATGGTCCCCACCGTGTCATTCACGATCGCAACTATGTCCAGGTCAAACTCCTGCAAAGGAAGCAAGCCACTGTCCTGAAACAGAATACAGGAGGGGCACCTCGGCCCACGGCAGACAAGGCCTGTGTCCCATGGCTGGGCAAAGCATGACAGGCAGGGGAAAAGGACAGGTCCAACATGAGACTCCCAACCATAGCCTACGTTTCTCCTCTTGATGGCTTCTCTGAGCATGTCCACCACGTCCTCCCCTTCACAGTCGGTGGCCTTGAAGCCTTTGGTCCACCCTACTAGAGTCCCTGAAACAAAGAAGGTGAATACTTCACTTGGGCAGCTGTTCTTGGAATGACAGAGCACCTTAGACCCAACAGGCATAAGGTTTGGAATCTGGTCACTGGTAGAACATGTATGTTCTTGGCTTGCTTCTACCTCCACTATCCCAGCATGGCCCCTGCCAAAGGGCTCCCTGCAGCTCTGCATGGTCTTCAGGACTCAGCTGTGTTCCTGTTGCTGCTACACAGAATCAGAGTGGGGTCAGAGAATCCCACTGTTAATGACAGCCCATGACAGACGGAGATGTTCTCGGAGGATGAATTAGAAAATGTCAGACTCAGCACCGTTACCCAATGTAATAAGCTACCCTGCCCCTCCACCCCAGCAGTATTGAGAAGACGTATTGTCTTATCCATCATTATCAATGCTATTGCAAACTAGAACCACCACACTGTCAAGAAACACAGAGCATTGGAAAACTGTGTTCATCACACATTTTTTAAACGAAAGCAATTAACACACAGGTAAAGAAGAAACACACTTTTTTTTTTTTTTTTTTTTTTTTTGTTTTTCAAGACAGGGTTTCTCTGTATAGTCTTTGATATTCTGGAACTCATTCTGTAGACCAACCTGGCCTCGAACTCAGAGATATTCACCTGTCTCTGCCTCCCAAATACTGGGATTAAAGTGTGTGCCACCACTGCCAGACTTAGTCTGTTTACTCCTTTTTTTTTTTTTTAAGATTTATTATTGTTTGTTTGTTTGTTTATTTATTTATTTATTTCATGTATGTGAATACACTGTAGTTGTCTTCAGACACACTAGAAGAGGGCATCAGATCCCATTACAGATGATTATGAGCCACCATGTGGTTGCTGGGAATTGAACTGGGACCTCTGGAAGAGCAGTCAGTGCTCTTAACCATGGAGCCATCTCTCCAGCCCGTCTGTTTACTCTTAATGGTAGCAGTTGTGTGAGTGCGTTAGTTTAAAAAACAAAAATAAAGAAACAAACTAAAACATTACTGATAAAAATAACACCACCCCCCAGGCTCCCCATCCCATGAAGAGCAATGGCTAGCATGAGTCCAAGGAAAATCCCTCTAAACCCTTTTTCTCCTCCTCCTTGAACTTTGAAATAAATTTTATTTCACATATAAATATATTTATATTTCATGTAAACATATAAATGTACACATTTATATCGTGTGTAAATTACCACCATTTGTTTTCCTTGCTTAGTGACACACTATGGAGAGCCCCTTAGATCAGTGATGTGAACCCACTATACCTGTCACTGAGCAGAATAGTCACGTATAGTTGCGCAGAAATTTAAAAACCCACAGACACACCTACAAAGTAAGCAAAAATTCCACCCTCACTTTATAAAGAATTATTTATTTCTTAAGCCTGTGTGTGTTTGTGTGCGTGCGTGCATATGCACACACACACACTCGTGCATGGGCACACCTGCATGCGCCTGTCTAAGTTTATGTCCACCATGTGTGTGCAGGCATCAATTTCAGAAGAGGGTGTCACATGCTCTAGGACTGGAATTACAGATGATTGTGAGCCACCAGACTGGGAACTGAACCAGAGTCCTTTGCAGGCATAGTAAATGCTATGAACTGCAGACTCATCTCACCAGCCCCTACCCTCGTTTATAAAAACCTAGGAAACAAAACCACAAGAGGTTAAAGAATGTACCCTAGGTCACGCAACCAATAAATGAGAAGAAGTCTGACAATTCACATCAGGGTCTGCAGTTGTCCAGTTCTTTCCCCAACCCCAAGCAAAGCTCATGAAGAGCATATAGCAGTGTCTGCATAGAAGAAGCACTGTGGAGGCTGTGGGTGTACCCAACCTCCTCCTTTTCCCTCCTCTTCTTCCTCTTCCTCTTCCTCCCCTTCTCCTCCTCCTTCTCTTCTCTCTTCCTCCTCTTCCTCCTTTCCTCTGTTCCTCCTTCTTCCTCCTCCTCCTTCTCTCTTCCTCCTCCTCCTCCCCATCACTAGTGAAGGGCAGGATATCATGTAACCCAGGCTGGCACTGAACTCCCTACACAGCCAAAGGTGGCCTTCAACTTGATCCTCCTCCTCCATCTCTCAAATGCTGGTGTGTTACAAGCATGTGCCACCAGGACAGTTTGACAAACACATTTCTTAGGTTACATGTATGAGCTTTCTTTCATCAATAAAAACCCTACAACTTTGGCATCTCCCTGATCACATGTACTGTTCAGAGCACATAAAAAACTATTGCCCTGTTCTAATTAGCCTTTGGGGGCCATTACCTTCTCAAACCTCTCCATAAAATGATTGCACCCCTCTTTTCTAATAGTGTCACATGTGTCCCTTTGTGGATACTAAGCCACATCTGAGAGGGCCACTCCCTAAATCCAACCAACTGTGGATGGACTGGAGAGATGGCTCAGCAGTTAGGAGCACTGGCTGCTCTTATAGAGGTTCAGTTCTCAGTACCAACATGGAGGCTCACAACTACCTTGAAGCTCCAGTTCTGGGGGCTCTGATGTCTTCCCCTGGGCTCCACAGGCACTGCACACACGTGTGGCAGATGAAAATGCAGACAGATGCTCAAAAACAAGCAAACAAAAGGAATTAAAAAGTCTTCAGAAAAAGAACCGGCCGCTGTCCTGGTGCTCCGAGCCCCTCTTAGCATCCTTTCCTGACGCCCAGCTTGGCGATTACACTGTGGGAAGTGATCTAGAGATGGCTTCCGTATTCAGGAAGATGTGCACAGGATCTGTGCAGACACTACGCTGTTCTGTAGAATGAACCTTGAGCAACGTCGTGGATTGTGGTACCCGTGGGGAGCCCTGCACCCAATCCCCTGAAGAAGATACTGAGGAATTAACTCTTCCGAATTTCAAAATAAGGAGAAATGAAATTCAGTAAATAGAAAACCCTTTAAATGGTTGAGTCCCTCTACACCACGTGTTCCCAGGTGTGTGATCAGTGGCCTGGTGGAGTGGCTCAGTCAGTAAAGGGCTTGCCTAGTGTACATCCTAGGCTGGGTCCGATGCTCAGCACAGCATGTGCTAGGCATGGTGGTGCAGGCCTGCTACCCCAGGACACAGAAAGGTGGAAGCAGGAAGACCAGAAACTCATGGTGATCCTTGGCTACATCAGGAATTTGAGGCCTGGGATACAGGAGACCCTGTCTCAGAAACAAAACCCAATGTGAGCACAGACACAGAGGAACTTTGAAATCGCCCTGGGGAGAGCCGCCTCCGTGCTGGCTATGTGCCTAGCAGGGCCGTCTTACCTTGTCGATGCACGTTTGTCTGCAGGGGAAAGAGAAGGTAAAGCCCAAAGGCAGCTGGGCGCCCTTGAGGCCCATATAGTCCAGGAAGTCAGCGATACACTGTACGATGTGGTCAAAGAGCTGCAGGAGAGAGAGCACGGTGCTCCTGTGAGGTGTGCACTGATGCGAGGTGTGCACCGATGGGGGTGGCGGTTGGCACCCGGCCCGAACACTCACCTCCTCGCCAGTGCCCTGCATGATCTCCAGAGGGATGGCGAAGATCTTGTTGTACATTCGCACCGACCTCCGTCTGATCTTCACCAGGAGGACTCGGAAGTTAGTTCCCCCCAAATCCAGGGCAAGGAACTTGCCTTTCTCTGTGGGAGAGAGAGTGGAGGCTGCATCCCACCCACACATGCTGAGCAGGGACCCCTGGGCACTTGGAGGAAGAATGGAGGATCAAGCCCAGAAGAAGGGAGCCTCTGCTCTGGCCTCCTAGACCTAAGAAGTTTCAGGTCCCAGCGGGTACCTTGAACCTGTCTTAGGCCAGAGCATTTTTCTCAGTCTTCATTTCCCTAAGACCCAAGCACCGCCCATTGCTTCTGAGAAACAGCTTTCATCCTGGGCCTCCTTCATGTCTACAGAGGGAGGAAGCTGAGCCTTCAAGGTTCTTCCAGCTCTAAGCCTTACTGACCAATGGGTCCTAAGCTTCTGGTATAGGACATAATACACAGAACCTGACACTCAGGGGGCCTTAAATAGGGAACCCTGGCTAGCTAGCCTGAGTGCAGGGGACTCTGGGAAGCATTTCCATCCGTTGAATCAGTTCGGGGGAATCTCCACCATTAGCATGAGCCTGCTCTTCTTTTATCGTGTGCACACATTGTGTGTGATGTGGGGAGGAGGACACATATGCCACAGCGCATATTTGGAGGTCAGGGGACAACTCAGTGGACTTGGTCCTCTCCTTCCATCTCCATACGTGATCCTGGGGTGGAGCTCAGGTTGCCAGGCATATACAGGAAGCGGCTTTATACTTTGAGCCACCTCATTGGCCCGGTAGAAGCCAGTTCCTGTTCCTTCTTCCCTGGTCCCCATATCCTCTGGCTGGGAAAGCATCTCCAGCCCTGCATCATGGAACCGTGCAGGTCCCTAACTGCAGGGCCTCCCTCCCCACCCCCACCCCTCAGCATCAGAGCCTGGTCCACACAGAGTCTCTCATTGTCCTCTATTCACCTACTCACTTCTGACCAGACTGCTCTTTCTGTTTCTCAGAATTTCCATAGACATCCTTCCAGCCGTCTCTAGTTTTCTTTCTAGTGCCTGACCTTTCCTGGTATCGTGTGTCATTTACACTTTTAACATTTGCCCACCTGTCTAAGCTCCATTCAGAAGCACTGGGACTCTGCTCTGTTGCTGCGCCTAGAACAGAGCCCGATATGTATGTAGCTGCTGCTTCAGGGAGATTTGAGGAACACAAAAAAGGAGGAGGAGGAGAGAGAAGAGGGGGGAGGAGTCATGGCTGAAACAGTGAAGAGCAAGGCCAAAACCCAAACCGCAGAAGAGTGCCAGCCAGAGGGACCCCTTAAGGTCCACAGAAGCCCAAGTGTCCAGAGGGAGGGTTGGGGCAGCACAGGGACGTCTGCTGGCTCACAGCAGGAGGTCTATTCCTATTATTACCCACAGCAAGAAAACACACATATACACACATTCACACAGACATACACACACAGACATACATATACAGACATACACGCAGAGACATACAAACACACACAGGCACGTACATACACACATATATACACATACATACACACACACATACACTTATAGGCACACACACAGGCACAGACACATACACTCATACACACACAGACACATATAAGACACACAGAGACACATACACAACACAAGCATATAACACAGACACACATATACAACACACACATACACGCAAGCATATACACATACACAGACAGACACACACAGACACAGACAAAACATACATACATACATAGAGATACACAAGGACACACACAAACACGCAGACACACACACAGACATATACACTCATATACACACATATATCACATATACAAATAACACACACAGCAACATACAAACACATACACTCATACATACACAGACACACACATATATACTCATATACACATACACAGACACATATACTCATGCACACAGAGTTACACAGAGAGGTCACACAGAGAGACATATACACAGACACACAGACACATTCGCACATAGACACATACAGACACATATATACACATACAAAGACACATACAATCATACACACACACAGACACACACATTCAACCATATCACAGAGAAATTCACAAAGAGACACATATAAACATACACACAGACACATACATATACACACACAAATAGACACACACACACAGACACACACATATATACTCATATACACAGACACAGACACACACAGATACAGAGGCCTGCTCACAGTTTAACCAAGTCATGCAGACTCTTCCAACTGCCCCCTCCTGTCATCCAAGGCTCTAACAGTCTCTGCATTTGCACAGTGTAGGCAGGAGCCCTGCACACCCCTGTAGAGCAGGTGCCTGTACCAACCCACCTGTGCCGTCAGGCATCCCATAGACATAGGTGGGAAGCTCTTCACAGTAGCCAGAGCATGGGTCTTTTTCTTCAGCCCGTACTCTAGTTCAGTCCGCATCTTGTCCCGAACACCCAGGAGTTGCTCAGGGGTCAACTGGAACAAAGCCAGCACCTTGTCGATCTGCTTGCGCTGGGCCTGCACCGAGAGGCCACTGCGGTCACCATGGCGGCCCCCTTGGTGCTTCCGCTCTCTGACAGGAGGAAGCGGACATCACAGTTTGGGACCAGTCTCCTCACCACCTTGTGTAGGCGTTTGGGGTACCTGGAGGTAGAGGAGGCAGTCAAATAGAGTGCAGTCTTTTCAGCTAGGTCTGGCCAGTGGGAATGGACACAGGGCCAGTGGGTGATAGGTCCCGGGAGTCCCTGCTTGTTGGACGGTGTGTGGATGGACTAGGACAGTCGAAAGGACACTGGAAGCTAAGGGAAGTGCTGATGTTTCAGCCTAGAGAGCATGAACAAACAATGTGATGGTAGATGTCGCCTCTGTCCATGGGGAAGGACTTGCTCAATCAGCCCCTTCTAGGGTGTACACACCTGGCTTCCAGTGCAGCCTCTGTTAGCTAACGAGTCTTTCTCTCTGAATCCCCGAGGGAGTTTCATTTCCCTATGTTGTCCTAGCGGGATCTGGCGACCTCTGCCATCACTGATTTTCCCCATCAATGATGGGTATCTCTGACTTTTCAATATTGCTATGTCCTGGGATTACCTAGATAGTGGAGAGAAAGATGGCTAGAAACAGGACAGATGGAAAGGTAGGAAGACACATAAATAGATACACAGATAGGCAGGCAGACAGGGAGATGGATACATGAGATGAATGAACGAACAGACAAATTCATGCATAGATAGATGGATGGATGGATAGGATGGATAAGATGGAATGGATGATAGATAGGTTGGGTGGGTGGGTGGGTGGATGGATGGATGGATGGATAGTGATAGATAGATAGATATGGGGTCTTTCTAATTAGGCAATAGCTTTAACAGATTTCTTTTTTAGATTGATCTTGCTGCATAGCCCCCTCAAGTTTGCTTTCTTCCTGCCTCCTTACGGTAGAAATCTCCATTGCTCTGTCCTCATCCACAATAGAGAACCTGCTGCCACTCAGACCCTCTGAGTTCTGTAATTACTGGTCTGCACCAGCACATCCAGCTGACTGCCTGTCTCTCTATGAGCAGTTCCTCAAAGCACCTGGCTAGCTGTGTAAATGCAGATTTTGCTCAGTCTTCCCTTGAAATCTTAGAACTAGTGAGAAGGAGCTGATCCCAACTGCACAGATATGTGACGTAGACCTGAGGGAGCACCCGGGCTCAGCTGCGGGCGCGACCGAGCGCGGGATACAGGTTGGGATACAGGTTGGCGGGTGGCACTTACTGAGGGTGTGTTTTGTAGAGGGTCCCGTCCATGCCTACTGTGGTGCGGAGCCGGGCCAGCTTCTTGTTCTCTCGGAGGCGAGTCAGGATGGCTGCCAGAGCAGCGGCGCAGAGATTGGCCGAGCGGAAAGAGACGATGGTGCATACATGCTGGACAGCGATGCAGTCTGACTCAGAGGGGTCCAGGCCCAAATCCACCAGGATCTCTCTCGTGTTGGCCAGTCCTTCCTTACTCCTAGCCAGGGGACAAGAATAGAGGCCCACACTTCTCCATGCTGTGGGTATCCTCCTGGGACATGTGCTCTCGGGATTGTGTGCACCATCTCATGAGCACACAGTATAGCCAAAGACAGCATCAGCAGTGAATAGAGCTGCTACCATGTGCCACTACACGCCAGGTACCTGCTAAGGCTCTGGCGCACAAGTCAACTCATCCGATGGTCATAAGAACCCTGAGGGAAGGACTTCTTAGAAGAGGGTGCAGGTGAGAGGGTTGAGGCAGGAGGTGAGTGGCTTTTCTCTGCTCACGAAGCTCCTCAGTCCTGAAGTCACGGCCTGGACTCTGGCAGTTAAATTTCAGAGCCCACACTTTTAAGCAGCCCACATTCTACTGCCGCTCAGGGTTAATCCCTGCCAAACTCTGGGCAGGCATTAACTCTGCACATTAGACTGACTGCAGAGCTCAGGGCAGGACTGGGGGTTCCACGCCCGAGGAGCAGGTTTCTGGCCTGATTGAGCTAAACTCCTTCATCATGCCATTGCGGGGCTTTGAGTGTGAAGACTCAAGTCAGCAGATCTGAAGGCAGCCATGCCGGGAGCCCATGGAAAAAGACTCAGGTTTTACAGCAGGGCTTAGGAACTCTGCACCATACAGGATACAAGGGTGCCACCATATCATAAGCAAAAATATATGCAAATGTGCAATTTGGGATAAGTATCCAGGACTTGACATGAATTTCCCAAGGGATCTGTGCCCCCCACCCACCCAAATTATCACTAGTCACCATTCAAGGGAGGAAGAAGGCAGGAAATCATGGCAAGTAGGTAGGCCTTCTGCCAGTGCAGTCCCTGGCTAGTGACCCACAAGGGTGTGACACTGAGCCACAGCAGAGACTTCTAGCTTGTCTGAAGCCAAGCCCAGGACTGAAACCCCCTGTGAGGGAGGAAGGTCTGGTCCCCACTGTTGCTCCATCATCTGAGTACATGGCACTGTGGCCACCAACCCCAACCCTCCACAGAATCAGGCAGCAGGGACACCCCAGCCCTCCACAGAGACAAGAAGGAGGGACACCCCAGCCCTCCACAGAGGTAAGAAGGAGGGGACCCCAGCCCTCCACAGAGGCAGGAAGGAGGGGGACACCCCAGCCCTCCACAGAGCAGGAAGGAGGGATACCCCAGCAGCTTACATCTCCATGGCAGCCACATGCTGTGTTTCAATCTTGCCCTTCGTATGGAGAGCGGAGGATTTTGCACCCCCAAACAGGAGACCAACTTTGGCCATTTTCAGCAAGATGAGCCTGACCAGCTCCCCCATGTACAGCCCGCTGATCATCTTCTCGAATCTGTGATGGGGTGAGCGGGTCAGTGCAAGCGACACCTCAGACTTAGCAGCACAAGCTCCCAATTGCCATTGCGTGGGGGAGCCATTCCTACTTCGGCTGTGAGGAACCACAGTGTTTCAGGCTTCTATTTTCCTAAGTTCACTCGACCATCATGTGACATCAGACCAAAGACCCGGGTGCTTCTAACCCCCCGACATTGATTCTGTCTCAGAGAACCTGGTGCTAAGATTTCAGTCTGGAGTGTATACTGAAGGCCGATTTGTCAAAGGCCTGCTCCTTAGCCTATATTTGGGAGGTGGTGGCACCTCACCCACCACTAGGGACATCTTCTTAAAGAGGAAAGTGGGACCCCAGCCCTCTCTCTGTGTCACACCCAGTCATGAGGGAAATGGTTTCCTCCACCACATACATCCACTATAACATGCTGCCTGGCCACAGGCCCAAAAGCAATGAAGCCATCTGGTCATAACCAGATGTCACGCTTCTGCTTTTGGAGTAGGTAGGTGAAGAACTTCCCAACGTGAGCCAGGTGAACCTTCACAAGCTAACTAGCTTAGACATCTGTTGCAGTAATGGAAGGCTGATACGAAGCTCGGAGAACCCAGAGAAGGCACACCATGACACAGATGGAAGACCTCAGGAAGTGGCCCTCGCCTCTGATCAGGCCTCTACACTGAACTGTTTCCTGGGCTGAACAATAATATAACTGTTAGTCTTCAAATATAGAAAGATGCAATTTCCAGAACTATACGTTCTAACCAGACATACATTGCAATATAAAAACCCTTAGATGACTCAGCGGTTTAAGAGCATTTGTTGCTCTTCCAAAGGACTAATTCAGTTCCCAGTATCGACATTAGATAGCTCACAAGTACCTGTAACTCCAGCTCTGGGGAGAGGGCCAGTCCAATACCATCTTCTGGCCTCTGTGGGAACCTGCATTTACCCCTGCACGCGTACACATGTTGTACATATATATACACACAAATAAAAACTAATTTTTCAAAATTAATAATCTTAAACATTGAAGACACACAAGGCAAGCAAATAAAATTCAGGTTGGATTCAAGTGGGAATTCTTTCGAATGAAGCAGCGATAAATGGAAACCATAGTCAACGAACATCGCTGCCTTGGCTTGTAACGGCTCATAGTGACAGGGAAGGAGCTAGGTGCGGGGATCCGGCCCAGCCAGAGCAAACGCGACGAGCTGCAAAGGGTGCGTAAGGAAGGACAGCAAAGGCAAAGAGCAGCAGCAGGCGCGGAGCAGCTGGTCTGCAGGCCATTGGCTGAAGCTCAAAAGGGGCGTGGCCAAACAGCAGATGCAGTAGGCTGTTGTGAAGAGGCCCCTGAGGATGTCTGGGGAGCCCCAAGGAAGCACACACAGGAAGCCCTGGACCGAGTCCTGCGTTTTCTGTGCCTGGCTTTCCTCAGTGCCCACTCACCTACATACTCCAAGACAGAAGCATGGCATTTGGGTCTCAGCCTTATCGGTAGAGCCTTGAATGTGCTCGCATACCCCAGAACTATGGACTGCGTGAAACTGTGGTTAGGACTTAGGGGGACAGACTTGCTGCAGGGACTGACCTTCTGGGTACAGAGATAGCCTGAGTGAGCGGGACTGCCAGGTGCTAATACCCGGATGCTAACAAAGGAGCACTCACAGCTGCTTCCCAGGGTTGAGTGAGCCCAGGTCCAGCTCTCTGTCAAACTCGGTGCGGATGTCCTCCAAAGCCCCATCGTCCCCGAAGGCCCCCCACTCCGTGTTGATACACATCCTTCCCTCATCCCCTTCCACAAGGTCGATGTTGCTCATGTCTTCCATGTAGCATGCGTTGGTGCCTGTTCCTGGAGAGCCGGACCAGAGACAGACAGATGGGACAACAGCAGGTGATGCTATGATTGGCACGTGCCTGTCTCAGTGAGAAGTGGGGGTCCTGGAAATGTTCGGAGCTTAAAGCTGCTCAAATGGTCAAACCCCACCACCACCCAGGCTTAGGAAAACCAGGTCAAGGAACCCTTTTAGAAAATCAGAAAGTGCCCTGGCAGAGGAATGGGAGGCAGAGACGTCGCTATCTGAGTGCAGTGTAGGAGCCAGGAATGGTGGCATACACTGACATGCACCACCCCAACCACACACACACACACACACACACACACACAACACACAACACACACATACACACACACCTGTAATCCAGGCAGGAGGATGGTGAGTTCAAGGCCAGTCTGGTCTACAGATAAAACCCTGTCTCAAAATATTACTTGAATATATTATGTCCCCAACTGCCTTCTCACAGGCTCCGCCCTAATGGCTGGATACCTGAGGCCTCTATCTTTCATGTCTCAGGCCCTCTTTGCACTCTGCCAACCGTTCAGTGACCTCTGGACAAATTATGTACTTCTACCCTTGTCCTGGGAGTCAGTCTCAGTTGCAGCCCAAGATGGGAGCATAGTCTTAAACACAGGCTAGCCTGAAACTCACTAAGTAGCCCAGGCTGGCATCAAAGTTAAAGCAATCTTCCTGTCTCCAATCCATGAAGGATGAGATTAAAGATGAGAGCTATTATATCCAGCTTCCGCTGCCTTCTCAACATACACAGGAGAGTCCAGGGAGGTTCACTGTGCCAGCACATCACAGCATGAAGAGATGATGAGAGAGGGAAGGAGGGGGCCGGGATGGAGATGGGGAGAGACAGATTGGATGGAGGGAGAAGGATAAGGGGTGAAGTTAAATGAGGATGGAGGGAGGAGGATGGGAAGAAGGGAGACAGGAGGATGGATGGATGGACAGATGGATGGAAGATGGAGGGAAGGAGGATGAATGCAAGGGAGGTGTTGAGGTTTTGTCTTTTACTGTTTGTTGTACTGCTAAGTGCTGGGCTCCAAGATTTGGATGTAGTCTGCATATAGCCTGAGGAACCCTGCCCCAGTTAATTCTGATTGGTAAATAAAGATGCCAGCAGCCAATGGCTGGGGAGAAGAGACATGGGCAGGGTTTAGATTTCCAGGATAGAGAAGCAAGGAGAGTCACATGGTCTAAGGGCCAGGAGAGCATGGCCCAGAGGGCTGCGCAGATTAGGTTAAGAGCAGCCCAGATGGAACATAGTAAATAGTAAATAAAATTTGGAGTTACCAATGGGAAAGTAGATTGTAACAGCATGGAGGGCAGGCAGTTGCTCAGCTACTGTGATGCATAAAGCTTGTTAACATATAAAGGTGTGTGTGTCTTTCATCTAGGAACATAAACCATTAAGGTGGGAAGGAGCCCCGTGCCTGGATTTATTAAATAGTTTTTACAACAGGAGAGGGGAAGATGGAGGAGGGATGGATGGATAGAGGGAGGGAGGGAAGATAAATGTATGGAAGGAGGGAGAATGGGTAGACATAGGAAGGAGGGGAGGGAGGGAGGATGGATAGACAGAGGGAGGGACGATGGAAGGACAGAGGGAGGAAGGATAAATGAATAGAAGGAGGGAGGATAGAGAGAGGAAGCATGGATAAACAGAGGGAGGGAGGATGGAGGGATGATGGAAGGAGGGAGGAGGGATAGACAGAGTAAGGGAGGATGGAGGGAGGGAGGAATGATGGATAGAGGGAGGGAGGGCAGGGAGAGGAGGGATGCTGTAGATGCAGGTTTCTCATCTCCCCATGTTGTTCTGCAGAAAAGTGCCAGCCTTCATACTTATTTAGATTTTACTAAAACTCAGCCCCAACCTCGTCCCCCTCCCACCTCCAAGTCCACTGAGTTACCAATGATAACGCCGACTTCACAGTTGGGGTCATCATAAGCACAGGTCATCATGGTCCCCACAGTGTCATTAACCAAGGCCAGGATGTCCACGTCCAGGTCCTGGTGAACAGAAGGCCTCATGGGTATCAGTGGTGGGAAGCTATACTCTCCCCACCCCCAACCCCCAAACAGGGAACATCGCTAGCTAGACACTGCCTGCAAGAAACAGACTTTGTGAAGGTTCAGCGTCTAGGGGAGGAGGGAGGAGCTTGCGTCTCTGCACTGAGGGAATGGCTTCTGTGAAGGGGACTCTACGGGCAGCGCCTGGCATTTACCCCTCAGGAGATAATGGAAAACATATCTGTCCTTGGAATAATGGTTATTTCTAAGACATTTGTTATTCCTAAGACAATGGTTATTCCTGGTCCACAGGCAGGCAGCAAGCACAGCCTTGACCAAAACCCATCTGTCCCACATGGGTTTCCTACTCTGGCCAGTCATTACGTCACGGTTCCCTCAGACCTGGAGGACTGAGGGAAAAGAAAGGATTGGATGACGACACATCAAAGTCTTCCTTTGGGATCAGGGGATCAGAGTTCCACGTGGCACACCAGCCAACTAGAGGCACATCCACCAGCTCAGCCAAGGATGATAAGAACAGCCCTTCTCCCCATCAGGTGACAAACAGTTTAGCTTTTAAGTGTTTGGGATTCTTTTTCTCGCTCTTACTTTTGCTGCTATATAAATGATTGTAAAATAGTCAGAAAGCAAGCATAGACAGCTATGAACAGCATTCCTTAGGCTCTTTGGAATCTGTGTGCTGATTGGTTGCTTAACTAGGAATTGCCCCCAAAGCCTGTGCACGTGATTTCACCACTACACCCCAGCCTACAGAGGAGGCAAGGCGAGGCTTAAACACAGCCCCAGCTCAGGTCAACCTTCCAACGTGACATCTGGGCCCCCAGGCAATAAAACAGTTGTCTGCCTCTTGTGGTCCTCCAGAAGGCCTTCACGCATCTTCACTACAAAGGGGACCCCGCCAAGTTCTCCTTCCTGGAGGATGCACTACAAGGGCCCCGAAGCCCAAGGGTCGAGGACTAGGAGGCTTCACACCAAGGTGAATCCGTTACCTTGTGCTTTTTCATGGCGGTTGCCAGGCGGCTCACCACATCTGTGTCCTGAACTCCCCGGGCCTTGAACTTCTTGGTCCACGAAAGCAGAAAGCCCTGTGAGGATGTTTCCGGTCAGTGTACCGAGGGAGATATTAGGCTGTGCCGCAGCGGGCAGACAGCCCTGGCTCTGCCCTCCTGTTCAATCACTCTGATTCTTTGGGGTTTGATTTTGTATCTAATTGATGCCTGATAATTGCATGGATTTAAGGGGTATGGAAGACGGGTTTAGTGCGATCCAACTGGGGCAACCTGCACAAACACTACACACAGTTTTTTATAATGAGACTTATCTAGATTTCAAAAACAAGACCCAGAGGCAGGGGCAAAGGCAGATGGATGTCTGTGAGCCAGCCTGGTCTACAGAGTGAGTTCCAGGATGGCCAGGGCTACAACACAGAGAAACACTATCTTGAGAAAGCAAAATGAAAACAACAACAAAATGAGAGATGTGTAGTTTGTCCTCTGTGCCTGACTTATTTCACTGAATTTAATATTCCTGCACATTCCTACAGATGACAGAATGGCTTCTTTTGATGGCTGAATAGTATTCCACTGTACAGGGATGCCCTTCTTTAATCTGCTCATCAGCTGAGAGACATTTGGGTTGATTCCATCTCTTATAAAGAGATTTTTAAAAATGTTACCTTAGGGGAATATTTTAGGAACAGAAATACCTTTCTTTTCTCTTCCCCTGCCCCCCTTTCCCTTCTCCCTCTCGCTATGGTCCCACTCGCTCCGGCCCAAAGGTTTTATTTATTTATTATATATAGGTACACTGTAGCTGTCTTCAGACACCCCATAAGAAGGCATCAGATCTCATTATGGATGGTTGTGAGCCACCATGTGGTTGCTGGGATTTGAACTCATGACCTCCAGAAGAGCAGTCAGTGCTCTTAACCACTGAGCCATCTCACCAGCCCTATTTACTCCTTATCTCTGTCACCAGAAGCACAAATGCTGAAGAGCCTGAACTCTGACTCACAATACACGGGAGTCAAGAGTTTCTTATTCGTATAATAGAACCCACGCGCACACTTGCACACTTCCCCTCCCCCACCTCCAGCTGCACAGGGAAACTGATCCCTCCTCTCACACCTGGGGTAGGGTACTATGGTGGTGTGTATAGAATGCACAAGTTGTAGGTCCCCCAGAACTAGCTTAGTGCTACCTTATAGGGACTTCCTGCAGAATTTAATTTCAACTTGGAAAATGGTTCTCACGTTGAATTCGCATTTCTCATCTGAATTCACAAGGAATTACAGGCTTTTTTTTTTTTCCCAGATGAGAAGAGAACTTGGAGATTAACAGACTTGCCCAAGTCCACCCACCCAATCAAGAGCAGCTAAGCCCAAGCCCACAAACTCCCCAGACACCCCTCTTCTAGTCCCCTAAATTATGAATGAAGAAATAGTCAAGAAAATACTCTAGGAGTGCCAATGGGACCCACCACAGAACTCAGACCCACAGTTGGCTTTTTGTGCCACACTGCCACCTTGAGGCCACTGCAGGCCACTTCTGCCTTCATAGGCTCAAGTAACATCAGAAGAAATGAAACAGCTTCCAACTTTAGGTGCCAGAAGGCAGAGGCAGGGGGATATCCGTGACTCTAAGGCCAGCACTGTATCTCCAGGGAGCCTTGAGATGTGCACTTAGGGTCCAGCGAGCCCTCCTGAGAACCACCTAAAACATCCTGCCCCTTCGTGCTGTGCACGTGAAGCACAGAAATCAAGGGCCCATGCCACCCTGTTCTGTCTCACATTAGCAGAAGACCAGCAGACAGAATTTCATGCTTCCTGCATGCATCCACATGCCCCCACCCCCCCGTCTTACCTCCTCCAACTTATTCTGTCTGCAGGGAAAAGAAAGGTGAAACCCAGAGGCAGCTTCTTATGCGTCAGATTTTTGGTCTTCATGAAATCTGCCAGACAGTCGGCTACGTAGTCAAAGAGCTGCCAGGGAGAACACAGGCACAGGGCTTAGGTGCCGCCTCTCGTGGCTGGTACCCAGGCCCGTCCCTCCTGCCAGTACCTCCGTGCCATTCCCACGGGTGATTTCATTGGGCATTGGGTAGAACTGACTCTCCATCTGGACATTTTGCTTGCCCTCTTGGGAGACTTGCACCTTCAAGACCCGAAACTTGGATCCTCCGAGATCCAGGGAAAGGAATTCCCCGTTTTCTACGAGAAATGAAAACAGTCACCCATTCTGTGAAGATTTTCCCGTGGTAAAAAGCTGGACATACAGCAAGCGCTGTCCAGCGTCACAACCCCCTGTGGATTAGTATCATCGTCCCACTAGCCTGAGGGTTGGGGAGAATGAACGGTCTTCAGTCTGCTCCACACAGGTGTGGGCAGAGCTGGAACGGGAGCCCAGGTCTGCCTGATTCTGCTCCACTTGGTCAGGCTGGAGAGGATGAGCAAGCTCGCTGGGAAAAGGCACATGTGACCCCATCTTGTGAGCGAGGGGTGTGTGTCTGAGAACGAGCCTCCAAGCCTATACCCAGATGCTATATCCAGGAAGAAAGCTGTTGCACCAATCACTGAAATGAACCAGAGAAGGGTACAGCAAAGAGAAGCCAGCCTCCCTCAAGCCCCAGTCCCCGGAGGAAAACAGTCCAGAGGGAACAGCAGCAGGGACCAGATGGTTGACATTAGGATGTCAAGGATACTTAATTTAGGGGTAGGGGTGCACAATCTCTCCAATAGGAGCAGATGGTCCTGCACCCCGCCTGGCCCAAGAAGGATGCTACAGAAGGAGACACAGAATGATGCATGTACTGGGAGAGGCACCACACACCGATGACACCTATGCAGGACCCTCGCCAGTCCCTTTGATGTCAGTCACATGTATGGGAAATACACCTCCTAACACTAGATGTGTTTATAAAGAACTATCTGCCTGCAGGGTGGTTTCATAGGCCAGGTGTGCACACAGAAAAGAAATCCCATGCCTGCAGACCCCAATAGCAGAGTCTGATGTCACAGCATGGCAACCTTGGCCTGTATAGCAAGGTGCTTCTGTCTCAGTCTTTACACGACAAACACCCCTGGGCTATGTTCCAGAAGTTTCTGTTCTGGCAATCCAAGAGTTAGAAGGCTGATGCTTAGCTGACCAGAACAGTGCTGTGCAAACTGTCACACATGTACCTCTCTGGGAACCTAGCCGGCTGAGTCAGTGGAAGGGCCTAGAACTCTGCATTCCTGAGCACACCCCCTGGCTAGCTAAGATGTCAATCATTTATAGACCCAGCAAGCTGGAATTTTGTTTCAGTGGAAGCAAGTAGAGATTATCTCCCTAGATTAGCACTGAATGGAGCCTGAGGGAGTGGCTTAAGGTTTATTACTGGGCCAAGGAATCCTGGCAGAAAATGCTATGCACTTATCTCAGGAATCCACAGTGACAGGCACTCACTCTGGTTATTCTGGCGGGGAGGGAGGGGCTGTGGGGGGAGGAAGTCATGCAAATATTCACGGAGCACTTGCTCCATAATCAGTGCCAGGTGCCAGGGAGGCAAAGATGACAGGGTGCTAAATCAAACAAATACTCTGCTTGGGAAGTTTGGGGGGGGCGTGGGGAGGGCACGGTGTGTTGGCGGGGGAGTGGAGTATGGGAGTAGGGTCTCACTTGAAAAGTGAGAACCCTCCAGTTCCCCACAGAGGGAGTCAGGCAGGCAGAGAGGAGAGTGTGTCCCATGGGGGGATGGGATTGTGTCACAGAAGGTGAGAATGAGCCACAGAGAGAATTTAAGGTAGGCAAGGGCACATCTGATTGAGAGTTTTGAAAAAGGCCTCCAACCAGCAGGTGTTGTCCCACTGCAGGGATTCGAGGTAGCAAGTTGAGAACTGGTTAGTGTCAGTTCCTCCCTCTGTCCTTATCACTGTGCAAACACCTCGCTCAGCGCGTGTGACTCAAAGTGTCATTTCAATGGAAACCATGTGGTATGACCCCTTCCGTGTGGTGTGACTCTAATCACAGAGGAATGACTTCCTGGACCCTGGGGGTGGGAGGCCCTGCCCAGGCAGGACCAGAGAGCATGGTAAGGGCTGCCTTTCACAGCAATTATTAAGAAAACGCACTTCCTCTGCAGGGCTACCGAGAAGGCCAAAGGCCGTTGGTAAAGTGAGGGATGGCTGCACAAACCTGGGGACCTAAGTTCAATCCCCAGCACCTACTGGCTAGTCACTGTGCTGCATGTCCCATCACTGGGAAGGCAGAGAGGAGGATCGCTGAGGTTTGGCAGCCATCCATTCTAGCCAACCAATGAACAATAGGTTCAGTTAGAGACAAATACAGGGAGAAGCCATTGAGGAAATCCCTGAGAGTAACCTCTGACTTCCACACTCACGTACACACGTATACTCGTGTACATGTGCACCAACATGCATACAAACATGCACAAAAGAAAACGACCTCCCGAGGTGGGGAGCAAGCATTCATTTCCCTGAATAAAAAAGTAAAAAAGGAAAGGTCATGGCTGCTCTTAGGGATGGTGAGGACGGTTTATTGTAGATAATGGGAGACTCCAGAGGGGACATGACCCTACTGCACTGTGTGGGAGAGGGACAGGGGGAGGGAGAGGGGAAGAGAGGAGAACCAGGTGCAGCAGCCTGGAGACCCAAAGGCACAAAGAGGGTGGGTAACCCAAAAGGTTCGATTATATAGGAAAGAGCAGCTCAGCCCCCTGGGCTGGAGAGTTTGGGGTCGGGGCTGGGTATGCCAGCCAGGAGGGCCCTGAGACAGGTGGGGACTGAGGGATACCCCGAGAACCTGGTGGCTAGTCCATTTAACATGGCACTCAGCCATTTGTCCCAGATTTGAAACCTAACATTCCCTAAGTCACTGCTGGGGTGTGTACCTCAGCTTCTTTCCTACTTCCCGGTAGAGTGTCTCCTACGGGCCCCTGGAGACCAAATACAGAGATTTCTGGAGACCCATATTCCCCAGAGGAAGACATGGAAACCATGTCTAGGAATTGCCCTGGTGCATTTGAATCTTCTGACACAGCAAGTATGAAACCCAGGTCCTGTGGCCCTGGGGCTTGTCACCTTGGTCTATATGGGCACATCGGGCTTTAGGACTCACCCTGATGCCCACCAAAGGGTGGAGACAGAGGTCAAGGAGAGAGCCTGCTTTGTAGGAACAAAGAATCATCCCATTACAATCTGACATGGGTGTCGCCCTTGCATTGCCTGGTGGCTGGGAAGGAGACAGACGCTAGCTACAAAGCTCTTAGTCCCTTGGTCCTAATAAAGAAAGGTTCGTGTTAGCTTCCTGACTAAGGGGCCCAGAGTTCCATGTTGCACATGGCCCCTGTGCTCATGGGCACATTGATGAGACTGCAGGCTTCCTCCTATGGCTCTGTCTGTTGTTTGATTCAACACATTTGAAAAGCCAGTCTTCATGGGGAAGCAGCAAGTCCCTTGACTCTTCCACTGACACCTACAAACTGGTGCCATGTTCAGTAGTCCTAGAGGTTGCTAAGGGCATTCTGACTATTAGAGACCCTGGGCCCGGGGGACCTGGGTGCCACAGAATAGCGTGGCACTGTATCGTGTAATGAGAGGCTATCCGAGGATAGTGATGCCGGGTGTGTGTCCTGGATCGATGAGAACAAAGATGTAAAACTTGGGAAAGAGTTTCATCTCTAAACTTTAGGAAGCAGCCCCACAGCCACTAGACTACCCAAGGCCACTTTCCCTTGCTTTGGAGCCACACCCAGCACAGGTTAGGAGGACTTAGACCTGGTGCTCCTCACCACCCCACACACCCCATGACTCAGGTATCAGATGGCCCCGGACGACCTGTCAAGGACCGCAGTCCCCGAAGCACGCTCTCCTAGTGTCAGCGGCAGCGCCCAGATTTCTGAGTAGGGTTAGACCTCTTCAAATCACATGTTCCTCTAGGTAGTACATTACCCACAAGCACCTGCCTGCAAGGAAGGATGAATGCCTCCCCCAAGCATTGCTCCCCAGAATCCTGTTACTCCAACTGCAGGTCCCCTAAGTATATCCCAAGCCTCAGTCTTTGTTCCTTCAATGGCTCTAAGGCTTTGAGCACTGATACCCCAAAACTGGGGAAGCCTCTTGCTTTCCAGTCAGACCCAGCAACAGCTGTCACCCCATGATGCTCCCAGAGGATCACATGCCAGAGAGACCTTAGCATTCTACAACGGCACTGTGTGCTCAAGAAAAAAAAAGAAAAACAGTACTTCTTTTTTATCTTATGGCTTTACCAGGACTGAAGTTGGTAAGCTGGGTGGGAACTCAGAAATCCTTCATGAGAGCACTAGACTATGGTGGTGGGCCAAATAATGGCCCCCCCTCTCCCTCAGAGGCTCACATCCTGATCCTTGGGTCATGTGTCTATATTGGGGCACATGGCAACGGTGAATGGAAGTTATAGGTTGCAGGCAGACTCAGAATCAGCTGACCTTTATGTTGGGAGATTAGCCTGGATTATCTTGTGGGCCTGATGTAATCACAGGGCCTTCAGATTTGGAAGAGAGAGGCAGAGGGCCAGAGTTGGAGAAAGATCTGAAGACACACTGTTGGCTTGAGGGTGAAAAAGGGCAGGGCAAGGAACATGGGCGCTTCTAGATGCTGGAAAAGGCAAGAAATCAGTCTTCCTTTAACTGCCTCCAAAGTCTCCGGAAGGAATACAGCCCTGCTGACAACTTCAGTTTAGCCGAGTGAGACCTATTTCAAACTCCTGTCTTTGTGAACTACAGCAGAATGTGTACTGTGCTAACCCATGATATCTATGGGAATGTTACCAGAGTCTCCAGGGACCGTGTTTAGGAGCCACCATGGGTAGACAGATCTTTTGCTCAGGCAAACATGGAACCCAGGTCCCAGTGGAGACTTGTTGGGGTCATCACCTGGGCCTGGGTGGACTACTTCAGAGTTCCTGGGCTCATGCCCAAGAGCAGAACAGCAAGAGTAGCCCAATACATAGGAGTTGAGAATGAGGCTCAGCCATAGGGACTTGTCTAGCATAACCAAGAGCAGGGCCAAGGCCCTGGGTTTGATACCCAGCCCAGTATATGGATGGGCCACCTTCTCCCATTTGACAGATGAAGAAGCAAGGCTAATGGCTGCCTGAAGTCTCTAAGGTGGGACAGAGCTGGGCCTGGAGCCCAGAGTCCTTGGATGCCCACTTAGTATTACTTCCCCACACAGGTCCTTTCAGTGCTTACTGTTTCTAGCCTGGGATTTAAAGGCCCAGGAGAAAAGGCCACATACCATTCATTCAACACCCGTGTCAGGGGCTAGTATTTAGCAAATGCTCAGAACAGTATGGTAACTAAGCCCTGGCTTCTGGAGACTGTCACCCACAACTGTGGCAAGGGTTCTAACAAGCATCAAATCCCTATCCTAGTATGGGGCTTCCTAGAGAGAGGCAGTGGGTGATCTCTGGGCTGTACCTGGAAAATCAAGGTGCAAGAACAGGAGTGGGGTGGGGGGTACTCTGCAGCAGGGGTGCAAACAGAATGAGCAAGGATGCTGTGGGCAGAGGGAAATCTGAGGGCCTCTGATGTGAACCCCAAAAGTGTTCAGTTTATAGGACTGGGACAGAGGGAAGTGGGAGGTTGGAAAGAGACGGAGGCAAACAACAACGGGGACTCATCTGCTAAGGAGCTAGTATGGGAAGGGGGAGAAGGGGGTCTCAGACAGCCTGAGCCCTGCTTACCTGAGCCATCTGGAATGGCCCTGACGAATGTGGGCAGCATCTTCACTGAGGCAGTGGGGTTGGTGTCCTTCCCTAAGCCTTTCTCCATCTCGGCCTGGAACCGGGCCATGATGTCCACAAGGGTCTCATCCGAGAGCCGCATATGGTACAGGAACCTGTCCACCTAGAACAGATGTTGGGGTGGCTAGGCTTGGCTGCTGCAGGTGCTTGCCCTCCCAGCTGAGGCTGTGAGTCAGGAGCTGTACTCCCGACTCTGGAGACAACTTTGTTCCATGTGCTCCTGAGGTTCCTAATCTGCACATCGCCAGCAGGGAGGTGGGAGAACAGAATGGGAGGTGGAGATAGGGTGGGTTGATTTCTGTGAAGGGCAAACTGAGGAAGGAGTAGTTCTTCTGTTTCAGTCGGGGGAGCGGCAGGGTGGGGTGGGGTGGGGAGTCGTCACGTACCACTCTCCACTGTGAAGATCAGCCATACCTCAAATCTCAGGTACCTACACTTTTCTCTTTGTCTAATTTTGTTTTTGTTGTTGTTTGAGACAGGGTCTCACTACGTAGCCATGGAAACCGGGGTAGCCTACAACTTGCTAAGTTGCCCAGGTGGCCCCCAAACTAGTGATGCTCCTGCCTCTGTCTCCCGGGTGGGATTGCAGGTTTGTGTTGCCATGTCTGGCTTACTGAGGAAGCTTTTTTCCATGCAATCAACATATCCAAACATATTTTTTTTTTTTTTTTCGAGACAGGGTTTCTCTGTATAGCCCTGGCTGTCCTGGAACTCACTCTGTAGACCAGGCTGGCCTCGAACTCAGAAATCCGCCTGTCTCTGCCTCCCAAGTGCTGGGATTAAAGGCGTGCGCCACCACCGCCCGGCCATATCCAAACATATTGCCCTTTGTTCACTGGCTGCTAGTTAGCTTAGAAGGAAATTTGATTTCCAATTGCAATCCTTCTCTGCATCTCTGTTACAGTTTGACCGAGGTAGTGCCGTGATCCCAATGCAGATGTTTTGTTTTGCTTTTTGAGACAGAGGCTCTCTAAGTAAGTCTAATTTTTAAAGCCATATCAAAGCCTGGCCTGGTGACCCATTTCTGTGATTCTAGCACATCAGCGGTGGAGGCAGGAGGATCAGGAGCTCAAAAATCATCCTTGGCTACAGTGAGGGGTCAAGGTCAGCCTGGGCTATGGGAGGCCTCAAGACAGAAAAGCCAACCATGTCAAATTGTCATTGAAAATGAGATGTCATTTAAGTGACCAGGATAGAGGCCGAGGACCACTGCTCCAAAATATGGGGAGTTATAAAAATCTCTGTGAAGAATTCCGTCCCCTTGATGGTAACATGACAGATTAGGAATGGCAGGAAAGTGTTTCAGTTAGTTGCTGATGCCAGTCTGGATTCTCAACCTCATGAGGATGGATTATAGATAGGCAGGAGGAAACAGCCTGTTACATTTATTTGACATCATCTCCTCCCATGGGGGTCCCAAGGAGGCCTGAGTCCAGGCACACTCCTGGAGGGAGAACAGTATCCAAATCAGAGAACATGTGTTGCATTCTTCAAAGCATCTTTGTAGACATCACCCTCCATGACCCTTTAAGGTGGCCAGATAAGGCCAAATCTCAGTCTGTGGCTGAAGATGAGGCAAGCAAGGATCAGAGCCTCAACAGGACAGGACTACCACACTCCACAGGCACACCCACAAGCTCCTGCACCAAAAGCACAGGCCTTACATCACCTTTGTCTTCTTCAGCTATGCCTCAGAGGCCCAAGATGGCAAAATGGCCCTCTGACTCTGGGGCCTGGGGAGAGGGGCAGAGAGAGGCAAGAAAACTAGCAGAGGCCCACCAACAAACAGAGGACAATTGAGCTTTCAGTGCATCTGAGAAGATCGGATGTAACCAGGTCATGCTTCATTAGGCCTTCCTGCTCGGCAGTTGATGACTAATTGGTTGGCACAAACTTGCACATATGGAGAAAACTGGGTAGGAAGGACATGACCCAAGTAATTGGGGCAGAGGAAGGATGGACTGCCCTATGTGGGGACTCAGCTTGATCCTTCGTTGTCCTGCTAAAGACCCCAGACAGAGCCTGAACCCACTGCTCACCCGGAGCATAAAGAACTTCTGCAGACACCCACAGACTGCCATCTGTGTACGACAGGGTGGGCAGGGATCACAGGTGAGCTGCCAACTACCAATCAGTTAGCATCTTGAGTTGCTCTTTCCGTGAGCACTAGTCAGGGAGGAATGTCAACTTGGGGGCTGGGGGTTGGTTTACTCTTTGTATCTTCCTAAAGATGCAAAGTAGTTAGGAGGAGCCCGAGACATGTTGGGACAAAAATGAAAAAGCACCATTTTCCATCCAGATGGGTGATTTGGAGCATGTGTGAGCAGGACACGTGTCCCAGGCACAAGGATGGGAGTGGCAGGAACCCAAGCCCACTTCCTTAAGAGTCTTCCAACCAAAAGAGAACAGAAGACCTGGCAAGCTTTAGAGGGGCAGATGACAAGCCTTAAAGCTCAAGGCTGCTCAGTTATAAACGGAAGGAGCCTGAAGGGACCCGAATGATCCCTCAGTCCGAAGGTCTCATACTCTGAACTGAGTCATAAAATCGGTTCCACACTTTGACCTACTGATTTCACTTCTGAAATTTATTCTCAGAAAACGATCCCAAGTAGGGAGAATAATAAATATATGCTACTGTCTGTTGTAGCAATTTTTTTCCCCATTGAGGAAATTTGGTTTGTATGCTGGGTTCAATCAGGACGTCATTTCAGGGGGGAACTTGAATATTACTGTTTTAATATAGTAATATTTTAGTTGTTGGAAAGAGTGTTTTGAACTCTTCCTAATAACCAACAAGAGGGAAAAGTGAGATGCCATAGGGTACACGCACTTGATGTGACTCAAGGAAGACACTGAAAGCTAATCATGGAGACAAAGGAGACATATGTACAGAGGCAATCAGAGCCAGTGCAGAATGCGTGCCAACCTAGCACACAAGAGGGCTTGGGACTTGAGGGAAATTAAAGGTGGGTTCAAGTGAACATCTCCAGAGTGTTGTAATGTTGACATACTAAACCATGAACACACACACACAGAAAGAGAGAGAGAGAGAGAGAGAGCTCAATCTGTCCTGTTCTTATGAATGAACCATCTGTGAGAGTCAATGACCAGGTGCAACCCAGCTTTACCAATAGGTCAAATACATCAATATATTGAACAGGAAACGAATGCCAGACAGTGGCCTTCTTTTTGTCTTCATGTCATTCTGAGATTTCCAAACACAGAGTAAGGGTCTAAAGAGTAATCTTTGAAGGCAAGCATGTCCCTTGGACCTTGACAACTCCAGGGCCAGGAAGTATGCAAACTGTCAGACTCAGACAGGAACCACTGAATTACCACTCAGACAACGTACTTTTGACAAGCAGTCTTCAACATGTTCCTCCAAGCTGTGACTCAGACTGGTTACAAACCAGTGTACTCACAAGCCCAAGGGACCTGCTGGGCTCTCGATTAGGGTGGCTTCTGGGGATTCCTGACTTTCTTGCTTTTCATGGTGAGGATAGGAACTCAACCCAGGTATTGACTAAGGCTGGCCCTTCTTGCAGAGGCTCTGGAATACATTGTTTGAGCCTGTTCCTGGGCAGGTGGACAAACATGCTCCAGCTTTATCCCAGGCTAGCACAAAAGGCCAGTCACTATACAGAGTCAGGGAAATGAAATAACTGCAAACTAAAGGTTTCAGTCTCAAAGAAGCCCCTTAGGGCTGGCCTCTTTGCCCAGCAGGTAGAAACAGCAATGAGTTCTGAAACAGGGCTGCAGAGGACTTTATACCCCTCAAGCAGTCAGCAGAGGGGGTTCTGGGAATCTAGTCGAACAAATGACAGAATGAAAGTTAAAGCAGATTGGTTTTTACTCTTCAGCTTGCCCTGGCTTTCGCCGACTGTAGGGGGAAGTCTACCCACTAGCACAAGGGGGCTACAAGGGGGCACACTTCCTCTTTCACATTTTGAAGGCTACAGGAGGCATCTGCCAATTTCAGTTTACTGTTAGTGCCCAGGTGCCCTTGGCAGAGTCTGGTTGCCTGGAGGACTTTTATTGTTAATGGAGATGCTACATGCCTCCCCTTTGTAGCTGTCAGCAGCCAGTGAGTGTGACCAGGGACGCAGGGTGGCATCATTTTAGCTGCCAGGAGAGAATCCTGGTCTCATCAGTCAACTGTAGACCATCTTGATTTTGTAACTGGGGCAAGGTAATCAAAAAAAAATCCTCACCATTACTAGGACAATAGGACATGCTAAAAATTACAACTGGGAGACTGAGGCTGTAGTCTCAGACCAGTGTAGGCCATATAACAAGACTCTGTCTCGAAATAATAAAATAAACCCCATGTTTCTCTTGGTGCCTTTGTTTTATGTGATTTCAAACTAGCGAATAATCAGATGCACTTTTATAAGTTCTGATTCTTTATAAACTGCTCACCTTCATTGTGGCCTCACCCCTAAATGGCCCTGAATTGGGCACAAAGTTTCTGGAACTTTCTGAAGACTTCCAATATCCCTTATTGCCAAGAGGCTCTGACTGAAAGCCAGGACTTGGGACAGTAAGGAACGTGGGACACTTGCTACCTCTTCCTCTCTGAGACGTTCACTGGTATTGGTTCCTGGTATCTTTTCCAATAAAGTCTTTTACTTTTTCCTTTCCATGCTGGGGCTTGAACCCAGGACCTCACAGAAGCTCAGCAAGCACTCTACCACTAGAACTATCCCCCACCCCACCCCGCCTTAATCCCTTTTGCTGTTAAGAGGGAATCTGTCGGGTCTATCAGTGTAGACTGGGCCAGACACCTCAGCTCCAGAGTCCTTACCTTCTTGATCTGGTCCTCTTTCAGCTTGGTGAAGTAAAACGCCACCAAGTGTACTGCAAACATGTTCCCAAGTTTGGTTGTTCCCAGACAAGTTGAGCCTTCCGTACACTCTCCGTCTGCGGAGCACTGCACGCCTCTAGGTCGGGCAGGGAGGTGGGTGCTTGGACTAAATACTTCCAGCTGCTCGGTTCAATGATTAAACTTTGCCCGTCTTTGGTCCCTCCCTCTGCCACACACAATTGTTTAACAGGAGGCTCTGGTGGGAGCTGTAGGCAAGCAGAGGAGGAGGCTGGGGATTGACGGGTTACTTGACTATTTGAGAACTGGGCACCACAAAAATCTTGTTGCTAAGTGACGCGCTCAGGCCTGTGCTCCAAGCCCACTCAGCCAGAGAAAATCTTGTGAGAAGTTGGGGGGTGGGGGGCAAAAACAAAGCCACCTTAAGAACTAAATCCCAGTTCCAGGATTCCTCCCTTCTCAGCAAGGCAAGAGAAATGTAGACTCGCGGTCCCTAGGCACCGTCTTTTGTTCTATAGTTTGTTTCTCTGTGTAGCCCTGGCTGCCCTGGAACTGTTCTGTAGACTAGGCTGGCCTCGATCTCAGAGATCCGCTTGCCTCTGCCTCCTGAGGGCTGGGATTAAAGGTGTGTGCCACCACTGCCTGGCTTCTGAGGCACCATTTTAACTAAGGCTGAGCAATCTCCTGGCCCTGCAGATTCCAAAAAGAAAAAAGAAACAAAAGGCTGAGACAATCCCTCTACTGTGGCAGATAAGCTAATGAAGACCAATCAATACGCCACAGTGGTAAGCCAGACAGCTTTTATTTCAGAGTAGCTTGGGGCTGGTGTGTGTGTGTGTGTGTGTGTGTGTGTGTTAGGGTGGTATTAAGAATGGAAGCCACCAGGTCCTGCTGGAAGTGCTGGGCAGGAAGGGTGTGCTGCCATTAAGACACCTGGTTTTCTTGCCCACTGCCCTCATCATGCATGATATGAGAAGGATCTGTCATGTGGGAAGAAAACCCTTTGCTATCTTCCCAGCCACTGGCTGGTTAGTGAATTCAGGGAGGCTAGCATTAGCAGTCACTGCCGTGGTCTGGTCAGGGACTTTATTCGTCCCATCTTATAGATCAGAAAGCTGGCCCTGAAAGGCTTAGTGACTTCCTTGAAATCACGGTTGTAAATGCTTCACCCAGGAAGCAACGCCAGAAATATTATTCCAGAGCCCAGCTCATGACCAGTACTCAACACCAACTCTCAAACGCATCTCCTTCCACCCAGCGCTCACGTGGGAACTACTAAGACGCCGCTAGGTTGGAGTTTCAGCTATCTGGAAACTAAGCACAGGCAGCTCTTCAATAGACCCAACCCAATAGGGAAGGGGGCTTCTTGAAAAACAAATTCCCAACTCTACTCTTCCAAACACTAAGAAAACGCACTATAAAATTCACAGCCGACTAGATGGCTATGGGCACCCCAGTGTCTCCTGTCTTCCACTGACCAGGTGGCCTCTGAATAAGCTGTGTCATTCTGGTTAGCTTATAGCCTCAGCTCTCTCTGTCTGCTCTTCTGCTGCACTCTTACCAATGAAAGCAATGACTGACCACTGCCTGGTCAGGGACCTCTCACAGCTACCTCTTCAGAAAGCACCGGAAGTCTGCCTTAGGCCAGTCTTAATGAAATGATTACATACTTTCCACAGACTGACATAACAGCCTCCCCGATGGAGAAACCTCGACCCTTTCAATCTGTTTACCCCCAGACTATGACTTTTATCTCCTTTGCTTATCGCACAAGCAAATAAAAGGTTAACCTTCAGTTCCAGAAATGCACAACTGCTGGTACTCAGGAATGGTCTCAGACAACATCCTGGGCAGCCTGCCTGTCCAAGAACCATACTGGTACCTTAATTCCCTCTCAAGTGCCTGTGTGCCAAGTCATCCACTCCAGGCTGGGATATGAGATTATGACAAGGAGTGGGCAGAAGGAAAGCAACCATAATCAAAGATCTCTGCAGTCTCCAGTAGCCTGGGAGTGAGTGTGTGAGTGAGTGAGTGAGGCAGGCAGACAGCCTATGGGATTTCAGAGGCAAAGGGCAGCAAAGGCTTTCATGTTATGGAGCGTACTGTGTTTTTAAGCACACGAGCATTTAACCTTCAGGTGTGAGTTACCCGAGCAACCCGAGGCTTAGTGACTATTAAAGGTCACATGCATCCAGAGTCATCTGGTCAGACCCAGACCGCTTTATGGTCTCAAGATAAAACACTGGCTTGCCATTTTCTCATGGACTATCTCTTGGTATGTTTTACCCTTATTAAAGCTGTGTAGCTAGCCCAGAATGTCTAGGTGTGAAGTCATGGACTTTGCTTAAGGACACGTAAGTATTGTCACTGTTGTAATAGCTAATACGATCACCCACTTGACCTAGGACCTCAACCAACACAGCAAGAGAAGCTCTCTCTCTCTCTCTAACACACACACACACCCCTCTTCCATAGAGCTCTGCTTGAATCCATTATGGCCTCATCTAAGCCCATGGCAGCATCTGCTCTCCTTTAGGTCCTGAGCCTGGCAGGAGCCTGGCAGGAGGTCCAGACAGCCCACTAACCCTTCCTATTTACTTAGACCGCATGTGGAGCTTACAAGGTGCTTTGCAGTATTAATCCCCACAGCAACTCCACACTCTCTTTACAGATGGAGGGGCAGAGCCCCAGACTCCCACTGGTATTTGGTGGAACAGAAATTCCAACACAGGCAGTCCTACACCAGAGCACAGGGAGATCTGGGGATTTGTCTGGAAATGCAGCCCCAGACCCAGAGCGTAGTGGAAAGTGCATAGGCCCCAGGCTCTCTCCCCTGGGCTCTCCCTTCCCTGAGGTGAAAGGCCAAGCTCACAGACTCACAACCACCCTGTTGGTCGCCCTGACAGTGAAAGGGAATTAGAGCACACACAAAAGGCCGGTGGACTTCACTGGGCACACTAAAAACATCACCTATTGAACTCTTCTCACAGCTAGGGACCCTCCTAAAATTCCTACTTAATCTCCTCCCACTTGGTCCCAGAGGAAAAGAAAATGAGTGTAGACCTTTTCATCCATTCAGTAAAACATAACCATAAACCATGAGAAGGAACCTGTTCCATTTACAGTTAGGCACGTTGGAATGTTGTCAAAATGTTGCACTGGCTGGGTAGGGTGGTACATGACTTTAGTCCTAGCACTCAAAAGGCAGAGGCAGGTGGATGTGTGCGAGTTGAGGCCAGACTGGTCTGCACAGCCAGTTCCAGCCAGCCAGGGCTACACAGAGACCTTCTCAAAAAGAAAAAAAAGGGAAAAAAAAGTTCCTGTTACTGTGTTTGCACAAGAATGTTGAGAGCAAATGTCCAATGAGGAACATCCAGACTACCACCAGGACAGTGACTTCTTGTCTTCAGAGGCTAGCACAAGCGAAGCCAATGTCCAGCAGCTCTCTAAGGAATGCTGCCCACCATGTTTACAGACTTGTTGCTCACCTAAAAGACAAGGAATGCTTAGGAAAAAGTTAATGCACTGCTCTTTTCAAACTGCAGCTCAACACCTGAAAACAGATGACAGAGATAAGCCACACAAGGAAATTCGGAAAAGAGATTCGTAAGGCAGAAGACAACCAATTATAAAAGCAAATGAGACTTCTGCTTAGACATGGCAGAGACCCAAGAGCACAGGGCTGGAGAAGTTACTCAAGGTCGACAAGCACTGTGCTCTTCTAGAGGACCCAAGTTCGATTCCTGCATCCACATGGCAGCTCGCAGACTAGTTCCAGGAACCTCAGTTCCAGGAAGTCCCAGGAATTCAGGTGCCCTCTTCTGGACTCTGAGGGCAGCAGGCATGTATGTATACGATACAAAGACATATGTGCAAGCACAACATCCTACAAAGACATATTACAAGCAGAAGAATATCCATACACATAAAATAAACAAGTAGAATTTTAAAAACCAAAATAAAAATTAAAAACTCAGGAGGACAGAAATGAAACAATGCTGGAAAAAAGATCTTAACCTAAGTTTGGAGCATGGTGATGCACACCTCTCTCTAATCCCAACACTCAGGAGGCAGAATTCCGACTGGGGCCACACTGGCCTCCAAAAGGAGTTCCAGGACAGCCAGGGCTATATAGAAAAACTTTGTAGATAGGTAGGCTGAAAGACAGTCAGACAGAGACAGACAGACTGACAGAGATGGGTTAGGGTCACGGTAGGCAAGGGCCTGCATATACCATGCTCCCCATGAAGTTGGCAAGAAGGTCCTGAGACAGCTCAGGAAGCAGGTGGAGGAAGAGAAGGCTTTCAAACAGGAATGAGAAGAGGAGCAGAAGCAGCCAAGGCTTTAAGCCGAATACCCAGGAGGCAGGGCAGGTCAGTCTCTGAGTTAGAGGCCAGCCTGGTCTACACAGTCAAAATTAAAACCTGCCTCAAAACCAAACCAATCAACCAACCAAACCAACAAATAAAACACAACAAAAATACCAAAACAAAACAAACAACAAAACACCCGACCAAGCAAGAAGAAAATGCAGGACTGAATTCTAAGGCCACAGGGAAGGGCCCCCTGGCCACAGAATTGAAATCTGGCAAAGGACACAGTCACGATTAAAATAAAACACCCACATGGGAATTACCACAAGCCCACAAAAAGGTGACACTTCACACTTTAACAAGACCAAGGTGCTCTCATGGTGACAGTTTAAACTCTCTGAAAGGGACCCAGGGCCACTCCAATCAGTTTTCGTTTGTGTGCCTTGGTATCCAACACCTCTAGTGTCTTCTTCTAAACCACAGGCCCTCCTGTCCCTGAGAAGGAAAAGGTAAAGGGGCAAACAATCAAGAACTTTCCTCAGCTAAGCACTCAAGTAGGTCTTCCCTGACAGCGCCTAACTTCCACCCACCGCCCATCAGTGCTATCATTTGTAAAAGCCTGTCTGCCTCAGTTCATGGATATTTTGTGAGACCACATGACAAGAATGACTGCACATGATAAGTCACAGACAAAAGCTAATCCTAGAAACCAGAGCTGCCCAGAGATACATCTCCTAGGTATTTCATTCCTTTACCCACAGGCACAGAGAACAATCCTGCTCTTTAGCCTTTGTGCTCATGAAGATGAAGTCAGAGATGAACACTAGCATCTCAGGTAAACAAAATGCCACCTGACTCGGAATCCCTAAGGAAAGCTGAGAGACACGACTACCACAGCACATCTGGCTGTTCCCCCAAGCCTTTACTTTGGGGTCACATTCAATCCATCACATGCTCAGGAAACTGGCTTAATTCTCAGAATGATCTGAGAGTTCCAGTCTCAGCAGAATGACCCAAACCTTTAGGCTTGGTTAGGAAATACTTGGGGTGGGCAGGTTGGGACTCAGCAACCTGCCATTACTTAGCTTCTGACAACTCAGACTGCCCAGTTCTTCACAAGCATAGACTGAAAAAGGCAGAACCATGTCTATACAACTCCGAAGCTCATGCTTACATTTCTTTTAACTACATTTTTAACCAGGACAAATGAAGACCACTATGCAACAGACTGGCCTTTAGACATGGGTGACTTAAGAGTGCCTCTTCCTGTGGTCTCGCTGCCCCTTGGTACCCCTTCCTGGAGTTGACTTTGCTGTCACCCATTTTCTACACAGAAGCTTCCACTCTAGTCCACACTGTGGCTATAAGCAGTGCACTAGAGATAAGTGTCCTTGCTCTGTTGAGCTGTACTCCATCTTGTTTAGTGTGTATTTCCAGCTTCTAGAACAATCTCTGGTAATGGGTGTAACTGACAGCAGTGTGTGCCAAAGAATTCCATCCGTGACATCCTTAACAGGCTAACAACTCCCTAACTGATGCTAGGCCATGCAGAATTTCAAACAGCAGTGTCTTGGGCTACTCTACAAAAGGCCATTACAAAAACCAGTAAAACCTCAAAGACACTCCATTTTAAAGGCTGTTATAAGTAGTTTAAGTAGCTTTAGGAATTTACTTTTTTTGTGCAATTAAAAAAAAAAAAAAAAAAAAAAAAAAAAAGCCAAAACCAAAAAGACCATAGTGCAAGTTGGCCATAATCCTGCCACAGGCAGCAAATGCCATGTGCATAAGGATTTAAAATTGATTTTTATTTGCAAAATTAAAAAACCTAATCAGTGTTGGGGTCCTTCTTCTTTCTCCGTGTCCCACTTTCTCTTTGCCATGCTCTGGTTGTTGTGTCAGCCACTCCTTCTGGAGCTGCTTCAGCATGTCTGCAGTGAGGAGTCCTTGCTGCACCAGCCGAGAGGCAAGGGGCAGCTCCTTGTCACTGGGGCTGGGTGGCTCTGCAGCCTTATTCCCTGCACTTTTGGTACCCCGTGTCCTTCTCGCTGGGCTCTTGGAGGCTCCTGACAGACGTGACTGGCTCGATGATGGTAAGCTCTCCAGATTCAGCAGCTTGTGTGACTCGGAGATTTTAATCAGCTTGGTAATGTTATGGACGCCCTCTTGGATAATGACATCCAGTTCTTTCTGGAGACTTCGAACAAGGCTGGAGTCTGGAAACATATCAACAAATCGGTAGCTGGAAAGAAAAAAAGAGAGCATTAGAGCGACAGCTGAGCCACCTGTAACAACCTACGCACACTCTGACAACAGCCTTCTTTATTCCTTTTCTATTAACACGGTGCCTCAGTGCAGCCTTTATCTCTACCCACGTTCCTGAGATAGTGTCTGAACCCCACCTGAGGGATTCTAACACATTCCACCGCAGGGACTGCTTCTCAATCATTAATGCACAGGTTAAGAGACTGGAAGCCCTGTGAAAATACAGGATCTGAGCTGGCTGACATAGCTCAGAAGATAGCGTTGATTGCTTCACAGACCCGCTGACCTGAGAGAGAGCCACAGGCCACAGAAAATATTCAAGTAAAGAACCAACTCCACAAAGTTGGCCTCCACTGAAACAAAATGCACCCTGGCACGTGCAGTCCCATTCATCCACATCATACAAACATGTACACACATGTACGTGTACACACACACACACATGGAGTGATAATTCTGTTTAATGCAGAATTTAAGTCTAAATGGAGCTGAAGTTCTTTTCTTCTAAACAGCTAGCTCTCAAAGTATACTAAAGCCTTTGGATTGAGGACACTCTTTCATTAGCAAGGGTTAATGCCCTTATTTGGTTATCTTAGAGACTCTTGAAGTCTTTTCAGGAATGAGTATAAACAAAACTCAAGCACCTTTATGGAAAATATAATACAGACTACTCACTATGTATCTCTCTACCTTGAAAGAGCAGAAGCACACTCCCACAACCTTTAATTTGCCCTGAGTTAGGAAACTGTGAGCATAGAAAGGAAAAGGGTTGATACCTTAGCCACAGGTAAAGATCAAAAACGTCATGGACAGCTTCAAGATCCATGAGGTCTTTAATATTCTTAGGCGGAAGCAGAGGCCACTTGATGTACCGGCGTAGCCATGCAAAGGTCAGGGGCTCATTCCTGCTGTACTGCCTGGCAAACTGAGAGGAAAGAAGAAAGTTTGGTAAAATGACCAGAATCCTCTTAGGTCTGTAATTAGAAAGAAAAAGGAAGTGTAACTTTGTAAACTATGGTTGTTTCAAAAGACAGGCTGGTTTCATTGCTGCTTAATACTTTCCTACTACATTTAAAAAACATTTACTAGGAGGCTGGAGAGATGGCTCAGCGGTTAAGAGCACTGGCTGCTCTTTCAGAGGTCCTGAGTTCAATTCCCACCAACCACATGATGGCTCACAACCATCTGTAATAGGATCTGATGCCCTCTTCTGGTGTGTCTGAAGACAGCTACAGTGTGGTCATATACATAAAATAAATAAATAATTCCTTTAAAAAATGTAGTACTTTATAAGGATTTATTTAGTTGAGACAAGGTCTTATATCAGCCAAGCGGCCTGAAAATTGCTGTCTAACCAAGAGAGGCCTAGAATTCCTGACTCTCTTGCTTCTGCCTTCTGAGCGCTGGGGTTATGGGAGTGTCACCATGTTAAGCTTAAAGGTAAAGGCATTTGCTGGTAAGTCTGATGACCTGAGTTTGGTCCCCAGAATCCAACTGATTTCTCAAAACCACTGTCCCAGATGGTACGCGAGGCCATCAGCAAGAATGAGCTCAGGAATGTCTCCTTCAGAACAGACGAGATTCCAGAATAAGAAGTTCTCTATAGTTCATGTTCAAGGCTTTTAATAGAAGACCTAAGCAACTGCTGGCTTGCCCACTTCTCAGGTCCTCCCTCCTGGCAGAGGCTCCTGCTTCATTTTTGCCTGAGGAATGGTGTAAACAGAACCAAGGCCACAGGAACCAGCTGCCGTCATGTGAATATGCAGTATATGAAGACTGACCCACAACTCCCATCCTTATCCTGGGTTTCCCACTAATAACATAGTAACTAATAACTAATAACAGTAAACACAGACCTCTAAGACACACTGTTAAGGGAAAAGGAAGAGAGTTGCAGAATAATTCATTTAACATTTATAGAAAAACATCCACAAAAGAAAACTGGAATTCCTATAGGTTCATGAATGCAGGCAGATGCCACGTGAAACAAGCTAACCGTTGGGGATGGCACACTATAATTAACCTATCTGTAATGCGTTAATTTGGCATCACAAGCATTTGTGTATTATTTATACAATTTTACAATAACTTAAAAGGTAAATCACGAATAAATTTAATTCAAATACAGCTGAGACACAGAATGCTAAGGCCTATGGTAGAAATGGCAAGAAATCCAGAGAAGAAGCTGGAGTTTAGTGGCATGAGGCAAGCAGCCCAGCATGGAGCTCCAGGCATGCAAGAGCCCCATACAGTTCCAGTTCCGCTCTCTTCTCCTAGAATCTGTGCTTTCCACAAGTCACACCACAGCACAGCGCAAATGGCTGAGCAGGAAGAGGTGCAGCCCGTACATTAAGGAAACTGAGTGCTACTGCTACCTTCAAGCCCTAATCCCTCAAGCGCTTATTTAACCACGTGTCTCAGCTTACAATGGTGACACCATCCAGGCCCAAATACAAAGCCAGATAATCCTTCAAAATTCACCAAGCCAGTTTATGTTTATGTTTTCACAAAGTTTCTCATATTTAGGGTATTCTCCCAAGCATGCTGTTTGGAGGAAAGTAGATCAATCTGAACAACTCAAAACAGCATGGAGCTACAGACATACCTGTAACAGCGACGAGCAGACAAAAGGCTGCTTCTTATTGATGGGGGCTGTGCAGAACACATACCTCACCCGGAGACTTAGTGGAATATGCTGGATCAGCTCTGCAGAGAACTTAAAATCATCCATATTGCAGACAAAGTACTGCCCATCAACTTGTGCAAAGTCTACAAAAATATCCTGAGGGTGAAACATACATGAAATCATTGGATGGATATCCAAGTGGGTAGAAAAAAAGACCTCAAGCCGACAGAGGACAGCCTCGTTAATCCCCAGCGCAGCGTAGCTCAGGAGCGTGTGCTGCATTACTGCTCTGTAAAGCTACGGCAGTTCTCCCACCATCCGTCCTCCCGACCTGAATTTCTTTTTGAGACAGAGGCTCACTAAGCCTCCAACTCTAGGGCCTCCAGTCTCGTCATCCCGAGAGCTGGGCCCACAGGTGTGCGCTGACACACCCCTCGCACCCAGATGCAGGAAGATTTCACCAGTGATACACTTCATGAGTGGCAAATGCCCAGAGGCAGACTCCTGTCCACGCAGTGGCCAGTACTGACATGGTACGTCAACAGAAAAGAAATGGAAAGAGCTTCCGCTTACAATGAGGTTGGACAGCGTCGTCTCAGGGAGATGGTAGGCAAACATCTCAATCTGCTCAGCAGTCGGGTGGAGACCGGCGGCCTGGGCAAGGAAGGACAACATAATTGTGAGCTGAGTTTCTCTTTCTCAATTTTTTTTCTAAAAAATTTTCTCTTTCTAAAGCATCCTTACAGTTAAGCTATGTCAAATCAGAACTAGCCCATGCCAAAATTGCAGTTAATACAGAACAGAAAGCTACAACTTTAACCACTACTGGAACAAAGAGCTGACAGATTATTTAATGAAAGTGGATCATGTAGCATCTTTAATTTCACTAGTCAATTAATTAAAAATTTTGACCCAATCTGATATGCCCAAAAAAACAAGTTTCCAATTGTAATTCTCTCCATTGGATAAAAAGGACAAGAAAGTCTTCTTACGTGGCTGCAGAATAAGCAAGCACTTCTTGCGAGACCGAGGAGTTATAAACTGCAGAAGTAAAATGCCACAGTAAGTACGAGACAGGAGAGAGAAGAGAAAGGGAGAAGGGGAAGTCAAAAGATTAATCCCTAAAGTCATGGCAGAACCAGCCCACCCAGGAGAGGTAATGGCGGCTCCAAACCATTACAAGCAGCCGCTTATACCACCACAGGAGCTAGCGATCATTAGCGCTCACGAAACCCATTACATTCACATTTTACTTTTCCTTTATATTTTGACAATGAATGTCCACTAAAGTTAGACTTCCGAAACTTAAATTCTTGTTAGGTTTGTTCTTATGAATTCGACTGGCTCTGCTCATGAATTAGACCTGGGTCTGCTTACATTGTTAGACCAGCTGGCTCGTCTCAGAAATCCGCTTGCCTATGCCTCCAATGACTTTAACATTCTTGTACTGCTTTAAACCAGTGCATGTAACACTAATGTTGCCAGTCTTACTGCTTGCAACTCATACCAGTGCTTCACTGCATCTGCTACCATGCTTGTGCTGCTACCATGCTACCCGTGCTGTCATATATTTCAGCTTTACTCATGCATTACCCACCAGCTAAGAACCAGTCTCTAAACTGTATCGCATCTTATCACCATCCTCTGAGTGGCTTCACTAAAACACAGGTGACTCTATAATTCTTTAATCATACCCGGTTGGTTGTACCAGGTTGCAGTGCAAGGTTCCTGAACATGCTGCCTCATACCCTCAAGTCCTGAGGCATCTCTCTGGCTCAAGAAGAGCTTTCGTCATGGTTCTCCAGCTCAAGCAGCCCTTGTGTTGCCATGCATTTGAGGCAAGTGACTAGGGAAGGAACGACCGTCCTGCATGCGGGCAGCGGCAGTGGTGACATGCCAAGCCTCACCTGTATAGGATCCACAGGTCTATTCAAAATCTCCTTCAATAAAGCCAAGTCGTCTCTGTGCATTGTGGTAACCTCCCCCTCCTTAAAGTGTGAGCTGAACCTGCCGGCTCTGCCAGCGATCTGCAGGGCTTGGGAGGTGGGGATGGGCTCCAGCTCCTTCTCTCCCTTCTCATTGATGGTGGGCTTCATAAGGGAGTAAAAAATCATTCTCCTTATGCTCCTGAAATAGAAATAAAAGTGACCCCACACACTATACACAGCCCTGTCACTTGGGTTATCAGTTGTCACAGACATACTCAGTCCGAACTCTCATTTAAGCTGTCATCTAATCTTGTAACTATTCAAAAAAAGGAGGGAATGGGGCTGGAGAGATAGCTCAGCATCAGGAGCACTGGCTGCTCATCTAGAAGACCCAAGTTCTATTCCCAGCACCCACATGATGATGGCTCATGACCACTTGAGACTCAAATCCTGGGGGATATGATACCTCCAACGGCACCAGGCACACAAGTGTCCTATAGAAATACATCAAATACATATACACATACATACATATATAATTTATTTATTTATACACACACACACACACACACAATTTTTTTTTGAGACAGTGTCTCTCTACGTAGCCTTGACTTTCCAGGAGCCACGGTGGCCTCAGACTCGCCTGCCTCTGCCCCCAAGTGCTAGGAGTAAAGTTGTGCCACCATAGCTGGCTAATATTTTTCTTAATGAGAAAAAGGCAGGCATTGTGGCTCACAACTGTAATTCTTGAACCCAGGAAGCTGAGTCAGGAGGACTGTTGTATGTCTGAGGGTAGACTGGGCTACAGTATGATCTTCTTCCAGGCCAGTCTGGCTAATAAAATTAAAAATAAATAAATTAAATAAAATAAGAGGCTTGTTGTAAATTCTTTATCTTTTTTTTTTTTTTTTTTTTTTTTAAACAACAAGACTGAGTCTCATCTGTAGCCCTGGTTGGCTTGTAGCTCAGTATGCAGACCTCTTGAGCTTGGAATCTTCCTGCCTAGGCCTAACAGGTGTTAGGATTACAGGCATCTGCTACCATGCCCAGCTCATAAGCAAGATGGCTGAACTCGTGTATATTTACTAAAAATCACCCTCTGAGAATACGAACTATAGGATACTGGAACTATTAAGCTGAAGAAAATGACACCAAAGAAGGTTCTCCCATACTGTGTTACAGGTTAGCTGTGCTGAGTACGGCGGCATATCTGAGTCCCAGATACTTAAGTGATACCAACTAGGGTGATGGCTCAGTTTGGGAGAACTGGCTGCTCTTACAGAGGACTTGAATTCAGTTTCCAGCACCCACATGGCGGCTCACAGGGACCTGGACTCCAATTCTAGAGGTTACACATATGTAGTACATGTACATAACATGTAGGCAAAATACTCAGAATTTAAATACATAGAATTAAAAAAAAATTTTTTTTAATACTTTAAAAAAAATCAAAACAAACTAAAAAGACAATCAAGAGTGATGGCCAAGAGCTCAGAGTCAGTGTGGGCTCCATACTGAGCTAAGGCAGGGCGAGCCTGGGCGAGCCTGGGCGGTCTAGGCAGCCTGGCCCAAGCCACACACACAAGTGTTTTGAGTCTTAACAGTCTGGCCGCTTTCACTACCTAGAGAGGTGAGTGCTGCAGCAGGAGGCACTGGCACCTGCTGACTAAGAAACCCAAAACAAAGCAAAGGCAACTGCCCAGGGAGAGGGGGCAAACCCCGCCTCTAAACCCAAAGGCTCCAAACCCCAGGGCTGTGATATTCTCTTTTGTTTCCCAAGATGTGTAAGAAGATAAAGCTCAAATCTACATCATTATCTCCATCCTAACCAACTAGAAAACCGAAAACAACAACCCCCCACCACCACCCAAACCCCTGCTCATCACAAAGAAATTACTTACAAATTCAGTCCCATGCCAATCGCATCTGTAGCCACCAGGATTTTGCATGGATCATTAGGGTCATTAAACTTTCTTGCTTGAGCAAGCTTGGTCCCTGGAAGGAATAATTCACATTAATTCCATTTTTTTTCTTACTGTGCTCTCTATACACATTTCAACCTAAACAGCAAAGGTGAGACGTCAGTCAGTGATTACCAGGTGGCAGGCTGCCATATATCACCGCAGATTCCAGTCCCCGAATTTCAATCTGTCGGCTCACAGAATAAATGTCATTCTTGCTAAAGCAGACAATGCAGTCGCCAGGCTGAAGGTTGTCTAAAGACTCCAGGGCACGATTCAGCACAGAAACGGGGGTAAGCCTCTCATACTTCTGAACCTGCAATGAAGACATACAAGGGAAGTAGCTTCCTCAAGTCAGTACCAGGGACTGCTCAGAGAACAGCTTGCAGGGCAGGCCGTCGACTGGGCCAAAGGCCAGTTAAGCAGCAGCTTTCAGGAGCAGCACCTAGAAACCTTCATTCGGATGTTGTGCTACCGTCAACTCTTGGTACCCCTGAATTAATATCACTGTGCTGACATTCTTAAAGAACTTTAACATACACTAATTTTCAGGACAAAGTGGCAGCTTCAAAAAGATTATTAACTGATATTTTCATTTTATAGCAGAGTAAAATAGTCCAATAAAGGATGAGGCTGGAGGCTCATCTTTTTAGCCTTCTGTGGTTTGCTGCAGACAGGGCCCAAAGCAGCAAAGTCTTAGATTTGAATCTGGAATTTCTCCCATGCATTCTATTTAATCTCCCTCAAAGTAGAGCATGAGATTGTAATAGGTCAACTTAAGACATTTCTTCATTTCTGTAAAGGCAGACTGGATTTAGAATCACCATGGAAACACATCTCTGGATGTGCTTTATGAGAATCTTTCTGAAAGGGTGTGACAGCAGGAGACCCACCTAAAATGTGGGTAACAACATCCCATGGCTGGGGTAAGAGAATAAAGAGCAAAGCTAGCCAAGCACCAGTGTTAGCCGCTCTGTTTCTAACTGTGAGCCAAAAGAAGCCTGCTGTTCCTTCCTTCCCTTCACAACTACTTCGTCTACCTTGTCATAGCAATGAGAAAAGCAATGTACAATTTTACTATCTTATTAAGGAATTCTGGGAAGGCAAAATAAGGACGGTTTTTAGAAGAAACCAGTTTCTTAACTGTAACTTCATATCTGCAAAAGAGATGCAAACTAGATCTGACAATTAGATATATACCAAAAGCTCCAACACAAGATATCCAAGACTGAGCACACTACAAACTTAGGCTGGGCTTCAAACTCAACAGTCTGACTGACTTAGTTCTAATGACACTTATGAGCTACGGATGTAGCCCAGGGGCAGAGCATGCTTAAGGCCCTTGGTTCAATTCCCAGCAGCACAAATGTAAGTAAGACGGAAGGTTTTTGTGAAAACGAAAGCTTGAAAGCCGAGTCCAACAGTTCGTGCACATAATCCCAGCACTCAGGAGGCAGTGCAGGAGACTGTCAGAATTTGAGGACAGCCTGGGGTACGGTGAGACCACATCTCAAAAACAAAAAGCCATCAAGCAGCCTCACCCCCCCCCAAACAAACAAACAAACAAACAAGGAATCTTGTGAAAATAAACTATCTCCCCCATGAAGCTCAAATATATACATATACATGTGCCAGTCAGCTATAAGAAAATAAGGATTTCCTTTTTGCTAAGCTCTCTGTTTTCAATCTGTCTTAAAAACTAAAACTATTCCTTTAGCTAGCATGCAGATAGGGGTCTTCTTACGCCAGCTCCATACACATGCAGTTCTCTGTTCCTCCCGTGCTCCCTCCATAGCTAAGTTCCGACTGTGCCAGCTAGAGCTCACAAGTCAGTACACACATACACCGGGCTCTGGGGCACAGCCCCAGAGAATGAAGGGACATGTCTTACCTCCACCTCCTCCCCAGTGGTATACAGGAGCTCAGTGACCAGGTCAATAGCAGCAGACTCTCCACACAAATGGACCTCCTCAGCACAGAGTCCTGTAGATGCACAGAGGGGTTACATTGCTCTATCCTCTTCCCCAGCACTGTAGCTCTGTCCAGTGTTTCCAGACTCTCTGACTCGAGCCTTCTTGAATGGGTAAAGGAAGAGGCCAGCTTTATCAATTCACTGGCCTGTAACTTGCTCTGAACACAGCTGACACCACTGTAGGGTGAGGCCAAGGAGGACTGGATGCCGGCACTATGATGCTTAGTGATGGGTGTCAGTCATAGGCCTGTGTTCTTCAAATCAGAACTCTACGGAAGCCGAGTAGCACGGGGCTAGCAAGCAAAGAGGCTCCAAGCTCCTCAGCCAGAGCAGATCCATTTTCACATATCTGTCTAACAGGCAAACTCTGGCTCAGCCATTTGTTTTTGATCTGAAAACACCTGCCCTACTACAGCGTGCTGGATCAAATCTCATTTCAAGCCAGGTGTGGTGGACTAGCTTATAACCCTAACATTTTAGAGGCTGGGGCAGAGGGACCCCAGAGGTCAAAGTCAGCCTGGGCTACATAGTGAATCCCTGTTTGGGGGTGGGTGGGGGGGGAAGGAAGGAAGAAAGGAGTTGGGGAGAGGAAAAGAAGAAAAAGAATCACTTCAAAAAATCAGGCAATACATTCATTCATGCCTATGAACTTCAAGAATTCCTATTCTTGGACCCCATCCTACAAAACTATCAAAAATAAACCAGAAGTGAAAACATCCATCAGTAATTCTACTATAGCACTGTTGGTAATGGTGAGAAGGTTTCAGCCCACGAAGCAAACTGCTGTAGTGCTTTTCAGTGAACAGTGCACCCACAGGGATTCGTCCACAGAGTGTAACACCACCTACGAACAACAGAACTGCAAAGAAGCAAGCACGCAGTTCTAAGTCCTTCAAACACCACGTGCATAAAAAAGCCGACACGAACCATATCAGACATCAGCAGTGACTCCAACTATGGCTAGACACACCTTCTTTCCGTTTTCCTTTTGAGGCAGACTCTTAAGGTAGCCTGGGTTGGCTCTGAACTAGCTGTGGAAATCCATGATAATCCTCTCATTCCTGATGGTCCTGCTTCCTCCTCCCAAGTGCTGTCCCAGCACTTGGGATATTCATCTCCCCATACCCCGTTTATGTGACTCTGGGAATCAGACCCAGAGCTTCATGCATGGATTGCTGGAAAGTGCTCTACTAATGAGCTGCGTCCCCAACCCCAAACTTCCACTGGGTTACATCTTCACAGACTCAAACATTTCTACTTTAGTCGTTTTGTTATGATAACTTTAGTTTTCATTATTAAAACAATATAAGCTTGTACTTGTGACTTTTCAGTGAACCTTTCTAGAGAAGAGAGGCAGCACTGGCTGAAGCAACGACCAACTCACCTAGCAGTGCTCTGGTCCAAGCCCATCCTCTGGCTGGGTCTCGAATCATCTGGATTTCATCTATCACAGCCACTTCATCTTAGAACAAAAGAGTGACCATGAGCAAAAGTCACTTCAACTCCAACACCAACTCTCTGTCACCAGCGTCATTACCAGGGCTTACTAGGTGTATCTTTTCTAACAGGCTTGCTCTAAGTGGTGTATTCTAAGTAGCAGCATAGTGTAACATGATTAGAAGTATTGGGGCTGAGGTTATTGACAGGAAAGTAAACTGAGGTCCAGACAAGTAGGGATGAGATTTCAAATTCCATCCACCTAGCTGTCAACACCACACTCCACACTCCGAGCACTCCCTCCAGTGCATCTCTGTAACCTCACACACACCCTGCTGACTCCGCCTACCGGGAAACATCATCACTCCAGCTTGATGGGTAACAGAGGGCGCTCTTGGAGGACTTACATCCGATGCCCTCTTCTGAACTCTAAGGACACAGCATGCACTGGCATCACACACACACACACCACACACCACTCTTTAAAATAAATCTCAGTCCATGTGGTAGTGTATTTCTTTGGTCCCAACAGTAGCCAGGCAGAGGCAGAGTCTCTATGAGGCTGACACCAGCCTGGTCCATATAGCAAGTTCCAGACCAGCCAAGGCTACATAGTCTCAAAAAGTGTTCCCTGAGACTGTCTCAAGAGCAGCAAGCACAGTGGATGGGAGGACTCCTCAGGCCGGGCTCTGTTCATACTCAGCCCATCACATGGAAAGCAAAGCAACCCCTCAGCTTGCTTTCTAAGGCCCCAACACTTGTAACATGTTACAGTATTTCTAGAAGTCATATTTTCATTTCTATCTTCAAAATACTAAGGAACTGAGAACATCAAAGACAGCTAATTTATATTGAAAACCAGATTAAAATTTACTCATTTAGGCTAAAAAGCAGGAAGCAGAGAACATTTTGACTTCTGCGTGCTATTTGCATTGTAATACTTACTGTATGACTTTTACAACACCCTGAAAAATTTAAAACTATCTATTTGAAAAGTTGACTTTAAAAACAAAAGCAAACTGTTAGTAAAAACTGTACAATCCTTACTAAATTTAACATATTCACCTGAGTGCATACCCTACGTATAAATATCAAAATCTGAATGAATATTAGCACAAAAAGTTAAGAAAATATATGGAATTAATTAAAAGTCATTGTTTGGGAACAGGTGGGATTGGAAAATCACATATACTTGTTTTCTTTGTTTACTTACATTTTAATATTTTCAAAAATGAAGCCAGAAGTTCACTAATGCACCGTATATAACACAGACCTTTGTTGCCAGCACTGAGGACTGAACCGAGGGCTTCGTACTTACAAGGCAAGCAAGCTCTACCACTGAGCTACTTCCCCAACCCACGACAGAATGGAAACAACCGAAATGTTCCTTAACAGGGAAAATATATTACCTAACAGTTTACTGGATAAAACTATAGTCATAAGTATATATGATATATATTATAAGCAGACTATGTCTGACGTTTATTTTTGAAGACAAGGCCTCACTATGTAGCCCCACCTGTGTCTGCTCAATGCTAGGATTAAAGTCCTGGGATTCAGTTTCATCTGAGACAAAGGACAAGCACAGCTGGGTTTGCTGTAAAGCACTAACTAAGTGTCCTACTGTCCCCTGGATTTTTCACCTTTTCACCATAAAGTCCTATACCTTGTTTAACTAACTGAAACCCTCCAAAGCCTAGTCTTCTGAACAGCATATACATACAAGGAGTGGCAACACTGCACATCTCCACAGTACAGGAGACATGGGTGGCTTGTTTCCCCTCAGGCTCAACTGTCAGCCGCTCTTCACCTGTCACCAAGTCACACGGCACACCCTGGAATGACAAAAGGAAACCGACTTATCTCTGACTTGAAAATGGTAACAAAAAAAAAAAAAGCTAAGGACGGAAAAGGATTCGTTCCATTACTCTCTAACTTATTCAAATAACTGCATCACATATGACCAGGTTTTTACTCTCATACCTACACCCCTCACACTCAGCTACGTTGCTGCACAAATTAGATAAATCTGGAGAAATGTCCAGTCAGAACCCTAAACAGAGAAACTGTAGTGGCTCCTCTGTTTCTTGAGCAGAGACTCACACAGCCCAGGCTAGCCTCAAACTAACTATATAACCATCCATGATTTGAACTCCTGATCCTGAGAAGAGGAAGAATTCTGAAGTTCTGGGATTACAGACATGCATCATGTCATCCAGCTAATAGTTCTGTCTCTGGATTTGGTTCGTTTCCTGTGCAGTGGTGGGTAGTGAACCCAGAGCTTTGCTCAAGCCAGGCAGGTGTTCTACCGCTGAGCTTTGTCTGTCCACTCTACCATCTTTCAATCTCTCTCTGCACACTTCAGCATTAATGGAGTTAATCCAGCCGACATGAACTGTTTCCATACTCAAGAACAACACTCTGAGAGAAGCCAGAGACTAAAAAGACCTCAGTTGATCCTGCCCCCACCCCACCCCCAAAGAAGCAACATCACTGGTACACTGGGATACTCAACCAGGAGTGCAAGGCTTTCCAGAATGAAGATGTTTTGTGCTCAATCTGAAAAAGTCTAGCCCACAAGTAACCTACAGTATTTAAAAAATAAAAAGGTTACAGCAGACAAGACAGACTGAGGAATTCTGAGATTAGTGCAAACTAATAAAACGGTCATAGCATGTGGGAACTTAGATGGGATCCTAGGAGGGAGAGGGAGCAGGGAGGCTTTTACTTGACAAGCGCACACAGAAACATGTTAAGGTATTTATACTTTATGTATGTGTATGTGCGTGGCTACCATAAAGGCTGGGAGAGGATGCTGGGTCCTGGAGGCTCCTCAAAGAGTAGCCATGTACTCTTAACCAGTGGAGTTGTTTCTTCAGACCAACAAAACTTGAATTTGAATATGAATTAAGTAGTAAATAATAGTGGACTATCAATTAAATATCCTTTCAGATAAATATGCTGTAGCTATGTTAACAAACAAAAAAACAAAACGATAAACCAGGTCTTTGTTCTAAAGAAAAACATCCACAATGTGTGCATAAGAATTATGTATAAGAAACAACCAAACTGGATAACATCACACGGTGCTGTGCTACACAATGACAGACAGTCCATTTACTGACACTGCCTCAGACCAAAGGCCTTCAGTCCAGTTTTGAAACGTGGCTCTCGTCCTGATCAAGTTCCAGCTTCCCACACCAAAATCTGACCGCAGAGACTGCTAAATGCGCATCCTGGCAGAGCGTCATGTAACCCAAGGAGCAGCTCACAGGGCCTTCCAACTAATTCGTGCTTTCTATCTTGAAAAAGCAAATGCTATTCTAAAAGATACGGGCTGGAGAGATGGCTCAGTGATTAAGAGCACTGACTGCCCTTCCAGAGGTCCGAGTTCAATTCCCAACACCCACATGGTGGCTCACAACCATTTGTAATGGGATCTGATGCCCTTTCCTGGAGTGTCTGAAGACAGCTCCAGTGTGCTCACATACATGAAATAAATAAATTAAAAAAAAAAGACAGAAATGAAGCACATGAGTTTGACAGCAGGTGTCACGTGATTTTCTGCAACTCTCTCTACAGAAAATATTCAGTAATACTTCATTTCATTCTCTGAACTAGGCCTTGTGTTTTTCCCTTTGGAGGATCTTGTTCTGTTTTCTGAGACAGTAGCCCAGGCCTGCCTCCACACTCCACATGCTGGGATCCCAGGCCTTGTCACATTTCCTCTGAATTAAGGACCCAGCAGGCGTGCTAGCGTTCACACCTCTTCCTTCCACAGCCATGTGTGCACCATCACTTCTCTCTCACACCTGACGGCTTCTCAGCGTACAGAAACAGGCATTTCTGCCAACAGTGAGGGACTGTACATTCCTTCCCCACAGAAAGTGTGTGCCTTCACCGCAAGAGAGAGAAGTTACCGGGGAAATGAGTGAATACCCTGTAGTGTACTGACAGCAGCATTGCTCTTCTCAAAGATCTCGTGAGCCAGCAGTTTCAGAGGGCCGCAGTACACGCCAGAGGCCGCTGACAGGTATCTCTGGATTGCATGGTAAGTCTTCCCACTGTTGGTGGGACCTGAGTGGAATATTATCTTCCGCCGTATGGCTCTAGCTTCTGGGTACCTAAAACATGAGCAGGCAAAGAGCTTAGTTCTACTAGCCCCATAATTCACTCTAGCAGACAGTCTTTCAATACCTCAATGAAGGGCTGTATAACCCACATTAAAATAACAAGACTTCCAAGAGCGGCACTTACTGGAGGACAGGAACCTCAAATGCAATAAATGCTTTGGATATCTCCAGTGTTCCTGGATTTAAACTGTCATCATTCCCAAAACTCTGAACCCAAAGACCCCAAAGCAAATACGCCCAGGCTTTGTAATTTCAGTATCAATAAATTCAGCAACCGAGCCTCTGCTTCTGGCCACATGGGCTGTCTGCTGAGGAGATTACCTCATATGCAAACCCTACATATGAATACCTCATATGAATACCCTATACCATATGCGAACTCAAAACTGGGCAAAATACTGCAGCAACTGTTTGAGACAGAGACACCAGGCAGTGAAGACTAACTTCTGCAGGAAGGGAGCACTGGAGATGGCCTTTCTTGAGTCCCACAGGACACAGGGAGGTGGGACCTGAGCAGAGAGGAAGAGCTGCCCTGAACAAGCAGAGCTCCTGAAGTAGCTGAATTTAAATTGTTTCTTTTTTCTTTTTTTTTTTTTTTGGTTTTTTGAGACAGGGTTTCTCTGTGTAGCCCTGGCTGTCCTGGAACTCACTCTGTAGACCAGGCTGGCCTTGAACTCAGAAATCCGCCTGCCTCTGCCTCCCAAGTGCTGGGATTAAAGGCGTGCGCCACCACCGCCGGCAAATTCTGTTTTTCAAGACAGGGTTTCATGGACCCTAGGTTGGCCTCCAACTTGCTATATATCCAAGAATAATTCTTTTTTCTTTCTTCTGTAGTTTGTTGCCCATGTTGTTGTTGTTTTTTGAGACAGGGTCTCTCTATGTAGCCCTGGCTGTCCTGGAACTCTCTATATAAACCAGGCTGGCTTTGAACTCATAGAACTCCTCCTGAGTGTGGGAACTAAAGTGTGTGCCTCCATAAACAGCACCTTTGACCCCTTAACCATCTGGCTCTACTTCCCACAAGCTGAGGTGAAGGGCACACGCCACCCTGCCTGGTGCCATGCTGTGCTAGGGATCAAGTCCCCGCTAGACGAACGCTCTATCAACTGAGCAAAATCTGCAATCTGAATTGAAGCAGCAGGAATTTAAATGGCTGAATGTGAAAGGGCAGAAAAGGTGAAGAAAGTGGAGTCCTCAAGTCACTGTGTGTGTGTTGGGAGGGGGGTGGTGGGGGAGGGGGTTCTGTGAAGTTTTGGCCAAGGGCTGGGCTAGACCTATGTAAGGTTAGAACTGGCAGGGCCTAGAGAACAAACAGCTCACAGGATTTGGACAGAGTATCTCAAAGGTGTCACAGTGCTACGAGACACTGCAGCTCCAGCCAGTCAGCTAAGGTATCAGAACTACAACTTAGGACAACCTTGAAAAAAGCTCCATCAGAAATCCACCTGAAGAAAACTTTAACCCACGCTCCAACAGGATGAAAGGAACACACCAGTAAAATGTCTGATAGAATTAATTCCTTGGTTATTTTGTTTTGTCTTTGGGGAAAACAAAATTTCAACTCTATAATTTGTTATGTAGTATACAATAAAAGCATCAACATTAGTTGCCCCAAATTAGGACATTTCTTATCAGTAAGCACAGGAACTAACCAGTTGGGTGGTATCCTCAGGTCACTGATTTTACGCAGATCATCCTTGCACTCTAATACAGGAAATATCTGTTTGGCATGTCTCAAGAAGAATGGAAATAAATCGTCCACATGAGCTGTAAGACAGCAGAGCATGTTAGCATGCTCACTCTGTGAGATGCTCACAACCAAACCGCAAACTTGCATCCTCCCACTTCAGGCCCCTGTGCTATGGAAACCATTCTTCTGAGTGGGGGAAGCTGTGCTGCCAGGACTGTAGAGTAACCCTGGAGCAAGAGGCCCCTGGTGTTCCGAGGACACCACTTTCTATTCCTTCCTTCCCCAAACCTCCCATTTCTGGCAAAACAGAATACTAGCTGCCAACCATCAGGCTCTAAGCTCTTGAGTGTAAACACATAAAGGTTAACACAGCAGGAAGTAAATAAACCAGCCTGCACATACATTAGAGAGATGGGAACTTCTTTCTGTGAAATGTTTTGGGTAGTGTTGCTGTTGGGGTTTGAACCCAGGAATTTGTACAGACTAAGCCCATGGTCAAACCCTGAGCTACCCCACCCCAAATCAGTGACTTTTTTTTTTTTTTTTAATTTCAAAGACCATGGAGAAGCAACTAAGTCTTCTGCACACGTGAGTGGCTCTGAGAGAACAGTGGCATATATCTTATTTGGCTCCATATCAGGTTCTCCTTCAGTGCCTGGCACAAGCTAAAGGTCTGGGTGTCAAACACATTTAACACTATAATTAAGGTACCAGGATACCCATGGAAGCCAAACAATAATATTCCCACTTTGTTTCTGTTTTGAGACAGGGCCACACTATAGCCCAGGCTGGCCTGGAACTCAAAGAAATCCTGCCTCGGCCTCTAGCGGGACAGGACTAAGCGAGCTACCATACCTACTGCTTTGTTTTTAGTTTAGGACAAAAACATTATGGAGACAGAAGTCAATGGTAGCAAAAGATGAAAGGCACCATGTGCTAATTCTACTCCATTCACGCTGCTCATTATGCTAACAGAGCAGAGGATGATGGATCAAAGACAGTCCATGTCGGACTTACTGACTGATGGAGGGATTTGATGGAAAGGCACAGTGACTTACTTAGAATACACTGCCAGGACCTACTCGAAAACAGGGAAGCCCTGACGGCTAGAGAAAGAAACGTGAGTAACAGAAAGCACACCCACTAATATTCCGAAAATTGTCAGGGCTTTAGAGGGCTCAGAGAACATGAGTGTTCCCTGTGCAAGCATGAGGACCTGACTTCAGTCCCAGCACACACCTAAAAAGCTGGGTGAGGCTGCCAGCACATCTTTAACCCCAGCTTTGGAAGGGAAAGGGGCAGGGAGACAGGAGGATTTTGGAGGCTTGCTGGCCACCAGCCCAGTTCCAGGATTAGTGGGAGCCAGTGGTAGGGCAGAACCCTGCTGCTGTCTTCCTCTATCTCTGCATGTGCACCCAAAGGAACACACAGGAACACATACAAAACATAAACACACATGCACTCGCGCAAGGTGTGCACATGAGCACACACAATCATTTCTTTAAAAACTCCTCACAGCGGGCTGGAGAGATGGCCTGGTGGTCAAAGCACTGGCTGCTCTTCCAGAGGACCCAGATTTGATTCCCAGCACCCATATGGCAGCTCACAACCATCTGTAACTCCAGTTCCAGGGGATCTGGTTCCTTCCTCTGGCCTCTGCAGGCATCTCATGCATGTGGTGCACAGACATATGTGCAAGCAGAACACCCATACACACAAAATAAAAAGAATTAGATTAAAGTCCTCTCAGCAGTGATTCCTTCCTCTCGGCAAGGAATGGTAGTGTCATTCCATCCCTGAGACCTACAACTGACATGCACGCACACGCCTCTTCTCTTCTCCCCACCTCCTCTTCCTCCTCCCAAGTCTATCAGCCTCCCTCCCTCTCTCATACAAACAAAATACATTTTTTTAAAACTCCTCTCAGCACTTGCCTGCACTGAAGCAGATATCATTCAGGACAATGTGGATGTCCACATCTAGAGAGTGAGACTGCATGATGTAATTTCTGAAGCTTATGAAAGCTTGGTGGAAGAGGCGAGCTGTGGAAAATACAAAATCAAAGCATACACAGCTTAGTCTTTCCTTCCGCTCTCACTGTTAGAGCATACAACAAATGCCACAGCAAACTCCAGCCCCCATCAGCGTGGTGGTGGCACAGTTGGTTGTTCACAAGCTGAGCTAAAACTGAAACTACACAGGACAGACACTAAGGCAGGCTGAACATGCAGCTCCTGTACTATGTAGTCTGACTTGCAAGCTGGGCTTATGGTCCCCCAGAGGGCAAGGAGAGAGAATTTTCTTCAGACTATAGTACACACAACAAAGTTCAAAGCAAAATGCAACAGTTCTATGAAGATGTTACTGGCAGAGATGCAGAGAGAACTCGGTGGTTAAGAACACTGGCTGCTCTTCCATGGAAACCGAGCTCCATTCTCAGCATCCACATGGTGGCTCACAACCATCTCTAACTCCAGTTCCAGTGGATCTAATACCCTCTCCCATGGGCACTGCACAAAAGTAGCTAGAGACATACATGCAGGAAAAACACTTATATAAAATGATAAAAACTGTTATAAAATAAAATTCAAAAAAGCCGTCAGCCTTACCATCAAGTCCATAGTCAGCACTCAGCTTTTGAATTTCTTGCCTCTTATAAAACTTGTCTAAGATCTTCTTTACTTCATCTAAAGGAGAAATATCAACATTTTAACATTTGTTTTCCAATTTAGACAAATCTACAACAAAAGGATTTGAAGCCGTAACACTGAAGGTCGCAGCCTCAGGAATGCTTCGAGAGTGTGAATCTTGGAGCTACTGTGCAATGGAGTAAGAAAAATGACAGACCACAGACACACAAGGAGAGAACCAGCTCCAAAGAGTCACCGTCAAACCTCCACCTGTGCCCAAAACTTCCAGAGTAACCATCACTTCCAAGAAGAGGTGAGTCCTGCTATCAGAGGCAGCTGTAACTCACTACTAAAAGTGGTGTTAGTCACAGTAGCCTGTGTAGTAATTATTGACAATCCCCAGACTGAGAACAGCTTGCGCTTATTTGAGGAGGGAAAAGGTAGAGGGAGAGGAAGGGGAAAGAAAAGGAGTACTATTTTGTTAATTAGTTGATTATACAGAACTGGGAAATGAACCCAGGCACAGCACATGCTTGGCAAGGCATATATTCCAGGGCTGTATCTTCAAGCATGTTAAAAACAAAACAAACAAACGAACAAAAAAACCACTTTGCAGCCTGGAAGTGGTAGCACATGCCATTGATCCCAGGACTCGGGGAGCAGAGGCTAGCCTGGTCTACAGAGCACGTTCCAGGAGAGCCAAAGCCACACACAGAAACTTTGTATAACTTTTTATTTGAAATCCGACCTCTCTTAAGTTGTCCTAGCTGGTTTTGAACTCATTTTGTAGCCCAGGCTGGTATTGAACTTGATATCCTCTGCCTCAGACTTCCAACATGAGGTCTATATTTTAAAGTCACAATAGGAAGCATCAATTTTGCTTGCTGAAGAGACAGGAACTGTGGTTTTTTTCAGTCTCTAAGAATGTCATTTGGTTGAAAGAAACCTTTCACCCTCCCACTGAAAACATTTACAAGCTTGTCAAATTCAGCCAAATCCAGGTAGAAAGAACAAAACCCACTTCAACCCAGTGATGTTAAGGTTGTTTTATTGTCTGTGGAACTCGGGACGATACTATTTTTTGGCACAGTTTTATCAACTTTTATCTTGTATTTAGGTTCAAGTCTGCCTCGAGAGAGTAAATTTATTGAGAAATCAGGATCCGAGACCCGTTGTCTTGGCAAACAGACGGAATCTTAACATTGTTATTAGACATCCACATCCAGTCAATGGCAAAGTCCTCAAATCCCTCCATGCCCTCTGAGGACTCTAGGAGCACAAGCGGCGCACCACTTAAGGACAAAACTATTTCTTAACCACATCGACCCAAGAGTCAATGTTACTATAGAAGGGATTAAATATGAATTGGGCCCGCGTGCTGAGGGCTCCATAAAGCCCCGGCTGCAGACCCTGCCTCTGCCGAGAAACTCCAGCACTCACTCTTGTCTAGAGGCCGAGTGAGCTCTGCGCCTACGTCGCCATCGGCGCTGGGACCCTGAGGCTTCACTGTCAGCGGCACGAACAAGGACGTGTTCGGGGCTTTGGAGCCACCAGAGGCAGAGGAGGAAGCGGCCAGGCAGGGAACGTGTCCTGAAGCCCCGGGGAACGACCCCACGAGAAAGCGAAGGGCAGAGCAAGGAGCCGCCCGGGGCCCAACCCCGCGCCCCGCCGGGAGCCGAGCCCACAGCAGGGCACACCGAGGCAAGGACATCGAGGCCGTAGCTCAAAACGAGCCAGGGGGGGAAACCCGGCGACTGGTTTCTCTCAGTGACGTAAACGACGGCGCCCGCGGAGCGAAAGGACCCAGAGCAAGCACAGGGCTGTCCCCGCGTGCGCCTGAATGAAAAAGAGATGGAAGGGCTGGAAGCGCACTCTCTTCAGGGGAGAATGACCTCTGTAGGTTACACCGGCAGAAACGAGCTCCCATCCTCTCACTCTTTCTGCGGCAATCGGCAACATCTTTCTCGAAAGTAGGGAAAGTAATCAGGCATCTTTGCGGATGTTACAGATGCGCCGAGGGAACCTTGCAAGCGTCGTCATGTGACCAAACTGTCCAATTCAGCGAGCCAGTATCCTTCATCATGTGGCTTTAAACGCTAAAGTGCATTTCCAAGAAGATTGCTGTATTAATATCTTTAGTTTCCTGGTAGGATAACGTTGGAGGACACAGCTTGACCTGTTACAGATCAAGACGTGTTGCAGAGGAATTTGGTTGTACGATAATAGGTCCTTATATGACACGTGTAAATGCACGTGTTTCTCTCCTTGGTGCTAGGGCTCGATGTAGGGACCATGAGCATGCTAGGCATGTGCTCCACCGTGAGCTACCGGACTCAGTTAATGTGCGCAGTTTGTACTTACTCCTCGCAACTCGAAAGTCATAACCACAAGGCAGACGTATGCTCTGTGTACCTGGTTAAAGGTTAATCTTATTTGTTTCTGTCTTCTACAGCGCTCGGTCTCACCCGAGTTGCAAGGTAAGAGGTGCCTCTGCCCGTTCTGTCTGGGAGTGCCCATTCTGTTCTGGGCCGGCCAGACACTAGGAGGGAAGCTGTTTGCTGAGACATTCCCTCAGCCCTCTGCCGAGACGTCCCCAACACCATCTGAGTTTAAGAGTCATTCGATTTTTAGAAAACGGGACTCAGTAACAACTTCGTTTGTTCTGTGTCTTATTAGCTTGGTCCTCATTCCAACCCGCGCTGTCAGTCAATCCTCTTAAGTCTCTGTCCCCTCTGAACAAGTTTTCTGATTTCAGAAAATGAACTGTGGAATTTTGGCTTCCGAGTCAAAGCTCCAAAACCATCCAGTTCTCAGTCCAAACCTCCAAAGTTCGGACTCTGAACTCAAAAGGCCTGCCTTCTCTAAAATTGATTAACCCTCCAAAGGGTCCTTCAATCTCAACTGCACTTCTATCCGCAGGGTCTGCAGTAATAATATTGTTGCATGGGTGGACCTCCTTGAGAACCGTCCTTAGTGAGGCTCATGGGCAACAATAAGTGACCAGATCTGACCGAATTAGCAACGAACAAGGTCAGGTTTATTAGTGCAGCTCTTGGGCCAGGGATCCATGATAAAGTCCTGGGCAAGGGGAGAAAGGTTATGTGTCAGACAAGAGCTGCCTTTTTTCCCATGTAAGGTCATGGCTCGAGTGCCTGGTGGTTGTTCAGGAGAAGGCTGTGGCCACTGGAACTTGGTTTTGGCACCACCCGTTTGAGGTGGGGGGCGGCTTTACAATGTGGGTGTAGTGAGCTGGAGCATGTTTCCCAACCTAATACCTGGCGTTAAGAATTTGACGTTGTCTGGGCAGTGGTGTCGCACGCCTTTAATCCAGCACTTGGGAGGCAGAGGCAGGCGGATTTCTGAGTTCGAGGCCAGCCTGGTCTACAGAGTGAGTTCCAGGACAGCCAGGGCTACACAGAGAAACCCTGTCTCGACAGAAAAAAAAAAGAAGAAGAAGAAGAAGAATTTGTCGATGGGCAAGAGAGATGGTTCAGCAGGTAAGAGCACTGGCTGCTTTTGTAGAGGACTTGGGCTCACAACTGTCTAACTCCTGTACACCCTCACACAGACCTGCAGTTGTACGTAAAATAAAAATAAAAGTTTAAAAAATTCTCGTTGGGCTGAAGAGTTGGCTCAGTGATTAAGAGCACTTGTTGAAAAGAACCCAGGTTTCCTTCCACATAGAGGCTTACCACATTCTCAAGCACCAGTACCTGTGGTGCACAGAAACACATGAAGACAAAACACTCATACACATAAAATAATAAAGGTAAATCTAAAAGAAACTATTAAAAATTTGCCACCCCCCTAACCCCGAGATAAGCTCCACCCCACCTTCAGCTTCTCAAGTCTTTACTGCCTGGCTCTGTAACTAGGCTCTGCCTTATCCACCAGAATCCTGATAAAGCAGAACCACACCCATATTCCAGTACTCAGATTCTACCTTCAAATTCTAGGACAGCCCATCTATCCTGAACCCTCTGCTTCTCTGATTTGCCCAAACAGAACTTGCTCCGGGACTCCTCCCCCAACCTTCTCCTGCCTACCCCTCCACAAAGTTGTTCCTTTTTTGCAAGGGAACGGAGCAGAGACCTCAGTGAACCATGATGGTCTTTGTTAAGGCTCTTCTCAACCATCTATCTTTACAACCTAAAAACTCAGAACCTGTCTTTTTTTCTCTTCTTTTAGGCTTGTTGTTGTTGTTGTTGTTGTTGGAGACAGGGTTCTCTTGTGTAGCCCTGGCTCTCCTGGAACTTACTTTGTAACTTTGTAGATTGGGCTGGCTTCTAACAGAGATCGTCTGCCTCTGCCAAGTGCTAGGATTAAAGCATACATCACCACATCTAGCTGAACTCCCGTTTAATGAAGACCCTCAGGGCCTGATAAATCGATTACCTTAGTTCTGATTGGTTATTTCTCTGCCAGTGAAATAAATCAAGCCAGGTTAGATTATAGTAAGGGCAGGTTTATTGGGAAGCTGCTCTTGGGTGATTTCACTAGCCCCAAGGACCAAGGCCAAGGAAGTCACCATTGAGGGATGGAGGGCTTTCGGACAGAGAAAGAAGGGGAGGAGTAGACAGTAGTCCTTTTGTTGTCTGTCTCAAGGATAGGAGAGCTGGTCTTTGACTCAGTGACAACCAGAAGGCAACCTGGGGTATAGGGCCTGGCTTTTCAGGGAGCAACCCATTCCCTCTTCACCTGTTACATGAACAGTATTAATCCCTTCCCTGGGATAATACTGCCAGTTGCAGTAAGTTCTGTCCTCTTTGTCTTTTGTCTGTAAGCCTACCCTCCCTTTCCTTCCTAGGACAAGAGTTCTCCAGCCATATGAGCAAGTACACTCCTGGGCCTATCTCCTCTTCCCTGCCCTCGTCTCTATGATCTCCCTTGAGGTTGCTTTGTCTTCAATGTTGCCTTCTCCAGTCTGGTCCCTTTGACCCTTTGCTTCCTGGAGTTATCTAAACTTTTCTCCACAATGGGGACCAACTATTCCAACCAAATCTCTCCTACAATGCAATATTAAATTTCCCTCCAGTTTTAGGGACAATTACAGTGTTATCCTCAGTGAGGAAAAACTGTGTGTGAGTTAAGCTGGCCAGCAGTAGGCTCCCTGGACCCTACCACTGCACAAGCCATCTGGCTAAGGTCACAGAGACCTCAGAACACCTCCATCTGTTTCCTTACATTGACCATTGGCTAACTGTTGTACAAAATCCCCATGCCTGGCTCAAAATCTGCCTCCAACACTATCCCACTCTGCTAGTGCAGAGTACCCCCTTTGGAAACAAGATTCTCTCCCTCTGCCTTACAATTCTCACCCACTCCCGGGCTCCCCTACTCCTCCTCAAGTAACTCCACATCCCTCCTCTTCCTCCTTTCTGTCTACTCATCCACCTTCCCCAATGCTGAACTTAAAAAATCAGACACACACAAAGTCAGGTGGTAGTGGTGCACACCTCTGAGGCAAGAGTATGTCTGAGTCGAGGCCAACCTGGTCTACAAAGAATTCTAGACAAGCTGAGTCTGAATACTTAGACCCTGTCTCAAAAAAGCCCAACCAACCAAGCAAACAAAAACACAAGGTTCCCAGGACAGCCTTAGTAGAATTTGAGTGGGTTGGGAAACAGCAAGGCGCATGGAGTTGAACAAACTAGGGCTGAAGATGTGTTCTGCAATGTGGATCTAGCCATGATGAAGGAGCCAAGTACTAAGATTTTTGGAACATACAAGTCTTATAAAAAAAAAAGTGCATGTTTTCCTCACTATGCTTTTTCATAAGGCTGAAAATTTTGAATGTAAAGCTCCCGCAGAGGTCTAAGCCACCAGAGGATGCTTTCATAAGCCATCGGCAGTCAGCCAACATAAACAAACCTTATATTGGCCATTGGTCAGTATAGGTAGAGAGACGTTAGAGCTACCCTCCGTTGACAGTGCTTGTTTAACATGCTCAAAGCCTGTGGGTCATGAAGTTTAAGCACCATGTAAACCAAGCATGGTGGTGCATGCCTCTAACACAGGGAGGGAGAGACAGAAGGAACACAAGTTACAGATCATCCTGGTGTGTAAACATTCAAAGCTAGCCTGAACTACAAAACACTTATTTTTAAATGTATTTTAAGGTCATCATCAACTATATAGTGAATTTGAGAGCAGCCCTAGCTGTAGAGACCATCCCAAACAAAACAAGAAACGAGGTCGGTATCTCTTCAACCCTGGATAATTTTGTTTTTATGTTGATGCACAAGAAACAATCTTTTTAAGATGGGGGTCTCATTATACAGCTCTATCTAACCTGGAACCCATTATGTGCCACTGGCTACCCTTGAACTTGTGGTAATCCTCCTGCCTCTGTATCACAAGTGCTGGGACTACAAGTATGCAGCACAACGTCCATGAGAGTCTGATTTTACTGTCTAGGTGTGACTTTTTCTAAAGCTAAAGCTGATCCTGACATGTGACTAAGACTGAGAACTTCTGTGACACTATACTCTGCAGTGGCCAGACAGATTTAGCCTACAGTTAACTTTTTTATTTACCAAGTTTTGACTGAAATCCCCAAATTTTAAGTTGGTTATGCACCAGAAAAGTCTCAAGTGGAGTGAATAAGCATTTTATATGAGTTTTAAGCAAATTAATTAAAAGCATCACATAACTACTTAAAACTGAAGCTGGTAAACCCAAAGATGGTTCAGTGGTCAACAGCACTGGCTACCTTGGTTCTGTTCCCAGCGCCCCATGGCTGCTCACAACGGTCTGTAACTTCAGCTCCAGGAGATCTAATGCCCTCTTCTGCCCTCCTTGGGTACTGCCCACATGTCTGCACAGACATACTTGTAGACAAAATAGCAATACACATGAAATAAATAAAACCTAAAAAAACAAAACTTAACAAACCTGAAGCTAGTACTATTTATAAAAATTCACTGTTGTGACTGTGTTTTCCTAACCATTGGACAATAACAAGATTTGAGACATTTTACTTAAACTACAAGCTTAGTTTCTGTTTCAAATTATTTATTTTATATATCATAGTTGCACAACTTGAGGCTGGTTAAATACAATTGTTTTTCAAAATCTCTTTGAATATTTCCTAGATTATGCATGCAAGTGACCATGAAAATATTTGGCATTTTGAAACTTTGAAACTCTGAACAGGCACTTACATGAAGGAAAACATGGCCATTCTTAGAAATCCACATTTACAATAGCTGCTCCAGGACATGGTACGTGGAACCTTTGGCCAGGGCTGGTTGCTGGCCATTTTATCAAAGTGCCATCATAGTAAAAAATAGGTCTAAGGAAAGATAAGTTGGGCTGTTCAGCTTCCTAGAAAGTAAGGTTAACTGACAAACCTGTACTGAGGTGTTTCAAGGAATACCAACCGGTACAGAAACCAACAAGCCCTGAGTGAGAGTGGCCCCACCGCAGGCTTCCTCCTGCCCCGTGTGCCTCAGTAGTGTGTGCTCAGCTGACTGCAGCCTTCTTCAGAGAATGGTGTGAATTTAGTGTTTTTTGTTTGGTTTGGTTTGGTTTGGTTTTTTAAATAGACTAGATAAAGTTAAGTTTGAACTAGCCAATATTCCAGTTAACAAGAGACTGTCCGGCTATGGACACTATATATGCTTCGGCTGGTTCTCCCTACCTCTCTCATTCCTAGGTGACTATTTGCATATACATGGAAAAGAGTCCTTAAATTAAAATATATATACATGTTTCAAAGTCTTTGTGGAAAAAAGTGATACAGGTTTAACAAGTTCTAAAATGCCAATGTGTCAACTCCACACTGCAGAACCTACGTGATGATACAGAAACTAATAGCAAAAATGGTTAATAAGGGGCAAGAGGGCCATGATGACATACCATGTAATCCCTGGGGTGAAAATTTTCAGACCTCAGAGATTAAAATTCAAGAGGCTGTGAAATGGCAGATCCAGAAGCACCTACCATGTAACACCAGGCTGGTTTCTGATACACATGTAAAAATAAACATAATTCTCAAAAATACTGAGGAGCCGTGCCTTAAAACTCTGCAGGACATAAGGGCTGCTCAGGTTTTCTCATTTTACTTGAACAAAAATATTTAATTTTTTGCACATATAGAACAAGAGGTAATCATTAGCATGGAAACACAGAAAAGGATTTCCAACATTACGCATAAAGAAAGCAACATGACAAATACCAGTCTACTCACATGGAAACCCTCAATGTTTATGCTTCTGAGTGCTTATCAGTGTGCAGTAAAAAAGAAAACAAAAAAGGCAGCTTAGGAATTGAATTCTCCAGTGTTTCCAAGAAGCACTTCTTAAAATGTATATACACAAAGAACCTTTAATCATACTGTAAAATAAACGCAGCACTCTAGGATAAGGAAGACTAGCAGACATGGAGTTGGTCCCCACGCTGCGACCGTCTTTAACCAGCTAGCTGAGTGTCTCCTCTTGGCCCGGTTCGTGCACTTGCTGCTCCGTCCCATCTGCTCACATCTCAGGCTGTTCCGCAGACGCCTGCGATTCCGGAGATTCAAATCGCTGGTGAAAGTTGGTCCTCTGTTTTCTCAGTTTCTCCGGTGCTTTTCTCCACAAGATGATCTCCTGGGGGAAATGCAAGACACAAATGGAGTTCTCTGGTATGTCTTAGATGCTCACCATGAAGATACTGGCTGCAACTTCAAGTATAAGCTGTAAAACAATCCCCATTCCTCTGTACGAAAGCCTCCAGCTTTCTGAGTGGCCCTTTCGCTCTCTCCATACTCATAGTCAACCACCACAAACCTAGCGGTGCTCTAGAAAATCCCCCAGTCAGCGTGGCCCCACTGCTTTCATCCAAGGTCACACCCTTCGTGGCCATAGAGCACTGAGCGTGCTTCCTGGGACACAACTTTTGTTGTAAAATCCATTTCTAATTCACCCTTCACATCACTGCCAGGTTATTTGTACTAATGTGTACATTTTATGTGTCTGTGTATGCACTCATGCCACAGCATGCGTGTGAGGCTACCGGACAACTTCTGGAGCTGTTTCTTTCCTTCCACCTGGCAGGCTCTGGGGAATGAGCTCAGGTCTTCTGGGTGGGCAGGAAGTACCTCTGCCCAGTGTGCCATCTCACTGGACCCCTCCCTGCTTGTTTGATAAACGCTGCTTGTATTGCTCTTTGATAGTTTCCACTACCTCCAGGATCAATTTCCAAACATGAGGCCTGCCATACCTTGCCCACCATTCCTTACACTAATTTACAGATACTACCTCCCTCCCCTCCCTAAGTGCCTCTCCCAAACTGAGTTATTCTCTGCTCTGATGCATGCCAAATAAACTGCCTACCTCTTCCCCTACACCACTTCCCAGTCATCATGGACCTATCAATCCCAAATTCCTACTCTTCTAAATTCCTGCTTCAAGTCATAACTGACTGGGATTCTTGTTTGTTTAAATGTATTTGGTGTGTGTGTGTGTGTGTGTCTGTCTGTCTGTCTGTCTGTCTGTATTTGGTACCTGGAGTAGCCATATGAGCACAGTCTGGGTACTAGGAAACAAGCCTGGGTTCTCTGCAAGCCCAAGTGCTCTTAACTGATGAACTGCTTCTCCAGCCCTGTAGTCCTTATGAGACCAGGTCTTGCTATGTAGCCCAGACTAGTCTCAAACTCTGTGATCCCCATGCCTCGTGGTGGCTCATGCCTAGCTAGCACAAGTTAATTTCTAACTTGGCTATGGAGCACTTAACTGATTCTCTTATTAACCCACTTTACACTGTAGGTGACCATCCTAACTAGTCCTACTCAAGATGCCCAAAGGCTATTTAATTCTCAAGAGATAAAAAGCTTTACATTACACTTAATAAAAAGTATCAGGACTGAGTGTTCTAAAAGACATAACAACTACTTATTAAGGATAAAATGACAACTTCTTTTTTTTTTTTTTTTTGGTTTTTCGAGACAGGGTTTCTCTGTGTAGCTCGGGCTGTCCTGGAACTCACTCTGTAGACCAGGCTGGCCTCGAACTCAGAAATCCGCCTGCCTCTGCCTCCCAAGTGCTGGGATTAAAGGCGTGCGCCACCACCGCCCGGCTAAAATGACAACTTCAAAAAAATCTATCAACTAAAGACATTAAAAAAATTGATAGTTGGTCATGGGACATACATACTTTGTACCTATAATCTCAGCAAGATGCAAGGCAAGAGGATTGAGAATTTGAGGAAAGCCTGAACTACATACACTGCAAGACCCTGTCTCAAAACACTAGAAAAAGAAAACCAGCCAAGGGTGGAGGATGCAGCTCGGCATGGAGTACAGGCCCAGCAAGTGAAAGCCCTGGGTCAGTGGACTGGGGTGGTCGGGGACACAGTAATGGAACAGGTGTAGGAAGTGATCTTTTTGATGATAAAAACACCTTCAAGACACTCTTTTTTTTTTTTTTTTTTTTTTTTTGGTTTTTCGAGACAGGGTTTCTCTGTGTAGCCCGGGCTGTCCTGGAACTCACTCTGTAGACCAGGCTGGCCTCGAACTCAGAAATCCGCCTGCCTCTGCCTCCCAAGTGCTGGGATTAAAGGCGTGCGCCACCACCGCCCGGCTCAAGACACTCTTAAATGCTATGGCTGGTGATTCGTGCTATGGTAAAAAACTAAATATTCGAGGCCTGCCTGGGCAACTGAGTAAGACCTCTCTCAACAGCAGAAGCAAGGGAGGGGCTTACCCAGGGCCTAGATTCCAACCCAGAACCACCAAATCAGAGAAAGGGACGATATAAAACATACCTAAAACTAATCATTGCGGGGGTAACATTTCTGTTCTCTTTTAGCCATTCTCTGTTCTTTACTGCCTGGTACCATAAATAGCAGGTGTTTTTATTTGGGGGTAAAAAACTTGTTCAAAGAAACACAAAAGGGCTGACAGAGCCGTCATCTCTAGTCCATGGAATGGCTGAGGTAAATCATGTTCCCACTCACACTTGAACCCCACTTGCTCGGCACAGTAAGCTTTAGAGAAGGCATCGTGAGACCTGCCCCAGAAAGGAAGCCCTACCTGCTGCTTGAAGTACCTTCGGTCCTCCTCATCAACAAGCACGAGGTTCAAAAAGTACCTTACTGAAAACTTCTTGTTCACATCTCTCATTGTGGGGGTTGGGTCATACCCTGCTAAGAACAATCTTATCGGAATAGATTCTCCTGAAAGAAAAGCAATTTCCATTTAACTCTCAATTAATTAAATATATTCACATAAAACTTACGACTAAGAAGTCATGGGCAGCACCTGGGATAAGCAGTGTCTAGTCTGTCACTACTGACATCTGGGGACACATGTCCTTGTTGGACAGTTCTACACACTTGTAACACCTCCAGGTTCCAGCAGCAGTCAGTATAGCATTTCTCAGGACAATGTCAAGCTGAGAAGCACTGTTGTAGAGCAACCTGGGCCTGGTCAGCAGTCCTTGGCTTGTGGAGGTTATCCACTGTTTCAAGTTTCTCATCTGTGAAACTGGCAGTGACAATAGCACTCATTCTGTAGTGACACAGTAAAGACTATATTGGGAGGTTAAAAGATAGAGACTAGAACAATTGCAGCCAGTGTTTAGAAGTAGATGCATTTCTGCTTTAAAATTTTATCATAATTTCATCAGTGTATATAATGTCTATAAAATATATTACTAATTCATCCAAAGCAAAATAATGGCTGGAAACAGCTCAATTGGTAAAGCGCTTACTGCACAAGCCTGAGGATTTGAGCTCAATTCCCGGTACTCATGTAAAAAGGCAGGCCTGCTGGCATGCACTTTAATCCCAGCACTGGAAACCAGAGGTGGGTAGAACCCAGGACTCCCTACTAGTTTCCAGCAAGCCCCAAGTCCCAATACGAGACCCTGTCTCAAAACCCTAGATAGTACTCCTTAAGTGTGATATCCATGGCTGACTCTAGCTTACACACTTATGCACACACGCATACACATGCACATGAACATACACAAAATGAATGACATGCCTTCAATTTCAAAGATTATATATATTTATGTATTCTTTTTTTTAATGTATGAGTGCTGTGATCCATGTACACCTGCAGACCAGAAGAGGGCGTCAGATCTCTTTATAGATGGTTGTGAGCCACCATGTGGTTGCTGGGAATTGAACTCAGGATCTCTGGAAGAGCTGCCAATGCTCTTAACCAGTGAGCCATCTCATCAGCCCTGCATTTAAAAAGATTATGAACTGGAGCTAGGTGTTGGTGGCATGTGCCTTTAATTCCAGCACTTGGGAGGCAGAGGCAGACGGATCTCTGTGACTTCAAGGCTAGCCTGGTCTACATAGCAAGTTCCAAGACAGTCAAGGATACACAGAGAAACCTGTCTCAAAAAAAAAAAAAAAAAAAAAATCCAACAAGAAAGAAAGGAAGGAAGGAAGAAAGAACAAACAAGGGAGGGAGGGAAGGAAGGAAGGAAGTAAAGAAAGAAAAAAGGAGGGAGGGAGGGAGGGAGGGAGGGAGGGAGGGAGGGAGGGAGGGAGGGAAGAAGGAGGATGATAAAAAGATTATAGACTGGAGAAATAGCTCAGTGGTAGAACACTTGCCTAGTATGCTCAGGATCCTAGGTTCAATCTTCAATTCCAGGGGGGAAAATGTTAATTGAGATTATGTAATGTCATGTCTTCTATTTTCCCCATCTTCCCTTTGTCCCTCTTTTTCTCTCTCCTGGCCTCTTTTTGAGATAGGGTCTCCATAAATAGCACAGACTAGCCTTGAATTGTTACGTTTTTCTGTCTCTGCCTTCCAAATGTTGGCGTTAAACCCATGAAAACACCATACCCAGCCACGTATGTGTATTTAATATTTTGATTGGCATGTAAGTTATGATGGATTCCACTTCAACACTTTCACGGATGCATACAACGTGTGTTGATCGTTACCACGTCTGCTCTCCAGCACCCTCTTACTGTCCTCTAACTCCTGCAGATCCACTTCTTCTTCCCAGTGAGTGAGTCAGCCTTCCATGGTCATCGTGTGTGTGCGTGTGTGTGTGTGTGTGTGCGTGTGTACACATGTACACCAATGAGAGGGAGAGAACACTCCAGTGGGTGGGTGGGGGGAGGACAGGATCTTTCTATGTGGCCCTGACTATCCTGGAACTCTCTATGTAGACCAGGCTGACCTTGAATTCACAAAAATCTACCTGCTGCTGGCTCCTGAGCACTGGGATTAAAGGTGTGTGCCACTATGCCTGGACACTATAAATTATAAGAATTTAAACTTCACATTAAATAAACAGTTCAACTGACACGAACACTGCCATCCACACACACACAAGTTGTAACTGAAAGGCTTCAAGAAGGCTAAGCAGGTAAAGGCACGTGCCGCCAAGCCTGAGGACAAAGTAGAAGCAGAAAAACATCTCCTACAGATTGTTCTGTGATGTGTGCATGTATACATGGCACATGCATATCAGTGTGCAAACACACACCCCTCCTCACATATGAGTAAATAATGTATGTAAGATTTTTAGGGGCTGGAGGGCTAGCTCAATGGTTTAACAACACTGGCTGCTCTTCCAGAGGATCCAGGTTTGATCCCCAGTATCTACGACCATCTGAAACTCCAACTTCAGGGAAATCTAATGTCCTTTTCTGGCCTCCACAGGTGCCAGGCACACACATGGTACATACATATATGCAAGCAAAACATCCATACACATAAAAGATAAAATAAATGAAATAAAAAATATACTTAGGTATATGAAACCAGGTGCAGTGGTGCACACCTGTAATCTTGGCACTCGGGAGGCAGAGGTAGGAGGGTCACCACCAGTTCAAGGCCAGCCTGATCAATAGAGGAAGCACAGTGAGACTTGTATCAAGAGATTGATTTACCTTTTACTGGTGCCCCATCCATTATTTCATACTTAGCAATTGTTTCTGTCTCTGTTGTGGTGCTGGGTCCTAGGATGACAATGAGAATGACGTTCACTTGACTATTCCCAGAAGTCAAGTCTGTCCTGTTCTCAGCTACACTACGTCAGTGCTGCCTTTTCTCCACTGGCCATCCTTCCTAATCTTTGCTCTACTCCTGAACTTACCACCCACCTATATGCTCGGCCTCCTCACAGCTACACCAGCTCAGGGTCAACCTCACACAGCTCCTGCCAGCAGCACTACTATATGTTAAAAGAGAAGGCAGTGACTCACACCTCCAACTAATCACTACACGAAGGTTTCCTCTGAAATTTCCAAAGAACCTTCCCATAGAGTCAATTTTAACATAAGATGATACCAAGCTGAATGAGCACTTAAATGGTGTGCACACTAAGCTCTAGGATTAACTCTCTAGGGCATTTTAACTCAAATCTAAACATCAAGTCATGTCTAAGTTTAAAATAACCAACCCTATCTTAAGGGCTAAGGGTGCGGTTCAACAGCAGAGCATTTGCCATGCATGCTGCTGCTATTTGTTTGCTTTGTTTGCTGAGACAGGGGCTGGCTACGATCCTCTTTTACAGCCTCTTTAGCATTTGGAAACTGAGACGAGAAGTTAGAGCCAGCAATACCTTGTCTTTAAAAGAAAAACAGATGTTTGCAAGTACCCATTACAAAATTACTTTAGGAATCAAGTTGGTCTCAATGCCTGGGTCCAGGCGGTGCTCTGGCTTCAACCAACAAGGGCTTGCCAGTCTTATTCAGCTCAACAACTGTTCTTTAAAAGCATTGAATTACAGCAAAACATTAACTAGCAAAGATAATATCCAATGTCAATTCCAAATTTATATTAACATTCTAAGATTTCTAAATTTTCAACTAACAAGGAATTTTAACTAAAAATTTGTCTTCAACTTACCAATTCCTGTGATCTCTTTCTTGATCAGCTGTAGCTCCATGTGTTGTATTTTTATTCTTACTAATAAGAAGTAAATTTTTCCAACAATTACATCCTTTAAATGATACCTATTTGGAAAGAATATGTGTCACATACTATTATCAGTTTCAAAAAATAGAGTGAGACAAGTCAGCAAAGGTAATAGATTAATTAGCTCAGTGGATTACCTCAAGGAAAATAACTATCTCAAAATACCATTGACACTATTCACATCCCTTAATGTCCTTTCTCAAAACTATTAATCAGTGTATTATGCAAATATGAAATCAAACTTTTACTTGACTATCAAATATACCTGAGAGACTAATTGGCCCAATTAATTGTCTCACTTTAAAAGTTAGTTCTCAGAGCACTCAAACACTTAACTGAATAGAAAACTAGACCTCATGTTGATGTTTATTTAACAAACACTAATATGTTTTTCAGCACTAAAGCCCTCCCTTAGACTCAGCGTTGTCAGTGTTACGAGGGCTGAACAGAGCATGGAACCCATCATCTAGCCAGGAAGAAAGAGATCCAAGGCCTACACTCAGGGGTTAAGTCTGCTGCACTGTACTTAGTAAATGTTACGGTCTGACACACCCCCAAATAGCTGTAGCCATTTTGTTCCATGTCTACCAGCTATTCCATATTGTTGCTGTAACAGACCTGCCAGTCACTGACGTGGCTCAAAGACATGCTGACCACATACCCTGTTTTGTTCTGTATATGTTCTGTGTGAGGTTTGCTAATATTAAAAAATTCTACAAAGCTTTACATAAGACCCATCAAATCAGAGTCAATATGAACTGTTATGTCTAAAACAACTTGACTCAGAGCCGACCACCAGGCAACCCTTCCGGCACCTATGTATGAGCTCACTGTGGGTTTTGTGGCTGACACTGAAGAACGTTACTAATAAGCCAAAAGATTATGATTATGATACTCCTGCTCTGTTATCTCAATGTTCTGAATGCCCATGCTCACCACCCACCCGCCCCCAACGACCTTATACTCAGGACCAACCAGCCTAAAGGTCAGCTGACAATACTGCCCCCCTCCTTGCCCTCTAAACTTTTGAACCTGTTTTTTCCTATAAAAAGTTTACTCTGAGAGCAGACTAGTGCGTGCCACAGTTAGGTTTTTCCTTCTTGTGGACCTGGAAATCCAGTATTACAGTGTGTATTCAGTAACTATTCTTGCTTAACTGACATTGGTGTAAGCATGGTTTGTGTGGCAATTCCCAGACCCCAACAGTAAGTAAACCATGAAAACATGAAGTAAGAAACTTGAGAAAAATACAGTCCTCAGGAGTATTTTTGCTTCCTCTCAGAACTAGATCTTAACACAAGAACCCATGCACTGAATAACACAAAAATCTCAGGGACGGTTTCCATGACAGCTTCTTCAGTTCCAAACTACCTGATGATTTTATGGACAACTTCAAAGGCATGTATGTAGGACAGTTTCAGTGATGCAAACTTGGGAGTAACAGCTGCTTTGAAAAAAAAAATCACCTAAAAGGAGAGGATGAACAGCACAACTGCTTCTTTAACAAACTTAAAAAAAAAAAAAAAAGATAGGCGTGGTGGCACACACCTTTAACCCCAGCACTCAGGAAGCAGTGGCAGGTGGATCTCTGCATTTGAGGCCAGCCAGGTATACAGAGTGAGTTCCAGGACAGCCGGGACTACACAAAGAAACTCTGTCTCAAAAAAAAACAAAACAAAACAAACCCAGACCACATGTGACTGAAGAGTATTCGTGTTTGGATGCTGATGAACAACATGGTGAACAAACCATGTGAGTTGGTCATGGTGGTACATGCCTTAAATCCCAGCACTTGGGAGGCAGAAACAGATGGATTTCTGTGAGTTTGAGGCCAGGAGGAGTAAGGGGGAAGAAGAAGACGATGACTGTGACAAGTAGGAGTATGTGAATGTTGACCATGATGACATACTGATACTAAGGAGTTATTAATATTTTAGCTGTGATGGTATTATAAATCTATGAAAACTGCAGAGCTCTATATTGATAAAGCACATCAGACCATGTCAGCAACTACAACACTGACTAGTGGATCCAGGCCTAAAATCCCAGTTGAGACAGGAGCACCATGAGTTTGAAGCCAGCCTGGACTATACAACTTTTGTCTTACAAATTTAGGGCTGGAGAGATGGGTCAGTGGTTAGGAGCACTGGTAGCTCTTTCAGAGGTCTAGAGTTCAATTTTCAGCAACCACATAGTGGCTTATCTATAATGGGATCTGATACCTTCTTCTGTCATGCAAGTGTACATACAGACAGAGCACTCCTACATTAAAAACAAAAACAAACAAACAATCCAAGGCTGGAGAGATGGCTCAGTGGCTAAGAGCACTGATTGCTCTTCCAGAGGTCTCTATTTCAATTCCCAGGACCACATGGTGGCTCACAACCATCTGTAATGGGATCCGATGCCCTCTTCTGGTGTGTCTGAAGACAGCTATAGTATATTCATAGAAAATAAATAAATAAATCTTTAAAAAAAAAAAAAAACTACTGGAGGGGATGTTGGCGAAGACGTCTTCTGTTGCTCACTACAGTATTCATGTGCCCTGGCCTCCTCATGCCTTTCACAGCTTCTGTAATACAACTTTAAAAGACCAGAAGGAGTGGTGTATACCCTTATTTCCAGCACTCCAAAAAGGAGGCAGGTGGATTTCTATGAGTTCAAGGCCAGTCTGGTCTACATAGTGAGTTCCAGGACAGCTATGGTTACACAGAGAGACCCTATCTCAGAAAACCATCACCACTAACAACAACAACAAAAAGGCATTATACAATAAACAAAATCAGACCGTTTTCTAAAAGTACAATATATAAAAGCACGTCTAACACACCTTTTTACTTCTGGGAAGATACACAAGACGACATTAATAGTGGCTCAGTGGTTGGTAAAGATGACAATTATGTCCTATTTTCCCCTTTCACTCTTATATACCTTAAATTTTCAACAATGCACGTTTCACTTAAGTGGTCAGAAAACAAGCGTGCAGTCTTTACTACTCTAAGCTGTCTGTCAGGTATGCTGGTCACAGGGACACAGAAGTGACCATGAGTACTTACTTGGACTTATTATATTCAAACTCTATGTGCAAGCAGTCTTCAATGCCCACTTCCATTTTAATAGAGTTGTTGACATCAGGATAGGTGGCGAGCTGGTGAACAATAAGATCATACTCTTTCACTAAGTCTGTCAACCTTCTCACAATTGTCACCTTAAGAAAATACCTACAAAGTCAAAGAGAAGATGAGTGAACTTCCTGTGTTAAATTCAGGTGCTTTAACAAGCCAAAGTCAGCCAGCTCAGCTTTCCCCCTGCTGGGACTCATTTGCTTTCTCATAAAGAACTCTCATCTGGGCTGCCCTGTACAAGACAGAGAGAACCAAGGCTTCCACAGTCTAAGCACGTGCTCTGCCTATGCTCACTTCTGGCTCCCCAATGTTTTTATTTGTGTTGTTATTTTGTTTATTTGTTTTGGTTTGTTTCTGTTTTTATTTTTAATGCCTCCAACTTGAAAAAATACAAAATTCAGTTTTACAAGTAAATACTTTTGAAATGACCTTGGAGGACTACCATTAATCCCCCTGCTTAGGAAGCCTCTCATGTCAAGATTTTTTCAAATCTTGTAAGGCTTTTGTGCTGCCAAACACAATCCCAAATGAGTAACACCACATTAAACAGAAAAAGAAGGCTCTTGGACCTGCTACATTAAGATTCAAATATTTACGCTGGTCTTGGAAGCAGCTAGGGCCTCCTGCATACAAACTTAAGGGAAAGAACTAGAGTGAGAATTTAGAAAATAGGATGCTGCCCGGTCTGGCAACCTTAGCTCAACTCCTGGAACCCACATGGTGGAAAGGGAGAACCAATGCAAGTTGTCCTGTGACCTTCAGATGTGTACAGTGGCATGCGGGTACCCACACACAAAATAAAAAGAACAAAGGTTGCCAGGCGGTGGTGGCGCACCCCTTTAATCCCAGTACTTGGGGAGGCAGAGGCAGGCGGATTTCTGAGTTCGAGGCCAGCCTGGTCTACAGAGTGAGTTCCAGGACAGCCAGGGCTATACAGAGAAACCCTGTCTCGAAAAACCAAAAAAAAAAAAAAAAAAAGAACAAAGGTTAAAGAAAACTGGAGACTGGAGTCCTGCTTCAGTTCTGCCCTCTGCTTGTGTAACCCTGACCACTCAGCCTCTGAGTTATTATCTCTTAACCATATGCTAAATGGGAATTGTTAGGAAACGAAAGATCTGAAGTAACTAATAATAATAAAATTCATACAAGAGAATCATAAAACTGAAACATCTTTGAATTCATAATGTTAACAGCCATAATTATTTCAAATCAATCATTCTCAGTCAAGTGAAACAAAGTTTGTAACAGACTATTTTAAATTTTAAGCCTTCCATTGCAGAACTGTAATTCCAGGTTTGTGTAAGGCGTCAGCAGCAGCATGGCTTCTGGTTCGATTCTGTACAGCCCCCCATGCACATCCGTACCTCAGGCGGACGTTGGCACCGATGTATGACTCATATGGCTTTTCGACTTGCATAAATTCAAAGTCATAGCTTCTGCTCTGCGTCAGCTCTCCAGGCAAGGCTAGCTCTTTCACTAGGTTTACAAATTCATGAGTATTACTCTTGTCATTGAAAAGCTCTAAGAAATTTAAAACAGCAAAAAGACCAATTATATTTAATATCCAATTCAATGAAACCCAAGCTTCTACCGCCTAAACAAATAATTTTTACAAAAAGAATTAGTTAAATATGCTTCTACTTTAATAATCTAGGGCTAAGATCTCAATTTTATTCCCTCATTACATCCACTTGGGCACTAATAAACTCTACTGCGGCACAGTAACAACGTGCGACAGAAAGGTTCTCATCCCTTTCCTGCAGCTGCCCTTCCTAAGAGAAGCATATACATGGTGAACATAAAGCTAAGCTGCATCAACGAATAACACTAACTGCTAGTTAGTCGCTGTAACTTGCCCTTGAGTACAATCTCATCCATAATAGACATGTAAATATCCACCATTCCAGCTTTCGTACTTTAAAAACATACAATAAAAATTAGCTGGATTTTTAAACCTAGTTACAGAGTCTCAGTAAGATATACTTCCTTTCCTGACTCTTCAATATCAAAAGATGTATATGTAGTTTTGCTTTCTGCTAACTTGAGAGTGTCTCTGAATCTCCCACATGGAAATGTACACAATCTGATTTAAGCCAAGAAGAAATGATTCCTTTGCTCTTTGTGTGGAATTTTCCATTCAGGAGGGGTCTGGCTGGAGGGAGACACTGGCCAGGAGACAAATGCCATGGGCATCAGAGAATGAGATGGAGGGAAGGTGGTGGTTGTGAGCGAGGCTGATGACAAACCAAGGCAGATGGGAGACAGGATGATGATTTTTCAAGGCTGGTAGTTTACATAGCTTAATTTTTACTAGCAGAGTCTAATACAAAGGCAGAACCAGTCACATATCATTAAATACACCTGAGATGCATGGTTTACTATACTAGGTCCTCTTTTATTACATATAATCAGTTTCTTCTTTTCATAAAGCTAAGCTCTAATTCAATTATTTAACTGCCAAATCCAACCCTCTTCAGTCAAAGAAAAAAGTAATACTATTTTAAAACTCACCAATTTGACCTACAAATTCAATTCTAATTCCTTGATGCTCTAGCCTCTTTCCAGGCTGCTTAAAGGCTAGGTTTACCTGCCAAAACATGAAATTGTAAGAGATGTTAACAGTCCTTGGAGTGCGCCTACCAGATTCCTTCCAGATGAATGTGATCTGTGAGTACCCGAGGGAGGCGTTGGTTAAGAGCCGCGCCTCCCAGCACCAGGGAGTCAGTAAGGAACTCATCACTGCACAAACAAGGAATGCATCTGCTTTATTAACACGGAACCCTCACAGACAGAGGACATCTCCAACTCCCCGTATGTGTTACCTGGCCAGATAATGAAACGGTTCTTGGACTAAGCTGACTGAATGTGAATGTGACTAATTCCAAGAATTAGCCTAAAAGATAATTTTCAGTTTTTTTTTTTATAACCAAGAACAACATACCTGCTATAACCTCTAGCCTTAAAAATAATGTTCATTAAACCAAATACAGTTGCTCACATCTGTACCAGCAGTTGGAAGGCCGAGACAGGATGATCATGAGTCTGAAGCCAGTCAGGGCTACATACTGAGTTGGAGGTCAGTAAAAGACATAGCCTCAAAAAACAAACAAACAAAAATTAAATAAATAAAAGTTAAAGCAACACATATTACCCTAAGTTTATATAATTCATGTTAAAATATACAATTTCTTAAGATTTAAATTAATTTTAGGCATAATTGTCTTTCATGACTCCACTTATTCATATTTCAGTACTAAGAACTGAGCCCAGGGCTCACGCTAACCACTGAATTAGCTCTAGACCCCAATCTTACTTTTGAATTGCACCATCTCAAAATCCTTAGATCAATGTACCTGCCAAGTGGAAATCTTGAACTTCTAAATTTCTGTTTAAGACAGGATATCTAACACAGGCTGCCCTCAAGCTTTCTATATAGCCAAGGATGACTGTCAACTTCTGACTCTCCTGCTCCGTGGCCAAGTGCTGGGATTCCAGGCATGTGCCCACCTTGTTCCATTTATGGGATTGACACACCCAAGGCTTTGTGCATGTGAACACTGTACCAGCTGAGCTACAAATATCCTCAGCCCCTTAAACTTAGATATTTCATCTGAAAAAACAAAACAAAACAAAAAAAGTGTATGCAACCTATCAACTGTAGAACTTTTTGGATCTCTACAGCTAGCCAGGCATGGGTGGCGCACTCATTTAATCTCAACAGTGGGGAGGAAGAGGCAGGAAGAACTCTGAACAAACAAAACAAAAGGCCAGCCTGGTCTACAGTTTCAGGACAGTAGGGCTATTACACAGAAAACCCTGTCTCTAAAAACAAACAAACAAAAAAAAAAAAAAAAAAAAAAAAAAGAAAGAAAGAAAAAAGAAAAGAAAATGTGCCATGGGATTTTTGTGTGGTTTTTTTTTTTTTTTTGGTTTTTCAAGACAGGGTTTCTCTGTGTAGCCCAGGCTGGCCTTGAACTCAGAAATCCACCTGCCTCTGCCTCCCAAGTGCTGGGATTAAAGGCGTGCGCCACCACTGCTCGGCGTGCCATGGGATTAAGAGAGAGATGCAGCGCTGTTTCCCTCTTCCAACACTAAACTTCTGGTAGCCATCTGAATAGGATTTAGAAGATGAGCAAACAGATACTTCTTGGCCTAAGTCTAACAGAAGAATATGCAGAAGAGAGGAGACTGGCTGTTGACTGTAGGGTACTATCACCTACTCTGGTGGTAGCATTAGTTGGATTTGGGGCAGCAGGGGAGACAGTGTGGGGAGCAATGTGTAGGCAGTTGCCCTAGCTGGCCACCACCACAGCAGCCTGCTGCTCTATGCATGCAGTTACCTCACTGGAGTGTGTGGAGACTAGATGCCCAACAAGCCCACGCTGACTTCAAACCCTCAATCTTCCCCGACTCTGCTCTGCTCTCATATTTTTAGCAAGAACACTACAAAGATAAAGTTGTATTTCTCTCAGAGTATCCATATTAGGAAGCATATAATGTCTGCTTTTGTTTGTTTGAGAAAAGTCTCGTATAGCCCAGGCTGGTCTGAAGCACCCTATAAATCCAAGGATGACCTTATACTTCCCTAACTCTCAGATGCTGGGGTCACAAGGGTTGCCATTCCTAGCTACATTATGTCAATTCCTTTCAACATTAGTGCTGCTAATTCAATCACTCAGTTAAGAACATTTGTCCAGGTTCTCAATTGGGGGGCGAGGGGAGGGAGACATCTACTATGTAGTTCTAGGTGTCCTGAAACTTACTATGTAGAACAGGCTGACCTTGAACTCACAGAGATCCACCTGCTTCTGTCTCTCACATGCTGGATTAAAGATGTGCACCACTACTCTGCAATTTAAAGTTGCTATTTCCCCTTTACCGAGAATAAGGATTTTGTGTAGAGGTAGGTGAGGCTGTATGTTCAAAAAGCGATGAAAACTGAATGTTGGGAAAACAGGTCTATTTACACACTTCCTCAAACCAATAAAGCAGTCTCAAAGCTCACATGTCAGCATATGATATTCTGTACAGGTAAATAGTGTCTATGTACCATATACAGTTTACAGTGTCCCAAGAAGACAGCCAAACATTTACACATTTTGTTACTGAATATTGTGTCCATCTAAGACCAAGTTTCTAAGTTCTGCCAGAAGAACGTAGTCCATATCCACACTACTGACAGGTACTATATAGACTTCCCTCACCTACGTAGCTCAGCTATAAACTATAATCTCAGACTACACAGACACCTTATTCACTGACGCAACAGGAGAAAAGCACTGGTCAGTGTGGGCAGTCCAGAGCCGCCGGGTCAAAGTATTTCACTATCATCAAGCATCAAGTCCTCATCTAAAGACAAATAGTAAAGATGCCCTGATAAAGCTCACTAGAAACAAAAGTTATAATAATGTCACTTTCAAACAATTGCCAATGATAGTAATTATAATTGCGTTGTCTTGATTAAATCTAACAAGATCTCAAATTTCTCTTAAGATATTTTTTTAATAGAACTGACAGTTTTGACAGCAATACCTAATTATTTTGACAAGAATTGTCTTTAAGTGCACATCCTTAATCCTGACATCTTTGAAGCAAAGGCAGGCAGATCTCTGAGTTCAAGGTAAGCCTCATCTATATATCTGGTTCTGGGGGGCAGGCAGGACTACATAGAGACCGTGGTTTTTTTTTTGTTTGTTTGTTTTTTTAATTTTTTTTTACATATAAAACTAATGCAAAATGAAAAGCCATTCCCTTTTAAGGCTGTATCTGAAAACTTCATAAATAAAGGAGAATGAGCTTCTTGGTTCAAAGTGAGTCTTTACTGCCTGCCCTTCTTTATAAATTTGGAATACTGGATAAAGAATGGAACATAAAAAAAAAATTAAGCTGTAGACAAAAGAACTTTAGCATCAATTCAAAAACTCTCCAATTTTTTAATCGAGTGTTTCAATTTTAAAGGTATAAATGCACAAGTGAACCAAGACAATGCAACCGAGAAGCAGTTCTCTTTTCTTACTGTAAGTGGTACTGGGGCAAGGGGTATTAACATCAAAAGAACAGCTACCTCACACCAAAATGGATAATGACCCAAGTGAGTGCACCACAGAATCCTTAGTAAAAGACACAAGTGCAATTTCACTCAGGCTGTGGTTTCTCAGAAGCACAAGTAATAAAATAATAGATAAACTGGACTCCATCAAAATTTAAAATTTTTGTGCTGCAGAGACGCCATCAAGAACTGGAAAGCTGACACAGTAGCAACCACCTATAAACACAACACTTAGGAGGTGGAGCCAAAAAACCAGCAGTTCAAGGTCAGTCTCTGCTATAGAAACCATGTCTCAAAAAAGAAAAGAAACTGAAAACCATGAGATGTCATACGACTTCACACTAGGCAGGCACAATATGAAAAACTACACAAGAGCTGGGTATGGCAGCACACATCTGTAATCCCAGCACTTGAAAGGTAGAAGCAGGAGGATGGAAATGAGTTTGAGGACAGCCAGGGCTACGAGAGACTCTGTCTCAAAAATAATAATAGAAAAAAGGAATACAAGTGTCATCAAAAATATGGGGAAACTAGCATTCTCATCAGAGCTGGAGGAGACAGTGGCACAGCTGCCCTCCAGGGTGGCAGCCTGCCAGGGGAGGCAGAGTTGGTGCACCCCAGCAGTACACAGTCCTCAGTACACAGCTCCAAGGAGAGGGTAGGGTGGGGCCTCACTCTAACCCACACTGTCCTGATACTATGTTACACTCAGGCTAGTCCTGAGCTTGCAGCAATTCTCCTGCCTCAGTCTTTCAAGTGCTGGGATTACAGATGTAAGCTACAACTAACTTGGTATACCCTTTACCATTTGGACACAATATATCAGGAATATTATTCAGAATAAAATAGATTCCTAACACATGCTATTACATGGGGTATGTGGATCCTGATGACATGCTCAGTGATGTAGTCATTAAAGGACAAATATTATGTAACTACTTATACAAAATAGCTAGAGCAGGTAAAGCCACAGGAAGCAGATCAGAGGTCACCAGAGAAAGAGCAGTGACTGCTAATAGGACAAAAGGTTTTGTCACATAAAAACTTTGAAGATATAGTGTGGCTAAGATTAAAAAACATAAGGAATACCATTAGGCTGTACAGTTAAAATGACAAAATAGGGTTGGCAAGATAGTTCATTAAGTGAAGGCACTTGCCACCAATATTGTTGGCCTGAGTTTGATCCCTACAACCTACCATGATGGAAGGAAAAACCAATTTTCACGAGTTATCCTATGACCTCTATACACATGCTGTGGCATGCACTTTCCCCTACCCCCACATGAAATAAATGGTTTAAAATTTTAACATGAAAAATGCCTATAAATCCTTATTATCTATATTTTCAACAAAACATCAAAAACAAAAATTAAAATAGGCAAAAATGTTCCTTTTGTAAGTCAGAATAACAAACATATAAATAATCATTCTTAATAACCATACAACAAAGCCGGGCAGTGGTGGCGTACACCTTTAGTCCCAGCACTTGGGAGGCAGAGGCAGGTGGATTTCTGAGTTCGAGGCCAGCCTGGTCTACAGAGTGAGTTCCAGGACAGCCAGGGCTATACAGAGAAACCCTATCTCGAAAAACCAAAATAAAATAAAAAATAACCATACAACAAGTTACTAATCTGAAGACCACAGAGGACTTCAGAATATCTAGGAATAATATGTCTGGTAAGCAAAACAAATGCCTTTTATAAAAGAGGACAAGAGATCTTTCTTGAATGGAGCTAAAATATTTTAAAATGTAAAATACAGCTTAAGAGAATGAGATAATATACTAGCTACCCAAGCCTTGAAAAGATAACGTCCGGTGAAAGGAACCACGTTCAAAGGCCACAGTGTGATTCCATTTATATACAATGTCCAGAGCAGCAAACACAGTAGATTTGTAGATGAGGGACTTGCAGGCGGTGGGTTCTGTTCAAAGGGATAAGTGCTGTGAAGGCTACACAACTCTGCAAATACAGTTGGCAGCAATGACCTAGATTAGAGCCAATTTTATGGTGTCTGAATTACAACTTAATTAGAATATTTAAGAGGAATGAAGAAAGATGTACATGCCACAAATAAGCTATGAGAACAGAACAAGGAAGCCAGAACAGACCACATGACCTTTGCTTTATGACAAAGGTGACATTGTAGCATGAGAGAGGAAGGGATGACTTGTTCAATGTATGTCTGGGGTTAATTACAGACCCACATGTGGGACACATTTGACTTTTACAATGTAATTCAAGCAAAATCAACTCTAAATGAACTAAGGACCAGGACAGGACATATGATGTAAAAACTCTGGTGAAAGAGAACAGGGTAACTTTATGTACTGGCTGTAGCTGGAAAATGTCCACACCAGATTTGAATGAACAAAAAGGAAACATCAAATATCTACTAATGAGGAGACAGAAATAAAAAACTGAGTGGAAAGTCAGGTCAAAAAAAAAAAAAAAAAACAGATGAAAGAAAAATCAACCAACCAACCAAACAAACCATGCATGGTATTGGAACACCTTTAATCTGAACACTTTGGAGGTAGAGGCAGAGGTAGGCAGATCTCTATGAGTAGGAGGACAGCCTGGTTTACTTACTGAGTTCCAGTCCCCAACAAAGGTCACACAGTTAAACCCTCGTCTTTAAAAAACAAACAAACAAACAAAAACACCAATAAAAGAATAAAGGAAGAAGGAAGGAAGGCAGGCAGGCAAGAAAGACAACTCTACAATTAAATAAATAAGACCTTTTTTCCTCTTTAGACAGGCTCTCATGTAGCCCAGGCTGGCTCAAACTCACAATCTCAGGGTACCACCATGCCAAGCCTTTATAAGACACTCACCAAAAACATACAAAAAAGAAGCCCAGTGGTGACGCAGGCCCTTAATCCCAGCACTTGGGAGGCAGAGGCAAGCAGATTTCTGAGTTCAAGGCCAGCCTGGTCTACAGAGTGAGTTCCAGGACAGCCAGGGCTATACAGAGAAACCCTGTCTTAAAAAAAACAAAAAAAAAGAAGCCCATGAGGTGGCTCAGCGGGTACAAGTGCTTGCTATGTAAGCTCCAGAACCCATGTAAAAAGCCAGATGTGGCTCCTATCTGTAATCCTAGCCACACACTGTAACATCAGACTAGAAGGTGGGAACTGGAAAATCAGCTAGACTTCACACATGTAGCCAGCAGCAAAGACAGTAAGAAAGAGCCCCCAATTCTAAAACAAGGTGGAGGAGAGAACAAATGCAGAAATGTTGTCTTCTGACCTCCACGTGCTCTCTGCATGCCCACACTCATATTTCACAAACCAAATAAATCTTAAAATACATAAAAAGTCCTAAGAAAGTCAATTAAGTCAATTTTTCAAACTGAACACAACTTGGAAAACAGTCAAGACAGTCTTCAATAAGTGAATGGAAGAAATAAATACGCTGGTATCCATACAAAAGACATATATACACGTTTTGAGAGAGCCTTGCTCTGTAGCTCAGACTAACCTGGAAATCACTGTATATGTAGCTTAGGGTAGCCTCAAACATGAATCAACCCACCAGCAACTTCAGCATTCTAAATGCTGAAAAGTACAGACATTAGGCATGGCCAGTACAAAAGAATACTACTTAGTGTTAAAAAAGAAATGAGCTAGTAGGTCATAAAAAGATACTGATGAACACCGAATAGACAGAAACTAACCTAAAAAGGCTGTATAATGCATATTTCCAACTACATGGCATTCTAGAAAAGGTAAATCACAGAGTAAAAAGATCACCACAGGCTCTTGGAGAGCAGTGTGGGTAGAGATGCCAGGGGGGCATGAGCAGATGAAGCCGAGTGCACTCTGTAGGATGATGAAGCCGTTCTGCATGATGTTCAAATGATGGACACATAACAACAGTGTGTTTGTCAAGATCCATACAACATGTAACATCAAGAGTGAACCCTAACTAAAGCTATGAACCAATCTACCAATATTGGTTCATCAGTTCTTTGCTTTTTCCTTTTTAAAGATAGGGTCTTAAGTTACCCAGGTTGGCCTTGAGCTCCCTATGTAGCTGAAGGTGACCCTAAACTCCTCATCTCCTGCAGCTACTGCCCAAGCACTAGGATTACAGACACATACCACCATGGCTGGCTTTAATTCATTAATCTTTTAAATTACTACCAAATTAAACTGGACATAGTAGTTCATGCTTTCAATTACAGAACTCGAGAGGGTGAAACAGGAAAATCATTGCAGTCTAAGGTCAGCCTGAGCTACGTGACCCTAACTTAATATAATAATAATAGCAGCCAAATGTTATATTGTTATATTATATATGAGGGCGTGGTGAAGAAGAGGCAATATAAAGAACTTTGTATTTTATAATTTTTTTCCTGAAAATCTAAAACCATTAAGGGTTAGCCAGGTACTGCACCCCTGTTCTCCAGTATTTCAGAGGTGGAGGGCAGAAGGACCACAAGTTAAACACAGGGAGTCTGAGACCAAGCTGAGCTACCAGAGACAAAAAGAAAGCAGACAAGAATTTTACACATTGAATAAAGAAAGGGCAAGAGAGGTGTGACCATTACAGAAGAAGGTATCGTAAATGTATCTAGCCATACAACATATTCCAAAAGAGCTGAGGCCCGCCACCAGCACGAAGAGAAGAGAGCAAATGGCATAGAATGGCAGCACAGAAGAGAAAGCTACATCCCAAGAGTCAGTAAGAACCCTTCCTAGGCCACACCAGACAACCACTCCACACCTCTCCAACTCTGTGTCAAAGAAGAAACTCTCCAAAGCTTAAGATACAGTCATCAGCAAAAAATGTTGTGAAATTCAAGACTCTGCCCCTAAAATCCTTCCATGGAAAGAACCTTCCGTTACTGATTTAGATCTATCAAGGATTTTAGTTGACCTTCAGAAATAATTCTGTTTCTAATACAACCATTCAAATTCAGATGCAACACAGACTATTTTGAGAACTAATTCTAATATCCTAAAATTAGGTAACTGTCAAACAAACTCTCAAACACAAGCTTACCTTTCCTGAGACAGATTCTCCATCATAGAAGAGATAGTGTTTCTCTACTTTGCCATCCTCAGTTTTCATTTCTGCCATTTTCCTGGTCTCCCCATCATTAAGGGCAACATCGATCTCACAGATGGGACCAAAAAAGCCTCCAAGAAAACTCTGCAATAAAATACAAATGCTCATGATTATCATATTTACACAGTCACTACACTTGGAAATTCAAACTTTATTACTTTAAACATAAAGCCAAGCAGATTACTAATATGAGTTTACAAGAAATAAAAAAGTTACCAAATTCTACATCCAAACTGGATTGAGGGTGTGCCTCACATACACACATGCGTCCAATCCCCAGCACAACCGAAAACTACATTATCTCACTGAGCACAGCACACACAGAGTGAACTCTGAGGCTCACATTCACAATTCGGAGAATAGATTTCGTGTTACAATTTTTACTACCAAAATAAAAAAAAGAACTAGCTAGCCCCACAGGCACACCCCTCCACACCAGTGCCTGCATCACTCCCCTTCCTATCTCTGTTCTGCAGGAAAACCAAAGGGACCGTTTAGGTAAAATAATCTCAATATGTAAAATCTTTATGTTAGGTAAAATAATCTCAAAAAGGTAAATACTGCAATTCTCATATATAGAATCTATATTTAACTACACGTTATACAAACACGTGTGTGCCTGGATGCGTCATGAAAGCAGAGGACAACTGGCAAGGGAGGGAGGGGAATGACGACAGAGGGGGATTAACAAGTTAAATACAAGCAGAGCATGCTGATACATAAGGATAAAAATGTCATATGGGAGCTGGAGAAAAGACCTGAGCTCAGATCCCCGGTACCCATGTAATTAAAAAAAAAAAAAAAAAGCTCTGTGATTGCTTGTGTGCATAACCTTAATATTGGGACGCACACACACACACACACACACACACACACACACACACACACACACACCTGACCAGACCACAGACCACTTCTTTTAAATATTCCAATAGGCTGGAAAGCTTGTAAACTGGACCTACTTTAGAGAGTAGTTTGGGGCCAGAGAGTAGGTACCATTAAGTTATGTGCCTGGAACCAAGACTTATGCCTGAGATCAATCCCTAGAATCCACGACAGAATGAGAAAACCCACACCCACAATTTGTCCTTTGACCGCCACACATGCAGTGTGGCAAGCACCCACAAACAATAAACAATGGTAAATATTTATTTAATTAAAAAAATGTAGTTTGGCAGCTGGCCATGGTGGTGAATGACTACAATCTCAGCACTTAGGAAACTGAGGCAGTAGGCTTACTAAAAGCTCAAGGCAGACTAGGCTATCCCGTGAGTTCCAGGAGAGCCTAGGCTACAGAATAAGACCCTGTCTAAAACCAGAATAAGCACACAACAAAGAACTCTGAAGCTGAGGTACTAGTATATGGGATATGTAGATTGGTCTTGTGAGACAGGGTCTCACCATATAGCACAGGGTAGCCTCAGAAATCACAGGGCCTACCTACTTCTGCCTCCTAAGTGCTGGTGGTACAGGCAAGCACGAACATGCCCTATCCAGATGTTAATGGAATAATAATATTGTATCTGAGTTCTTGACATTTACTTGGTAGAGCTCATCAATTTATACATTTTTTCATTTATCTTATTGTGTATAAATGAGTGTTTTAGGCTGCACATAAGTCTGTGCACTACACACATGCCTAGTGCCTGCAGAGTTCACAGAAGGCATCAGATCCCCTGGGACTACAGTTATATAAACAGTTGTTAGCCATCATGTGAGTACTAAGAATTGAACCTGGGTTCTCTGGGAAAGTAGCCAGTGCTCTTAACAACTGAGCCATTGCTCCAGCCCCAATATGTAAAATCTTTATAGGTAACGTTGACTTCAAATATGTTATTTTAAACACATGTACAATATATTATTTGATGTGGCTTACAGACAGACCTACCAGCTCTCCAGATACAATAATCTTAAATGATGGAAGTAATTTGTGCAGAAGTCATGATTGCCTATCCCCCCTTGTCCTAGAGTGACCTGACTCACTAACCCCTTGATGACTGACTCACCTCTATAAGGGCTTTACCTGTATGTACCCTAATGCAAACTGGCCTCTCCCCACTTTATCCTCACAGGCTGAGGAAGTATATGACTCTCCCTCTAAGCTGTGCTCTCTGAGGACAGACATTTTATCTTTGCTCATCACTGAAAACAAGAGCCCGAACACAGTTTAGTACTCTCTACAAGGCCCTCAAATACCTGCGGAGTGCTACTGCTCAGTACACACGTGCCACCCTAGGAACAGAAAACAAGTGACTACACACAAGAAAATGGTCTGAGATCTGTAACTGTTGGTGGACCGAGCCGTTCCTCAGAGAACCAGGATGAGTTGGGGCAAAGTCTAAGTCTGAGACTCCTTAGTATCAGCCCTGTCCTAGGGAGGACAGATAATGACAGTAAACAAGCCAAGGAGCCTCCTAAGGTTATGTAGGTCACAGGTGACACAGTGACCAAATTGTCTTCACTATTCCTATATTAACAAAATAGACAATTTCTTTTCTTTTTTTGGAAATTTTTTTTTTATTTATTTATGCATTTCTTTTTAATGTATGTGTTCTCTGTCTGCTGGTACACCTTGGGAAGAGCAGTCAGTATTCTTAACCACTGAGCCCCATCTCATCAGCCCACATAAATCCTTTTTTAAATTTATGTATCTCTTTTATTGTATGAACGTTTTACCTGAGTGTGTATTTGTTTGCCATTTGTGTGCCAGGTCCCTGTAGGGGTCAAAAGAGGGTATCAGATCCTTTGCAACAGAAGTCACAGGTGGCTGTGAGTCACTGTGAGTGCTAGGACTTGAACCCTGGTCCTCTCTAAGAGAGCAGCCAGTGCTCCTAACTGCTGAGCAGCCCTCCAGCCCCCATAAAGGGGCAATTTCAAATAACCAACTAGAAACTAAGGCGTTTAACATGCTCCAAAGACACCTACAGAAATTTTCTTTCTGCAATAATATTTTTTATCTTTTTTTAAGCAACATTTCAAACAAACTCAAATTTTAACTGGAAAGCTAATTTCAACAGGAAAATTTGTAATTAGTTAAATATTTAGAAAAGAGAGAATGACAGGTATGTGACCCTCAGCTGTGGGTTGCTTCCAGGAGGCAGTGAGGACTGAACCCAGGGACCGAGCCTGTATCCCACCACTGAGCTATTAACACCCTCTCGGCCCCTTTCCCTCAGCTTGAGACTGGGTCTACATTATCCAGGCTGGCCTTAAATTTGAGATCTCTCTTGTCTCAACTCCCAGCAATGTTCAACACTATGCCCTGTGTCCCAGTTACCTTCCATACACCAAGTCTTAAAAGTTGAAACTCCTAAAAACAGTAAATTATGAAATAGTATATTTTGCCCAAAAAATATGTATGTGCATCCACATGGCAGCTCATTACTGACTCAAAATTGACTACTTGATATTTAGTAATTTCCACTATGTGCCAACTCACTGAGGCAGCAAGGGAGGAAGGGAGAAAGAACAACTGACATGAGGGGAAGGCAAGATACTCAAGCAGCTGCCTATTTTAAACAGGAAAACTAAGTCAGATACATTCAACAAAGGCAACTAGCAGACTCCCCATAGTGTCAGTGTCAGCTCATTGGACTACAAACCAAAGGCAGGGAATTAAAATTAATTTCCCCCCCTAATTGGATACTCCCCAAAGCTACTTAAAGGAAAATTAAGACTTGGAAACTATGAAAGATGTTTTACATATAAAATGATATATGGCAACTTTTTTCTACATATATTCTCTATGTAACACACTGAATGGTCTTTTCCAGTTTGAAATTTTACATTTAAAGTCACAAATTAAATACTATTTTAACAAAATTAAATTGCCACCAAAGCTGCCAAAACACACAAGAAGACACAGTTCTGCAATATCTTTCAACAATAGGGCAGGAGAGATGGCTCAGTGGTTAGGAGCACTGGCTGTTCTTCCAGATTGCCAGCATCCACATGGCAGCTCATAACTGACTTTAACTACAGTTCCAGGAGATCTGAGGCCTTCCTGAGGCCCTGTCAGGCACCCAACGAGCACATGGTGCCAAGACATACATTGTTTAGCATTACCATCCAGCAAAATTACACATGGATACATAAACATGTAACAAACTTTTTGGCTACCACTTAAGAAAATGTATTAAGTCTGCTTGATGTAAAGAAACAGAACTTGAGGGAAAGGGAAAACAATCAAAATGTGTATGAAGAATTGTTACAGTAAGAAAAAAACAGAAAGGCGCTCAGGAGCCAAGGCTTCCACAATGTATTCACTTGAGCCCACACACAATGAAACAGCAAATTCTCATGCATACATGTGTGTCCGTACGAAGGCTTGACAAATACCTTAAAAATAAAAAAGTTGCTCTTGAACTTAACTAGGACTAATTACAAATGTAACCAAAGAGTAAGAGAGAGGTTTTAGTTTTCAAATTATAAGCAAAGAAAGGAGAGCTCCCTAACAGCCAAATGCTTCCTTCTTAGTTATTTCCATCCTAAACTAATGCTTAACAAATGCTTAACTCTTCTGAGTCTTTAAGCTGCAAAGGAGCAAGCAGTTCGCCTTGTTTATCTGTCCCTGGACTCACCCAAAATACGTGTGAAAACATGCTCCCAGAATTAACTTCTCCCCATCCCCCCAACTCTAAGGAAAGCAACATGATTTCTGACTTAAAAGTTATTTAATCAAAGCAACATTTTAAAAATAGACCTGGCTGGCAGGCTGGCTAGCTTGAGACGAGAAGTCTCAAGAAGTTTTTAAAAGTGGTGAGCTTGGGAAGAGCAGGTAGTATAAGCGCAGGAAGGCTCTCAAGGAGTTTATGCTAAATAGCACGAGTCAAAGAGCTCCAATCTATAGACTGCGAGCACCTAGTTAAACAGTAGCTTGCCCAACGCTGCTTTCCATTAAGTGTGGTTAAGTGCTCTGATTTTCATCCCTCCCTGGGCTCCCAAGATACTGCAACATCCCAAAGCGCTAAGTTGTAGAAACCGCTTAGGGAAGGAAGTGAAACCAAGCGCTTAAACCGGTGTCTGGGGATAAATGAGGGTCTCCGTTCCGACACCCTTTTCTCTCCCCTCCCCTCCTATTCTACAAGTGCCAAAAAGCCTCCCCCCGGGTCACGAAATCGCAGGATGTCTCCACATCCAGCTTAAAGAAAGTACGCGGACTCTATCGAGCTCGGGACGAGGAAGGTGAGCAGGTCTCGCCAGAGTCCGGAACTGAGACATAGGGCACTGACTGTCCTCGGCTACCTTGGAAGGCGAGGCTGCGGGGCTCCGGCTGGGCGGGCTGCGGGTGCCCAGCCACGGTCCCCACAGCCGGTCGAGGAAGGCGGGCAGAGGCTCCGACATGGCCAGGGCAGTGCCGCCGGCCGCAGGTGCTCAGGCCTGGCCGGGACCGGGCAGCCGTCAGGCCTCACCGCTCCGTGCCCCTTCCCTGCAGGCTCGGCGCCGCCCGTTGGGAGTCCCGCCGCGCGCCCCGCGGCCCCGCGGGAGACGACCTCGCAGGCCGCCGCGCACTCACCATTGTCACCGCCGCCGGGTCCCCCCACTTCACTCCGCTTCCCCTCAGGAGAACTCCCAGCCTGGGTGCCTGCGCCCCGCCGCCCGTCACGTGACCGTAGGCCACCAGGCGCACGTGACCACTCCTTTTTCTCTTCTCCCTCCCCCTACTCCAGCTCCGCCCCGCTAGAGGCCCCGCCCGTCGGGAAGGCCGTTTGGGGGCGGGGCTCCTCTGCCCCGCCCTTCGGTTGAGGGCGTGGTCTGTATGGGTGACGTCAGGTGGGGAGGGGTCAAGAATCTGTCTTCCGAGTCCTTCTGAGCGCCGTGGAACTTCTCTCCCGGCACGCCCGTTTCCTTTTCCCTAGAGAAGTTTGAGGGACTCGGGGGAGGAAGCCAGGGTTTGTGCCGGAGGCGTGTCTTTGCAGGCTTGCTGCATTTCCGACCTTTGCATCTGATCTCGCTTGAAGCCCCAGCCCTGAGAATTGTTGACCTCCGAAGAGACTAATAGGGAGAAAAGCTAATCTTTAGAGCACATACTTTACAGTCCACCGATAGCTCGAGACCCATCCCTCCAAGCCGGAGAGGCAGGACTCGCAAATCGGTTCCGCCCTCCTTCCCCGGTAACAGCCCTTCCTAAAAGTTTCGCAAGCGTGCAAAACGCGTCTCTACAACAACTCTGACCCAGGCATGATAGTGGAGGGAAGTGGAGGCCTAGAAGACCCGACGATGAATGAAATACTCCGAAGGCTTCGGAACTGAACCTTTCATTCAAATTCATGACCTGGCTTCCCAACCCCCCACGGTCCTCAGCCTCATCATAACAAAACTCAGTTTGGGAAACAGACTGTCAAATCTGTAAGTCTAAAATATTTAAAGGTTAAAGTGAGGCTTTGGTCTCCAATTGCGACAGAATTCAAATACTGGAAATGAATCTTTTGTTTTGTTTGTAAGTCTCATGTAGACTAGGCTAGCCTCATGTGGAGAGTGAACACTTTCAAAGTGCCTTCCCAATGCTGGAATTGCAGGAGTCACTTCTGGTTTTATGCGTTGCTGCAGATGGAACACTGCACTTCCCGCATGCATGCAGGGGAAATCTCTAGCCTAAAATGATATTATTTGAAAGCAAAGCTTAAAGATTGCTATACCAGGAAGCTTTGGAACGAATGGATGTTTGTGTGTATATTTATTGTTGAGATAGGGTCTCACTAGGTGTCCCAGACTTCTCTAGAATATACTATGTAGCCCAGGCTGTCAAGAAACACATCTGTCCTACCTTCAGCCTTCCCAGTACTGGGAGTTACTTGCCGGAATTACAGAAGGGTAAAATAGTATGGGTACAGAAGGGAGTTTAGAGGTCAAAATAATATTGATTAAAAATCTGTGATGCAGTTGGCTTGGAGGAAGGAGCATCACCCACTCTATAAAGAAAGACAAGACAGGCCGGGCTGCGGTGGCGCACGCCTTTAGTCCCAGCACTTGGGAGGCAGAGGCAGACGGATTCTGAGTTCGAGGTCAGTCTGGTAGAGAGAGAGAGAGAGAGAGAGAGAGAGAGAGAGAGGAGAGGAGAGAGAGAGAGAGAGAGAGAGAGAGAGAGAGAGAGAGGTAGAAGAATCACCATGAATTAAAAGACTCGGAGAGATCACACAATTAGCCCCCTGGTTGATCTGGACTCCAGGGTGAGACTCTGTTACAAAGAAACAAAAGAAACAATTGTGCATAGGCTGAAAGCTTAACTGTGTTGGTTGGTACTTTCCCCTGTAAACTGCTGTGGTATGCTTGTCAAAAATCGATTGGGGCTGGAGAGATGGCTCAGCTAAGTCAAGAGCACTTGCTGGCTACACTTCCAGAGGAATGAGATTTGATTCCCAGCATCCAAATAGTGACTCATTACCAGGGGGATCTGATGCCCCATGGGATCTGGTTTCCATGTACACCAACCACATATGCAAGTTTGTTCTGCAAAACATCCATACACATAAAGACTCAAGGAGGTAAAATAAAAATATTTTGGGTCTTCCATTGGTGAACATTGTGCATTTTTCTAACTTTTAGATTTTTTTAAGTGTTCTTCACCAGTGTTTCTAGTTTCCAGTGTTCCACATTTTTATTAAATTTATCTCTAAGTGCCTGTGTTTTTTTTTTAACACTATTGTAAATAGAACTTTAAATTTTTTCATGTTCAGTTGTTCGTTGTGATGTGTGTAACTTTCCTATATTGACTGTGTACCTTGCAGTCTTTCTAAATTTCTGGATGATTTGTTCCAGGATTTTTCTCCCTGTCTCCCTCTTTTTACCTGGGTTTCTTTTACCCTTTGTGGAGCTGAGGATTGAACCGGAGCCTCATGGATCCCAATCACCCAGTCTCCCACTAAGCCACATCCTCTGCCCTCTTCCTGGAATTTCTTGAAATCCTAGATTGAGCATCCTAAGTGGAGTTTTACTTTCCTTCCTGTCTTCCAACTATCTGTCTCTTGTTATTTTCCTTTTTCCTTTCATGTTTCTTTATTCTGGGAGGTGTATATTACATCGTGTACATGGAGAGCAGAATTTGTAGATGTCGCTTCTGGGAATTGAGCCCAGGTCCTCAGGCTTGTCAGCAAACACCTTTATCTGATGAGCCATCTCACTGCTCCTTGTTTTTCTTTTTGTCCCAGAAATGGTCTTAGTACGTATCTCAGGCTGACCTTACACTGGTGATCCTCCTGGCTCAGTCCCTGAATGCAAGATTATATCATGAGCCACCGTGTTTGCTCATGTTCCAATTCTCATGCTGATGAGTGTGTGTTACTGTTCAGTGGTAGCCAATGTCTGCCGTAGCTCCCAGTGAACCTTCTCTTCTCCTTTAGTGTTGATTGGTTTGTGTGACAAACAGAATAATGTGGTGTGGCTGTCTCAAACTGCTCCTGACTTGGTTTCTCCTGGATCACTTCCTTTTATAGACATCAGCTCCCATGCCCCACAGGGAGGGGTCATCTCCTGTCTCCTCTGAAAGCAGATGGTAGTAGTACCAACTTGCCAACTACGTGAGAATATCAAGTGGAGACTCTTTTTCATCCCTGGCCAAGTCTTCAGATGACTCTGGCTCTGGTGAACATCCTAACTGTATTTTTAAAAAAATTATTAGCCGGGCAGTGGTGGCACACGCCTTTCATCCCAGCACTTGGGAGGCAGAGGCAGACGGATTTCTGAGTTCGAGGCCAGCCTGGTCTACAGAGTGAGTTCCAGGACAGCCCGGGCTACACAGAGAAACCCTGTCTTGAAAAAACTAAAAAAAGAAAAGAAAAGAAAGAAAGAAAGAAACACACACCCACAGATACACACACACAGATACACACACACACAGATACACACATACAGATACACACACAGAGAGAGATACACACACAGATAGTCATACACACAGATAGTCATACACACAGTCACACACACACACAAACACACACACATACACACACACACACACACACACACACACACACACACACACACCACAAATCTGCAATAACAGGGCATCCCCCTGCAACAAAGAAATCCTGTCCAGAGGTTCAGGGTATAACATAGTGGCAGTAGGCTTGCGTAGCCAACATGATGCCTTAGGTTCAATTTCCAATTCGAATACACCACACACACACACACACACACACACAGAGAGAGAGAGAGAGAGAGAGAGAGAGAGAGAGAGATTCTTCCCGAAGTACAATGATAAAAATGAGAAACCCTAGTTCACCATAGATGACAGAAGGCAGAATAACGGAAGATATAGTTATATTAGTATCTTTTAAATCTATTTACCTTTATTTTATGTGCATTGGTGCTTTTGCCTGCATGTATGTCTGTGTGAGAGTATCAGATCTTGGAGTTACAGATGGTTGTGAGCTGCCACGTGGGTGCTGGATTTGAACCCCGGTCCTCTGGAAGAGCAGTCAGTGCCCTTAACCACTGAGCATTTCTCCAGCCCCTATATTAATTAACAGTGATTGAAATACTAAGACAATGTACTGAGAGAATAGTAACACACAGCTTCTTTCACCCCTTCTCTCCGCTGACTTAGCGATCTGTTGTAATTATTGTGGGTTTGGGGGAAAAAACACATATAATAAAAATGTGTTATAGCTATTTGTGCTTATACCACTAAATAGTGAATGGTCATAAATATTATTCCTGACGGTTTGATCCTTGGCTAAACACAGTAAAACTATTAAGAGGAACCTCCCTAGGTCACCTGAGTGTCACATGTCCTTTTTCTCAGCCGTGCAGTAGCCCTGTCTCATTACTCCCAAGGTCAGTCCTGATTTGGGCTCTCATCCCTTGGCATAGATGGCTAAAACGCCATGTCTAGAGTTCAGTGAAACTCTCACAATGGACCCTATTGGAAACAGTTCCCCAGGGAGCCATGACATCTGTTCTAGTTTCCTTTCTGTTGCTGTAATAAAATATTCTGACTGAAGCAACTCTGAAGAAGAAAGGAAGTGGTCATCATTCCGGGTCACAATCCATCACTGAGAGAAGTCAGAGCAGGAACTCCTGACAGGAGTCTGAAGTAGAAAGCATGAAGGATTGCTGACTGCCGGCTCTCTCACAAGCCAGCTTTCTCATAGCTGTGGACCACCAGCCTAGTGATGGTGCTGCCCACGGTGGGCGAGGACATCCTCTATCAGTTAACAAGCAAGACAGTCCCCCACAGGTCAATATAATCTGGGCAATTTCTCAATGGAGATTTTCTTCTCAGATGACCCTTAGGCTTTGTCGGGTTGACAAAGTTAACTATGGTAACATGTAAATCTGAAAAAAAAAAAAAAAAAAAAGTTTCAGGAATGGAAAGCCCAAATTCCCCAAGTTACATATGATACAAATAAGTCTTCTTTCTGCTCCTCCGTTCTTAGGCTATCTATTCTGCCTATTGAGGGCACAGAATCACAGATGGCTATTGATTTAGTCTGGGAGGTTATTTTTTATTTGCTTTTTTAAAAATGTTTTAAAATTTATTTTTTATATGTATGAGTGTCTTCTTTGCCTATATGTATATACGTGTATCGTGAGCATGTCTGGTGCCCAGAGAAGCTACAAAGGGACATCGGGTCTCCTGCTGAGTTCTGGGAAGTAAACCTGGGTTCCCTGCAAAAGTAGCCAGAGTTCTTAACCACTGAGCCATCTCTCCAACCTACAATATCATATATATGTGTGTGTGTGTGTGTGTGTGTGTATATATGTGTATCTATATACACATTTTTATATTGTATCATATTGTATGTTACCAATTATATATAATTTATATATTTATATTATATATCAACTATATTAATATTGTATACTGTATTATAAAAGTATTATATATTAATATGTATAATATGATTACATATATGTGTGTGTGTGTATGTATTTAAAAGCAATTATTAATCCAGGGTAGGAGGGAGGCCTGGTTCAGCTGGCTTCCCCAATTTCTGCTCCCTGGGAGATCAGTGTTGTGAGTGCATGTGAAATGGGGGGCCCTCCCCCACAGTGCCCTTACCCCTCCTGGGGCCCACTCACACTACACCCTCTTCTCAAGTCCCCAACCCACCTCCCCTTGAGAAAAACTGGACATGGGGATGGGGAGGGGAGCCAGCCAGAGGAGGACCCTTTTCTGTGGCATTAGGTGGGGGAGGGACAGCTGGGGTTCCCCCACCCATTCCACCTCCCTCTAAACTCCTGACAACCCCCGATCAGTGTTTGAGCCTCCTTGTTCCCTTGGCACCCCTGGTGACTCCTTGGTGATGATGATTTTGGCAACTTCGGGAATAAATGACAATTCTCAAAAAAACAAACAAACAAAAAGCAATTATTCCCTGGATTAGAACAAGACGTTCCTGCTGGGCAGTGGTGGCGCACACCTTTAATCCCAGCACTTGGGAGGCAGAGGCAGGCGGATTTCTGAGTTGGAGGCCAGCCTGGTCTACAGAGTGAGTTCCAGGACAGCCAGGGCTACACAGAGAAACCCTGTCTCGAAAAAAACAAAAAACAAAAAACAAAACAAACAAAAAAAAAACAAGACGTTCCAGACAGCTCCCCACTTTGGTTCTGTTTGCTTTAATGGAGTAACATTTGAACCTGAGCAGGCATCTGGGCAAAGGCAAAGCATTAGGGGCCATTGAGACCCCAATTCTATGTTATTTGAGGTGTTAAGTTTCTAACTGTAAAACCCACAACATTTTTAGATAACATTTGGTCTTCCCCGTCACATCCAATGGCCACAGCTCAATGTATACCCCTTACCATGTAAACCATGTCACATAGCCACAGTAGGAGGCCACTGTGTTTCACTTTATTTTCTTTTCAATCACATAAAGGAATATATCTGTAATTCACAGTGGGAGTCGGGTTCCTGAACACTTTAGGTATGAAGTATTGTTCATCAACTTGCTATCAAATTAAAATTTTCAGTATGGCTTTTAAAGTTGTTGTATTATAATGGGAGTATATGTTAATTTCATAATGTTGATCCAATACACATATAATTGCAGATATTTTCCAGAACAATAAGATAGATAACAGCATTAAAGCATAATTCCTTATGAATTAATGAGAAAAGGGGTAACAGGATTCAAGAGTCTTTTCCAGGCATTTTAAAGTTTCTGTAAAACTCTTTATCCTGAGATTGATCATTTAAACGTGGTACACAAGGTATACTGGATACATTGTTCGGCGTGGAGGTGGGAAGACACAGACGGCCACTTTCATATAATAAAATCTTCTTCTGGATGTTCTTGATTTTGCTCGGTGAGCATCCTGTCAAAAGGCCTGTAGTTGAAATAGACAATATCGCTTTCCTCTACTGGCTGGTATTCCCATTCCATGTCACCTAGGAAGCCGCTTCCTGAGCCAGAACCCGAGCCTGAGCCGGAGCCAGAGCCAGAGCCCGAGCCGGAGCCGGAACCGGAGCCAGAGCCAGAGCCCGAACCCGAACCCGAGCCTGACACAGGATAGTCATCAGAAATGGGGAAGAAATCTTTCGGGAATCCTCTCATCCTGAAATACAAAGAAAAAAAAAATAAAGTTCTACTTATAATGTAATTTCAATATTTTCATATAAAGAAATATGCTAGGTGTGGAGTACACATGAAGTATCACAGTGTTTGGGTGGTGGTGGGAGGGTAAGAACTTAAGAGTCGTCCTTGGGTCCATAGTGAATTGCAGTCAGCACGGACTACCCGAGCCCTTTCTCCAAAAAGAAAACAAAAATGGCAGGTGTGGGAGGGGGTGGTGGTTAGGGGATAGGGGGAGTGGGGGACAACATGGAAATAAATTCAGGCACCCAGTTGTTCAAATTCAAAGAGTTAAAATCTGCTTCAGCGCTTCAAAACAAAGAGGCAGGGCTGAGGAGACAACTCCGGGGTTCAGAGCCATTGCTACTCTTACAGAGGAGCTGGGTTTGGGGTTCAGCATCCATATGGAGGCTCACAAGCATCTATAAACTCCAGTTTCAGAGACTCTGACACCTTCTGGCCTCTTCCAGCACCGCAAGCAATGTAAATAAAAAAAAAAAAAAAAAAAAAAAGATCAAAGGGAAAGCAGCCACGGAAAGAACCTGGGTCAGGTGGATGGATGGAAGAAGCCACAGAAGGGATTGTTTCAAAGGAAGCAATCGGTGGGTCAGTCATTTTGAAAGGCAGTGGAGAGGTCAAGAAACCTAAAAATAGGGATGCAATCAATAGATGTGTCAATATGTGACAGATACACTCAGGATTGAGGGCAGGAGCAGAGATCCAGCTGAGTGTGTTGATGGGCGGGGGTGGGGGGATTGGGAGATGGGTTGGGGGTGGGGGTTGGAAGTGGGGCAAAAGCAAGCATATAGAAGCATCCCTGATGTGACAAGTTTGGTGGCACACGCCTTTAATCCCAGCATTTAAAAGGCAGAGGCAGGTAGATCTCTGAGTTCGAGGCCAGGACAGCCAGAAGTGAGATGGGACTCTGTCTCAAACAAATAAACAAACAAACAAATCAATCTGATTCAATAAAGAGCAGAGTGGGGAAATAGCTATAGATATAGAGTCAAGGGAGGGAGTCTATCAATGTCAGGAAGCTCGAGACTATGTCGGCATACTGATGGAAGACACCGGATCCAGAGAGGCACCTACAGAACGGCAGTCCGAGACAAGGTGGTGGGTACAGGGAACAGGGAAGCTCTGAATATCTAACACAAGGAAACTGCTTAAACATGGCATAGTAGAGAAGTGAAGTCAACAAGAGATAGCAAAGATAACCAATGGGCATCTCCCCACACTAGCCAGCAAGATGGCTCATCACACAAACGTGCTGGCTGCCAAGCCTGATGACCTAAGTTCAGTTCCCCAGACAACTCATTCCCGTAAGCAAGCTGTCCTCTAACCTCCACACATACGCTGAGATGTGTCCATGCACAGGTGCCCAAGTGAAAAACCAAAGTATGCTGCTTCCGGGTAGTAAAAGATGACTAGTCGAGCCTGGACTTGAACTCGAAACCGCCTTGGTTTATCCATTTAGAGGAATGTGTCACTATGCCTAGCTGACTTTGAGTCCCAACAGTATTTATTTGTATATCATTGTGTGGTGGTTTGTATATGCTTGGCTCAAGGAGTGGCACTATTAGGAGGTGTGGCCTCGTTGAATGAGGGTGTCACTGTCGGGTTGGACTTTAGCTGCCTAAAGATGTCAGTCCACTAGCAGCCTTCAGATGAAGATGTAGAACTCTCAGCTCCTCCTGCACCATGCCTGCCTGGAGGCTGCCATATTCCTGCCTTGATGATAATGGACTGAACCTCTGAACCTGTAAGCCAGGCCCAATTAAATGTTGTCCTTATAAGAGTTGCTTTGGTCACGGTGTCTGTTCTCAGCAATGGAAACCCTAGGTAACTAAGACACATTGCTTTTCCAGAACACATCAAGCAAAACAAAATGAATAAACAAACAGTAATGAAAAATAGAAAAGATGAAACAAAGCCAAATGGTTAATTTCAGTATTTAATAAATGTGTTCCAACTAAGCAAAAACAACAACAAAACCCAGCTGTGGTGCTGTGGTAGCACACACCTTTAATCCCAGCACTCAGAGGCAGAGGTAGACTGATCTTTGTGAGTTCAAGTCCAGCCTGGTCTACATAGCAAGTTCTAGGCTAGCCAGGGAAGCATAGTAAAAATCCTTTCTCAAAAAAAAAAAAAAAAATCTAACTCAATTCAACTTTAATATATAAACGTTTTATTTGCCTAATATGTTGGGGGAAATAGTTCCTAATATTTATCGCTGCCACCCACAAGAAACTCTTATACAAACATGGATGAGCCCAAGTTCGTTGGCACATCTCATGCTTCGGCACACATGGCCCACTTTTGCCTTCTGTGAAGTAGAAAACAATTACCACAGCAAGAATCTGAAAGAAAACGCTCAGGCACTCCTGTGAGATTCAACGAAAGTCTACTTACAAGACAGGATCCGTCATCGGAGGGCCGATGTTGTTGGACTCATCTGCTATTAGGTCGAACTGTGGTCCCTTCTCTTCCATGCAGTTTGCAAAAAAGCCATCCGGTTTGCAGCGGACCCACTGGTACCTGGCTCTCCGAGCAGGATAACCTGTCCGAACAAGGAACCCACGAGGGTGGTAAGTATCTCTCAGTCGGCTTTGTTAGAATTGGTTACACTCTGTCTCTAACGAGGTAATTACATGGATTCTAAATTTGGCAGAAGGTCGCAGGTTTTTTGTCCAACAATGCGGGTGACGGACACTGTCGTTCTCATGGTACTTCTTCACAGCAGCGACTGACGCAAGGGCACGATAGCGCCAGCAAAGTGGTTCAGTGAGTAAACCTGTTTGCTGCTGACCAGGAAGATCTGAGTGCAAGCCCCGGGGTTCTACATGATGGGAGGGGAGAACTAAGAAGTTGTCCCACAAATTGTCCTCTGATTTAGGCACACGCATACATAACACATGCGCGGGTGTGTGCCTGCGTGCACACACACAGGGATGCAATGCACTTGAGTGTGCATGCGCACGCACACTCACACATGCGCACACCACACTAACTACAGGCACACGCCCACACACCAGAAATAAAACGACAAAAGAATAAAAGGGCAAGTGTTTAAATAGAATAGCTTTGGGAGTGAGCAGCTGAGAGAGGAGGCTCAGCTCTGTCTCCTGTCAGTTCTGTAACCTTGACCTCTGAACTTGCACTGTAAACTGGCATCCAGGGTCATCCTAAGTTTGTCACAAAACTTAAATAAGAGGGAAAAAAAAGAGAAAAAGAAAAAAATTAAATAAGAAGATTCATATGAAGACCTTAAAATAATGCCAGGCATTGTAGTAACTATCAATATTAGCTTGTTTTGTAAACATACTTATGTCATATTCTAGGCCCTCTTATCTTAATTTTTTTTTCTTTTTCTTTTTTGAGACAGGGTCTCACTATGTAGCCCCGGCTATCCTGGAACTCTGTAGACTAGACTGACCTCGAACTCAGAGATCTGCCTCCCAAGTGCTGAAATTAAAGGCCTGTGCCACCACAGTCTTGGAGTTCTTAATCCTCCTGCCTCAGTATTGACAGTATTGGTATCACAAGTGTGCGCTTCCATGTCCAGAACCACTACCATGTTTGTATCTTTATCTCCACTTTACACAGAGACTCCATGTAGGAGTCAGGATTGAAATCTGTACCCGAGCCCAAAGCCTGCCTTCTTTTTATAGAGACGACTCAGATCCCACACTTTCCTTGTTGCTGTTATGACATGGGGTTTTGCTATGTAGCCCGGGTTAACCTTGAATGGGAAGACAGCCTCCTCTCTCCCTTTCCCAAGTACGAGGGTGCCAGCCCTGCACCACCACACCCTGCTTGGAGATGAATCCATGGATAGTTCAGACAGGTTGAGGAAATCAGACCTGGTGGCATAGGCCTGCAATCCCAGCTACTCAGAAGGCTGAGGTAGGAAGGTCTCAAGTTCAAGGCCTGTCAGAGCTAGCCTGAGCTAGTATGGGAGACCCTCTTATAGAGAACTTAGGTGACACGAGAAAAGCAGTAGATTTGATCCCTAATGGTAGGACAGGAGCAAATGGTTGAATACATGGAGATGACCCAAAACAGTACAGCGCCCTGCAGCTCGTGTTTTATAACTCCATGGCAATTGAAAAATTTTCAAACCTACATTTTATTGATTAATTTGGGGGAGATGGGTGAATGTGTAGCCTAAAGCACACAGGTGAAGGTCAGAGAAGATCTTGTGGGAGTTAGTTCTTTCTTCTACCACAGAGGTTTCAGGGTTTAACTCACATCTTCAGGCTTAGCATCTTTCCCCCACTGGTTTTGTTTGCTTGTTTGAGATAGGGTTTCTCTGTGTAGCCCTGGCTGTCCTGGAACTTGCTTTGTAGACCAGGCTGGCTTCGAACTCACAGTTCCTCCTGCCTCTGCCTCCTGAGTATTGGGATTAAGTGCTCACGTCACCACCGCCAGGCTCCCATACAGCATTCTGAAGAATGAAATGTGGTGCAAGGTTCGCTCTCTTTCTTTGTGCTCAGAACGCCTAGGAACAAGCCTCCTCTGTTCCCAGACGGACACAGGTCAGTCTCTTGGATTTTTCTGTTGTTGGTCTGGTGTGTATTTTTAGACAGCATCTCACACCGTAACTAACCACCACTGGCCTAGAAGCTGCTAAGAAAAACAGGACAGCATGGAACTGTGGAGGTCTTGCAACCTCTGCCTCCTTTGCCTCAAATGCTTGGATTGCAGGTGCATGCATGCCACCATTAGAAGCCAGGAGATGCTGGCTTCGTGACACACTTTACTGAGGTTGAAGCTGCCAGTGAGAAACGCTGCACCGCACCGCCTTTGAGCGGCTCTTCTTCTTCCTACGCAAGGACAAGCTTTACTCGGAGGAGTGTAGCTCAGTCACCCAGTGAGGAGGCGTGTGCCTGGAATGCTTGCAAAGGAGGGAAAGCAGTGTACTAGCCCAGGGTGTTAAAAGGAGGAAGCATTCAGAGAAACGGCAAGGTGATCCCTTCTCACAGGATATGGACTAAATGGTAAAGAATGTTCCGGAAGAAAATAGGTACAGCCTAGGGAAATGGATATTTGCAAATGAGTTTGCTGGAGGGATAGCTCAGCAGTAGAATAAGTGCTTAGCATGTGCCAGCCCCTGTGTTCCAGCTACTGAATCTCCATTAATGCTTTTAAATTGTATGAGTGTGTGCGCCCTCTGCAAGAGCGACGAGAGCCTTTGACCAACAAGCCATCTCTGCAGCCCCTACCTTAAAACGTGAAGTACTTACATACGAGTGAAAAAGATCAGGGAAACAGGTCGCCACTGTGCACACACCTTAGTTTCAACAACATCGACAAACATTGCGATAAGTGGGAGAAAAGACACAAAAGGACCATGATAATAGAATCTGGTAAGATTTTTCTTGTTGTTGTTTTGGGGTTTTTTGTTTTGTTTTGGTTTTTGGTTTTTCGAGACAGGGTTTCTCTATGTAGCCCTGGCTGTCCTGGAACTCACTCTGTAGATCAGGCTGGCCTCGAACTCAGAGCTCTGACTGCCTCTGCCTCCCAAGTGCTGGGATTAAAGGCGTGCACCACCACTGCCCGGTGAATCTGGTAAGTTTTAAAGTGTGTTTTCGAAATTGCTGTAATAAATGACATTCCTCTGAGATATAAGCACTTAAAAGACTCCAATATGGGGGGCGGGAGGAACTGGAGAGATGGTTCAGAGGTTAAAAGCACTGACTGCTCGTCCAGGCGCCCTGAGTTCAATTCCCAGCAATCACATGGCGGAATGGGATCCGATATCCTCTTCTGGTGTATCTGAAGACAGCTACATTGTGCTCATATGCATAAAATAATTTTTAAAAAAGACTCCAATATAGGGCTGGAGAGATGACTCAGTGGTTAAGAGTCTGCAGTGTCCTCACATAGGATCCAGGCTCAGGTCCCAGAACCCACAGTAACCGCAGTCACAGGGGATCTGATTCCCTCTTGTGGCCTCTGCAGCCATCAGGCATGCACAGACTGATGCACTCATACACATTTAATTTTTAAAAAAAATGAAATCATGTTAAAAAAAAGAAAAAACTAGGTTCTTGGAATGGTGGTCACAGCTTTCCAAATGCTGGTCTCCCTGATAAGGAGGACAACACTGATCCTTTTCTGAGAGGAAACCCCTTGGAGGGAGACCCGGTCACCCCTTAGGACTGCTCTGGTTCTTGGGTTATGGTGATTATCTCAGGCTATGGTCAACACAAGACTTGGGCACACGGCCCAAGTTCAATGCATTTTAAAGCTCTTGATTTTTTCCTCCTGCGGCATCTAGCTTTGACTATTGTATCGGGGGTGGGAGGGTGTAGAGCAGCCTGCTGTCCAGCAGAGGGCGATATGTTCCCACCTCAGCTGTCAAGAGCAGCGCCATCCATTAAAACCGTAAAGTCAACTCCATCTAAGGTTGAATGTTTCTGCAGTATTGTGTTTCCTTTTCGCTTCTTTTTATCTTTAGCAGCCATATTTTTTTAAGTTAAAAAATGTAAAAGATTAAGTACACTGTGCTTGAACACACTAAAACATAATTTAGGGGCTGGAGAGATGACTCAGTGGTTAAGAGCACTGACTGCTCTTCCAAAGGTCCTGAATTCAATTCCCAGCAACTACATGGTGGCTCACAACCATCTGCAATGTGATCAGACACCTGGTGTGTCTGAAGACAACTACAGTGTACACATGTACTGGGCCACCACTGCCCGGCTACTGAATGCTTTTATTTCCTCTTCAGGGTCAAGATCAAACGCAGGGCCTCAGGCATCCTCTGGAAGGGCACTACCGTTACCGAGGTCCAGGAAACAAGGAGGCACCCTAGTCAGTGACTGCATCTTCCCACTCGTGAAAGCGAAACGAAAACTCTGGCAGATTGGCAAATATATTTCTGAAATAGGAAGATCCCTCAGAAGTTAACATATTTGGGAGGTGGGAAAGTTTTTCCCAAAGCCGATGCGGATGGTTACGCAGTCTGTGACCGTACTAAAAACCCAGCGGTGTGAGTCGGAGAGCGAACTGTATCTTAGAAACTGAATCTCAATAGAATTGCTTCGCGCCGGGCAGTGGTGGCACACGCCTTTAATCCCAGCACTTGGGAGGCAGAGGCAGGCGGATTTAAGAGTTCGAGGCCAGCCTGGTCTACAGAGTGAGTTCCAGGACTGCCAAGACTATACAGAGAAACCCTGTCTCAAAAAACCAAAAAAAAAAAAAAAAAAAAAAAAAAAAAAAAAAAAGCCAAAGGCTGGTTGCAAATGCCTGTGATCTCAGCACTTGAGAAGAGCGGAAAGATGTGGAGTGGCCACAAGTTCAAGGCCAGGCCAGTCTACATACCAGGTTCAAAGTTAGCCAGGGATACATGCTGTGGTTCTGTCTCAAGAAACAAATGCATAGCTGGGCAGTGGTGGCGCACAGCCTTTAATCCCAGCACTTGGGAGGCAGAGGCAGGTGGATTTCTGAGTTCGAGGCCAGCCTGGTCTACAGAGTGAGTCCAGGTCAGCCCGGGCTACACAGAGAAACCCTGTCTCGAAAAACCGAAAAAACCAAAAAAAAAAAAAAAAAAAAGAAAGAAAGAAAAGAAACAAACGCATACATAAATAAAAGGACAGGACCCAGTTACTAAAGGGCTTGCTATGCATTCACAAGCACTTGACTTTTATCCAAGAACCCACAAATGGGAGGTCTGGTTGTATTCACTTTTAATCCCAGCAGTGGGTAACTGAAAACAAGGAAATTCCAGGGGCTCTGTGGCCAGCCAGTCTAACCTAATTGGTGAGCTCCGGGCAAATGAAAGACCTATCTCAAAGGAGCTGGACAGTGTTTCTGAGGATGTCACTGAAGCTGTCACATGGCCTCCCTGTGTATGTGCAATGCTTACCCAAATATGCACCCAGACACACACACACACACACACACACACGCACGCACGCACGCACGCACGTGCGCTCATAAGACAGCAAATAATAAAATAAGAAAGAATGCAATCAAAAGGAGAAGTCGTCCCATTCTGAAATCCACCCAGTTTTTACGCTAATGAAATTAACGGTACATTAAAATAAAGAACGCAGTTACAGATAATGAATTCCTGACATAACTGCTCTTGGGCGTGGGAAGACTGTAAAAAGACGAAGTTCTGGGCCTTGAAGCTCTGAGAATATCTGGACTTTATCTTGCTTGAAACACTACAAATCTCTAATGATTGCCACTATTTGTTTTATTTTGTTTGTTTTTATTAGACTGGTGTGTGTGTGTGTGTGTGTGTGTGTGTGTGTGTATGTGTGTGTCCATGTCCATGTCCAGGGATCAAAATCAGGACATCAGACTTGGTGGCCATTTGGTCTTTACTCACTGGGCTGCCTTGCCAGTCATTTTTTAAAATTTTTTTTCTTAAATCTTTTTCATACAACATATTTTGAAAATGTTTCTCCTCAGTTTCTTCCCCACCCAACTTCATCTCTCTCTACCTCTCTCTTTCTCTCTCCTGACTCCTCTCTCTCTGTCTCTGTCTCTCTCCATAGTCTCTCTATGTAGCGTTGGCTACCCTGGAACTCACTATGTAGGTCAGGCTAGCCTCAAAAATCATAAAGATCACTTGCCTCTGACCCCCAAATGCTGAGACTAAAGGTATGTGCCACCACACCTGGCCATTTTATTTTTTGAGCCTAGGCTGCCTATTTAGCCCAGCCCAAGAATTTATAATCCTGCATCAGCCTCCAGATTGCTGGGATTATAGGATCGTGCTACTATGTGTGTGATAATCACAATTTTTCACATCAAAGGGAGCCCACATATGGACAGAAACATTGTCTTCCTCAAAGGTTCCATTCACAGCCTGCCGGCTGATGGCTGACGGCATAACACAGTCTAATGGGGAAGCTCTCCCCTCCCCCACCCCGTACCCTCTGCACACCCACACTAGCTCTGCCTCACAGGGAAACAGGCAGAGCAACTCTCTCAAACTGGTTGGTCTTCTATCTCAATATTCTGCCCTTCACACCTCCCACCAGATCGAAATTTACTAATTTCCTATTCTTCTGGCCTCCCTGGGAATCTTGCTATGAATGCAGAAAATCTTAAGCAGAAATTATCAAAAGAGGAAGTTTAAAAATGCCTCCCCTTAAGAGACTAATCTGATTCATAAAAAATAAAATAAAAAAAAATGGGGGGACTGGAGAGATGACTCTCTGGATAAGAGTATTGATTGCTCTACCAGAGGTCCTGAGTTCAGTTCCCAGCAACCCCATGATGGCTCACAACCATCTGTAATGGGATCCGATGCCCTCTTCTGGTGTGTCTGAAGACAGTGACAGTGTACTCACATACATACAATAAAGAAGTATTTTCAAAAAGCAGATAACATTCTGGCAAATGCTATTATCTACATTGGAGCTACTTCCTATTGGCCTATCAGTGCCACAGGATGGGCAAGCTTCCCCTTCTGTGGCACGGTTTGACAGGCTATAAAAAGCTCCAAGTTTGCTTTCAGTTTGCCCTCACCTCCACAGGAAACATAGCAAAGGCTGCAGTGGAAACAAAACAAAACACGTTTATTTGTTTGTTTGTTTTAAATAAAAGGGGGCTAGAGACAGGGCTCTGTGATTAAGAGCACTGGCTGCTCTTGCAGAGGACCTGGGTTCAATTCCCAGCACCTACTTGGCAGCTCACAACCATCTGTAACTCCAGCTCTTAGGACACCAACACCCTCTTCTGGCCTCCCTGGGCACCTCGAGCACAGACATATATACAGGCAAAAATCCCCTTTCACATAAATAAAATAAAATAATAATTAAAGAACCTGTCTGATCCTTGAGTAGTCTAGAAACTTATTTCTGACCTCAAAACTGAATGACTTGTTAGCTCACCCTAACAGACCTTGGGCAAACCTCACCCATATTTAGCAAGGGACTGATGTAAGAAGCCTGTGAGACAGTGGTTGTCAGTTCCGGTCAGTTCTTGTCATAATTCCTCCTCAGGGCCAGAGTGAGCATCATTATTGGGCAGTGATTACAAAATCACTCTACCAACAGCCATGCTCACCAGTGGACCTGGTATTGTTCCTATCAGTGTGGGGGGCTAGCCTCGGCCCTTGACCACACCTGCTCATGCAGTTTTCATCTTGTCTCTCTGTGAGCATGTTGCTTTGTTTGAGACAGGGTCTCAGATAGCCCAGGCTCACGATTCGGCTGGGGATGACCTTTGTCTCCTGATCCTCTCGAGAACCTTGGGAGCCTCCACCTTCCAAGTGTTTTATGGGCATTAAGAAAGATAAACAAATAAAAATGTAATGCAATGTCGGAATCACGGGACTCCTTGACAGCTCCCTGGTGCCTCTATTAAATAGATGGATTTTACCCATCCCTGTTATCACCCACAGCATCAGACAAGTTTCCATGTAATTGATACCCTTTCACTTCGTGGTTTTAGCTGGATTTGTAGAAATAAGTATGTTATGGCAATTATTTATACACAAGAAAGATTTTTTTTTTCCATGTGAACTCCTAACCTACAAATGCCTCCAATGTGACAACACTGGAAACATGGTCACTGAGGAGGAAGCCCAGATGAGACCATTAGGGTGGCCTTTGTCCAGCAGGACTGGTGCCCTTCAAAGGAAGGATAATGGGTCCAGGGAAAGGGGGCCTGTGTGAAGACACAGGCACCATATATGAACTAAAGAGAAAGGTGTCAGAATGAAGCCAACATTGCCAACACTTGGGGCTGGGCATCTTGGATTGGGTTTTAAACTCTGGTACTGTGTGCATGTGGAAACTAAATTCCTGTTACCTTTTGTTTGTCTGTTTTGTTTTTTGAGATAGGGTTTCTTTGTGTGCAGCCTTGGTTTTCCTGGAAGTGGTTCTGTAGCCCAGGCTGGCCTCGAACTCAGAGATCCTCCAACCTCTACCTTGAGAGCTGGGATTAAAGGCATGCACTGCCACTGCCGGGCTACAGTTCTGTTGTTTAAGCTACCAGGTCTGTGGTGCTTTGTTATGGCAATCTAAGAAAACAAACACAGTAACCTAAGGTCACAGGCTAAAATCTTGGTACTTCCGATCATTCAAACAGGGAAGTTACAGACACACTGACCCTTCAACATCTTTGTAAAGATAAGGAGGGAGCTGGGGATGTGGCTGAGTAGGTAAACTGGTGTAGCATCCAGCCCTGGGTTCGGTTCCCAGCACTCCACAAAGTGGGTGTGGTAGCACACGTACATAATTCTAGCACTTAGGAAGGAGAATCAGAAGTTCAAGGCCACCCTCAGCTAATAATGAATTCAAGGGGCTGGGCACTGACTGCTCTTTCAGAGGTCCTGGGCTCAATTCCCAGCAATCTCTTGGTGGCTCACAACCATCTGTAATGGATCTGATGCTCTCTTCTGGCATGTACCATATATGCACACAGAACACTCATACATAAATAAGTATAAGATTAGTTCAAGGCTAGCCTGGGCTAAGTGATTTGACAGAGACAGAGTGCTATGGAATCCCACCTGGCATGGCACAGCAGTAGGACACATAGTGTCATTGCTTATATCACTAACTCATGGCCCAGGGCCCACGTCCATGTTCCGAGATGAGTACAAGATGTGGAGCAAAGAGTCCCTTGGAAACACCCTAGATTTTTGGTTCATTCATTGACTCTTGTCTTTGCTTCCGTTTCCAACTGAGAGCTAAATCAACCATGACATAAAAAGCAGCCTTATCCACACCCTCCCCAACCCTCCCCATGCTCCTCCTCCTCCTCTTCTTCTTCTTCTTCTTCTTCTTCTTTTTTTTTTTTTTTTTTTTTGAGATAGGGTCTCGATGTGTAGCACTGGCTGTCCTTAGACTCACAGTTCCTCCTGCCTCTGCCTCTTGGGTGCCAGATAAGCCACCCAGCCCGACTCCTTCCTAATTTCTTGCTCATGATGAAATTTAACAAGGTTTTGTTTTCAGTGTAGTTTGACGTTTCTGGGAACTTTTGCAACTGAAAGGCTTACATACACATCTCTGGTAGAGCTACACCCAGAGCCAACTGGTCACCCTGGGTGTCACAAATGCAGAATTCATGGCTGTCCATCTTGTCAGAGCACGTGGTTACTGGGGACTCATTACACCAAGTCAAAGGTTTTCCCCTGAAAGATCCAAGTAAACTTGAACTCTGAGTCAAAGGGAGAAGTGGAGCTCCAACTGCGTGGTGGCAGAGACCTGGGCATGCATGAGGCCCTGGGTGTAGGCACCAATATCACAAAGCTACACAAATAGAAGCAAGCCTTAGCAAGGTCACTTCCTGTTTTCCTCCAATGTTAGCATAACCCGGTAAAAATAAGTTTATAAACTTCCACTATGCAAGGAATTTCTGAAGTAACATATGAGATGTCATTTCAACCGGAAATAAGAACACTATAGCTAGAAGTCACTTCGAAGAAACCCCAGGGCACATATGTCACTGTGACTCAACATTTCCTTTACCATTTGAGGGAACTTTATGTTTTCAGCCAAAAACCCTGCTACTTGTCAGGCCATTACCTTCTGCCTCATTTAAGCTAGTTCCTTAAGTATCAAGGAGAAGAAAGGGCACTTTTCTGTGGTTATTGTTGTTTATTACAACCTTTCTGTCTTTAGATTGAGTCAGCATGACTGAACAACTGTAAAAGACAGTCAAATTTATGGACAGGTTTTCAAATGGGCTATATTCTGAACAAGAGCACAAATGCTAACATTCCTGGGGTTGTCTTTAAAATATTGTTTTGGAGTTAGCATTGGCTATGCCTAGCCAAAATTGAATGTTTGGTAAGAACCGAGCTTAAGAAGAAAGTAAAAATAGCTAAATTTATCCCAATTAAAACAAACAACAAAAAAAAGAAGTCTCTCTCACTGTTAAAATAACGCCATCCAGAATCCAGTCTAAGTTGGAGCCCAGCATGGCTACTACATACACCTGTTATCCAAGGTGGAAGCAACAGAGTCAGAAATTCCAGGTCCTCTTCAGCTATAGAGCAAGTTGAAGACCATCTTATGCTAAATGAGACCCTATATCGAAATGAAGCAAAGATGGAGTTCAAGCAGACAAGTCAGAGATAGGATGCTATTCTGAAAATAGAAAATTCCACGATACCACCATCTCTGTCGATCACTTGGGTAATTTTCCATTTATTTCTTGAATGCTTTAAATGAATCTTATCCAAAAATAAGAACACCTCTCAGTCATCCTGACAAGTTTTAAGGCCACCACATCCTTAGAGTTTAATTTATTATTATTATTTTTTTTTTAGACCAAACTCCAGTCAACTCACAGGAGGGAGTTCAGGCACCTCAAATCCTTCTTTACCTCTTCTCTCCCACCACAGGACATCCTGCACCTTCAAATAAAGTCAGTCACCAGACTGGTCAAGATCCTGGGTCTCTTACCTTGAACTGAAGATCCCCAAACCAGGATGAAGGCGAGAGCCAGGACAAGCCTGCTACCCACGGGAACCTGCTGCATCCTGACCGGCTCAGCCACACAGCCTCTCGATTAGCAAATGTAGCAGGGTGCTCTCTCTGTCCCTTTTAGAAAGAGGTTCCAAAACCTCAGACCCTGCCCAAGAACACACGTCACAGTTTCCTGAACAAATAGAAAGAGATCCACATCAACACCCAGAAAGAAGAAGAAAGAAAGTTGCAAAAAAACCAAGTTCATACCCATGATGAAACGCCACCAAACTCCCCGCCCCCCCCCCCAAACCCCACGCCCCGGCTTTTGTTGTTTAGTGTGTTTTTTTTTTTTTTTCTTTTTCCAAAAAGTTCTGCCATCTGTCATTTGCATGTTAGTTAAAAAAAAAGTTTCCCCCATCAAAAAGCCGAATCAGCATTCTGAACATTTTTTTTCTCCCTCTTCAGGTAACAATCTAAACAGACGGAGGAGGACTCAGCTGCTCCAGAGAGGTACCACGGGCCCTTCAGCTCGGGTACCACGGGCTCATCCACAGTGCACATCAAAGAGGATTGAGCGCACGCAGTCAGGCACAAGCAGGGAACGTTCCATGCCAGGGTATTGGGTTCCTGGCTTTCCCTCTACTTCACAAATAGGTGAGGACTTTGGTTTTAAAATAAAAGGTAAAACAGTAATAAATAAATCAATAAATAACTTAGCCTTCTCCTACTCCTTTAAGTCAGCTGTTGCCCAGGGATTGAGACCATGTATGTTTTCACCTTTTTTGTTTTGTTTTTGTTTGTTTACTTTGAATTTTTTTTTTTTTCTTTCTAGTCTTAGTAAAGCAAAAATCAGGAACAAGGAGGGTAGGTCCCCCCTCAGAGGGCTGTGGAATGTGAATACAGAGGCACACAGACTCCCGTTCATAACGGACTAGCGGGTCCCTGGTCCTTATGATCGCAGGGCTTTGGGGGAACGGCCGCTCTGCGGCAGCCTCACAATAAGGGAGGTTTACTGTAGACTGAGTGAGACAGCTTTCTCCGTCTTTGCTCTGAAGGCTCAACCACTCTGCACTTCAGGGTGCCTGCTCCTCGTGGCTCAGACTCCTGCCCACTTTCCATTTTACCTTCCTGCCCCTTGGCCATCCTTTGATGGGTGGGAGGAGTTTTCCTTCCCTTGTTCTTGGCTTCCTGCTTATTCCTTACGGTTTCCTGATAAGAACAGGCCTCAGAATCTAATAGCTCAGGAGCCCTGATAGAGAAAATGAAACCCAGCTAACCCTCCTCAGAAGCCCCCTCAGAGCCTAGGAATTCTCAACTGGGGCAACCGTAGCGCATGCAGACCCAGCACACGCCCTGTGTGGAATATTAGTATCTGCTGGAATCTCTCTCCTCTGTCTTCGGTTCCCTTTTCCTGCTAAGTTTCAATTAAAGCCCTGATAACAAAACCGATCGAGTTAACAGCTTCAGTAAGGTTCCCACGGCACCTCCAAGGCAATTAGAAGTAGCCACAGCTAGTTTAGTCAGCTTCACACAACCTACAATCTCCTGAGAAGGGAGTCTCAGAGAGGGATACCCAGATCAAGTCGGCCATGGATGGGCCTGAGGGGGATTGTCCTGATTATTTGATGTGGGCAGATCTAGCCCACAGTAGGCAGCGTGATGTCCTCGTTTGGGAATCTGGATTGTAGTAAGCATAGAGAAAACTGGCAATCATTTGTTCCTCTCGGCTTCGGATTGTGGGTGTGGTGCAACCAGCAGCTTCAAGTTCACAGTGATGCACGGGGCTTGACCTGACTTTCGTACTTGAAAGTGATCATTGGGAAATTTTTCTCACTCGGAGATTTTTTTTTCTGCTGCTCTGACTCATGGGGATATTTTTTATTTGCTTCCTTACATATTTATTGAGACAGGGTCTCATGTATCCCCAGCTGGCCTTGAACCTGTTATGTAGCCAAAGATGACCCTGGGCTCCTGAGTCTCTAGTCCTCTCTTCTCACACGCTGGTGAGTGGCCAGACCTGTTCTAGAACTCAGGTTCTAAACCATACTCCAGAGACAGATGAGTGATGAGAAGAAAATCAGATTGGTGTGTGAAAGGGAAGTCTTCTCTTCTAGTCATTGTTGCATAGGGGTATCTGCTAAACGTTTCCATTCAGAATGATCTAAGCAGATTTGTTTTACACAATCCACAGCTGGGGAGGCCACTGGTTGGCTCATTGGAGTAATTTCACAGATATCAAAAATATTGGAAACAAATCTCTTAGGGGCTGGGCAGTGATGGCGCATGCCTTTAATTCCAGCACTTGGGAGGCAGAGGCAGGCGGATTTCTGAGTTCGAGGCCAGCCTGGTCTACAGAGTGAGTTCCAGGACAGCCAGGGCTACACAGAGAAACCCTGTCTCGAAAAACCAAAAACCAAAACAAAACAAAAACCAACAACAAAAACAACCAAAACCAAAAACAAACAAACAAACAAAAACCAAAAAACAAATCTCTTAGGGAAAATCTCAGGCTTTTGGAGCTTCAGGGAAATAGACCCTCTGAAAAGAAGTGTTTAAAATCTAGCCTTTGGAGGTTGGAGAGATGGCTCAGGAGTTAAGAGGACTGGCTACTGTTCCAGAGGACCTGGGTTCAATTCTCAGCACCCACATGGTAGCTTACAGCTGTCTGTAATTCCAGGCTCTGACCCCCTCACAAGACATACATGCAGGTGAAACAACAATGCACATAAAATAAATTATATATACATATAACATATATGTATATATACTTATACACACACACACACACACACTCATATATGAAAGGCCTTAACCTAGCATGGTAGCTTATGACTATAACTCCAGCATTTGAAAACAGAGACAGCAGAATCAAGAGTTTGAGTCCAGCCAGCCACATGTGGTGGTGCACACCTTTGATCCCAGCTCTCAGGAGGCAGAAGAGTCACTCTGTGAGTTCAAGGCCAGCCTGATCTACATGGCAAGCTCCAGGACAGCCAGAACTATAGAGAGAGACCCTGTGCCAAAAGAAAAAAGAAAGAAAGAAAAAGAAAGAAAGAAAGAAAGAAGAAAGAAAGAAAGAAAGAAAGAAAAGAAAGAAAGAAAAAAGAAAAAAGAATTTGGAATCATCCTATCACCCTAAACCACCCGAGATCCTGCCTCAAAAAGAATCCCTGACTGCCCAGCTCCTAACCTTTCCCTAGGACACGCCCTCAAGCTGGTCTGTAATTACCTATGAATATCATTAATCATCTTTTCTAATTAAAAATCAGTTAGTGATTACTTAGAAAAGGTCGGCAGTTGGAGATTGTTTTGTTTTTAAGACAGGGTTTCTCTGTGTAGCCCTGGCTGTCTTGGAGCTCATTATGTAGATCAGGCTGGCCTCGAACTCAGAGATCTGCTTGTGTGTGCTATCACCGGCAGTCTTAGTTGGAGGATTTTTAAGGAAGAATTTGAACGATACATCCCTTGTTACTTCCCACCCCAGAGATGATTAAAACCATGCCCTGCCCCTGGCAATTTAAAGCTGCCCACGTCACCCAGCACACTGGGTCCCTCTTCATCACTTTTATTGCTTTTCTTTATACCCTGTGGCACTGTGGAGCCCCGCTGATATCTTGCAGATTCCAGTCAGCCCTGTACCTCATTCAGATGTACCACCTGCAGACACTAAGCTTCCTCTGGGATATGCGATCTACCCGAGTTCAAGTTCACCACTCAGTGATTATTAGCCTGGAACTCATTACATAGACCAGGCTGGCCCGATTCAGAGAGGTCCTCTTGCTCTGGTCTCCTGAGCCCTGGGAGTAAAGGCATGAACCATCACAGTCAGTCATTTATTTTCTTTCAGGCAGATTCTTTGGTAGCCCAGGCTAGCCTTGAACTCACCATGTATCTGAGGATGACCCTGAACTCATGGTCCCCCTGCCTCAACTTCTCTTAGTGCTGGGATTACAGGCGTGTGCCATCCGTGTGTACAATAACACAGCACAGCCCTGTCTAGACTTCACAGTCCAATGTCACTCCTGCTTCCTTCTATGCCCAAAAGAACCCAAAATTAGGTTTGAAGCACCTGGCATTCTATTGTCTGGAGTTGCCAGTCATGGAAAAAGAAGGAAGTTCTTCTCCTTAATGTGTAACCACAGAACACTAAGCAGTTCAACGGCCTTCTCATTGCTGTCTCTGGGAGCTGACCACATTGACCAATTAAATTACTACACTTTGGTTGCTTCTTATTTTATGCTAGACTCTAAGCCTCTTTTGTTTTTTTCTTCCCTCCTTTGTCTTCATCGCGAGCACAAAAAGAGGAGCAGGCTCACTCAGTGATGCTACTCAGAAGCTTAATGGTCACTGGCTAATGGTGGTCCTGAGTGCCTAGCACGCAAGGGATTCTGGGTTCATTCCTCAGCAACTCACACACCAAAAACCTAAGAGACAGTCTCCCTATCTCTTAGATGGCAGCCAGGGCAGATTTTTGAACTTGCAGTACAGTGGGCCAGGCTGGCTTCGAACTAGCAGAGAGCGCGCCTCTGTCTCCCGAGTGGGATTAAAGGACTGCACAAAAACTCTGGCCCTTGTTCTTGCTGGGCAAGGGCTTCAACCACTGAGTATCCTGAGACCCTAGAAAAGTGGTTTCTTTTAAAAGTTTTTTTGTGTGTATGAATGTGTGCCTACATGTATGTGTGTGTGTATGTATGCATGTATGTGTGTATATGTATGCATGCATGCATGTATGTATGTATGTAGTGTGTATGTTGTATGTATGTCTGTGCACTGTGTGTGCCTAGGGCCCAAGGAGACCAGAAGAAAGCATCATCAGAACCCTTGGACCTATAGTTACAGAGTTGTCAGCCAACACATGGGTTCTGGAAACCGACCCCATATCCACCTCCCTGAAAATCATTTTGATAGTTTATCAAAAAAAAAAAAAAAAAAAAAAAAAAACCTTAAAAAAAGTTATTTTAGAGGCTGGAGAGACGGCTCAGCAGTTACTAACCCTGGCTGCTCTTCTTCCAGAGGGCCTGAGTTTGATTCCCAGCACCTACATAACGACTCACAACTATCTGTAACTCCAGTTCCAGGGGATCTGATGGTAACCTCTGGCTTCTGCAGACACCAGGTGCACACATGGTGCACATACATGCATGTGGGCCAGATACAGAAAATAAGTTAACTAAAAATATTTTTAAAAGCTGAGCACAGCGCCACAAGCCTTTAATCCCAGCACTGGGGAGGCAGAGGCAGGCTGATCTCTGAGTTCAAGGCCAGCCTGGTCTACAGAGTGAGTTCTAGGACAGCCAAGGCTACAGAGAGAAGCCCTGTCTCAAAAACAAAAAAATATAATAAATAAATAAAATTTGATAGCGAGCAAGCCTTGGCTAGCCTCTCTTGGGGTTCAATGAGACTAAAACAATTAGGCCAGAGACCAAGCCTTAAAACACACCTGTAAAAGAAATGTTCTCAGGTCTCAGTCAACCTGAAGCCCTGGGATTGATGCTCAGCATAGTAATAACAGTAACTACTATTGTTATTATTTACCTCCAGACAGTGGAGCTGGGAATCACTGCAGTCAGGGTAGCTGAAGAGAAAGAACATTTGGGGGCCAAACAGTCCCGCTGTGTCACGAAGTGTCCTCTGATTTGGGAGCATCCACAGAAATACATTCGCTCGCGGAGGGGGTGAAAGTGAGGTCCCTTTGCACTTCAACTTTTTTTGCCAAGAACTTGAAGCTAGGAAAATGAGACCTACTTCAACAAACTCATAAGGGATTGAAAGAAAGATATGCAAATATATCTTAAAAAGACAGATGGGGAGACGGAAAGGGGACAGGGAGACCCCGACCTCAATCAAGCCAGGCTTCCCCAGGTACATCCTACCTTCAGAGAAGACCAAGGAGGGATGTGTTTGCGTTAGCTCAAAGGGAAGTTCTCTAAAGAGAGAAGGCAAACTCACTCTCCTTTTGGACTGGTGAGGATGGGCAAGCAGAACAGGTCTGTGGAATTTCTAAGTGTGCCCATGTATTATAGTTCCCAAATATAGAGTCACTCAGCCGGAATAACGTGTACTGAGTGTGTCTAGGATGCTGGCATGTGCTTTTCCCACTCAGTGGCTCCCTTTGGCGAAGGAGGCAGCTATTAGTTAACTTGAGTTCACAGGGCTCGCCAAAGGCTCAGATCCTTAGGAACCTCCTCTGACAGCTTTCCTGTCCATTGTTAGCCTTTTCAGCTTCCATATGGGACCCCAAATATTCTTCCTACCCATTATAATCCCATGTCACTACCTTGTCTCTACTGACAGTCAATGAAGGCATAATCCCAGAATTTGCATCGTGTGTGTGTGTGTGTGTGTGTGTGTGTAAAATCCATTCATTTTCTTAAAAAGAATAAAACCAAACCAAAACCAAAAAAAAAAAAAAAAAAACAAAACAAAAACAAAAAAACTTTTTTTCCTTGGTATTTGAAATAAGGTTTTTCGAGACAGGGTTTCTCTGTGTAGCCCTGGCTGTCCTGAATCTCACTCTGTAGACCAGGCTGGCCTCGAACTCAGAAATCCATCTATCTGCCTCTGCCTCCCAAGTGCTGGGATTAAAGGTGTGAGCCACCACTGCCCGGCAGGTCTTACTCTTTAGCACAGGCTAGACTTAAACTTGTAGCAATTCTCCTGCCTCAGACTTCCAGGTGCTGGGATTACAGGCATGAGCTGTCACAGCTGGCACATTACATTTTAATCAAACTGAATTGCTCCCCAAAGCCACAATGACTTCACTCTTGACCTTTCAACTCTATGATGCCGTGAGCACGGTACGCACTTCTAGGAGCTGTACTCTGAATTCTGAATTTGTTCTTTCTGAAGGCAAGCTTTGTGATCCTCTATTCTCCTGCAGTGGGTGAGCTGTGACTCACAGGGAGCTTACAAGCAGATGTGGCGGCGAGGGAGTGGCCTGGGAGTGATGGGTCAATGGGATATAGCATCATACATCACAAAGCACACATGCCGTTGTCATGACAGTGGATCTCAACCCCAGTCCTGTCCAACTGAAACTCTTGTCCAGCCTTTACATCTTAACAGAGAATGAGAATCAGTAACAGCATGACCCACAGTTGTCCCAAGACAAGAGTTGAGTGGGATCCCATCTGTAATCCCAGCACTCAGAATGTAAAGCGGGAGGAGAGCTATGAGTTCAAGACCACCTTGCCTAGAATGAGACCCTGTCTCAAAAAAACCAAAATATCCTCATGCTAGGCCTGTCATGGGGGAGGCAGAGGCAGGCAGATCTCTCTGAGTTTGAGGCCATCCTGGACTATGTACAGAGCTCAGGGCCAGTCAGAACTACGCAATGAGACCTGTCTATAAAAATAAATAAATAAATAGCCAAGACAGGTCGAGGTAAAGGGCTGGGGTCAATGCCAAGGAAGGAAAAAACCACTAGGAGCTTGCTCAGCATAGTTTGGTGTGAAACCTCACCCTCGGAACCGTAGAGTTTATCGTAAGATCCTTCATACTTCATACAACCAAGCAGACTTATCTCAGAGGCCTTTCTGGTGGCCATGGTGTGATTGGGGTCTGTGTGTGACTGAGCCATTCTTCCATTTAGGGCCGAACTTTTCAACATGGTGGCCATTTATGGCTGTCAAGGACATGAAATAGGACAGGTCCAACTCAGGATTTTGTGTGTGTGTGTGTGTATGCTGGATTTCAACATAGGAAGGAAGGAAGGCTGAATATAAAATTGCATAAATACTATTATTTGATTATATATTAAAATAATATCTTAGTCCGTTTGTTTGATTAAAGGTTTTTGAAAGAGTCTCATGGAGCCCAGGCTGGCCTCCATCTCACTTGAGCTCCTGATCTTTCTGCCTTCACCTCTCAAGGGTTGAGACTACAGGCATGTACGAACACACGAGGTCTATGTAGAGCAGAAGATAGAATCCAGAGCTTCCTGCGTGTTCTACCAACTAAACTACATCTGCAACCCTTAGGCATCAGTTTCATACCTATGATGCAGATGGGGAAACTGAGTCAAAAAGAAGTCTAAATAAAATTGGGATTTGCAGTCTGACCCCCATACCTCATACGGCCCACCTGTGGCCCTCGAGTGTTCCCTTTTGTAGGAGGAAGGCACTTTATCAGCTCTATTTTCCCAGAGTCTGTCTCACCTCTGCCCTGGTAGTGGAAAACCAAACATGTCCTTAGCACAGTGGCCCACATCTTGAATTTCAGCACTTTTGGAGGCAGAGGCAAGCGGATCTCTGTGAGTTTGAGACCAGCCAGGACTACAAAGTGAGACCCTCTCAAAGCAAAACACCAACAGAGCAAAACCAAACGCCCCTGTCTGTCGTAAGCAAAGAAACCTAGAGTGGGGCTGACTGAAGCATTCGGCATCAGTAGCTCTTTGGTGGTGTTTGAGCACACCAGTATCCTTATGGTCTAAGGTTAGACATTTGCTACAGTTTTTGTTGCTGTTATTGTTTTTTTTTTTTTTTTTTTGGTAAAGACACAAACACACACACACTATTTGCACAATACTTTCTAAACCTTCCCAACGGACAGACAGACAGTTAGCTGCTTGCAGAAGAACCTTTCCACGACGCAAACTGTACATTGCAGTGGGAAGAGGGCGTTCCCCTTTCATTTATTAAATTTCAGCTCTAGGATCAACCCATACTCACCACGTAAGCCCTCTCCAGGGACCTCCTGGCCTGCCTGGCTCTCAGAATTTCTTTAAGAGTTTTTTTTTTTTTTTTTTCCTGACCAAAGACTAACTCTTGTCTGTCTTTTCCTCAAACCAAGTCAGATGGTTTGTTTTGAATGTTAAAACGTCTCAATACAAGGGCACTGAGATAACTCAACTGGTAACTTGTCATCAAGGTTAATGACCCGAGTTAACCCCTGGAACCAACTTGGTGGAAAGAGAGAACCCCAACTCCCACAAGTTGTGCCCTGAGAACACACACACACTTTTTAAGCCTCAAGAACAGCAGGCTGAGCACTTGAGAGGTACTAATAGGAGGGTCTGGAGTTCCAGGTTATCCTCCGCTACATAGTGAGTCTGAGGTTAGCCTGGACTATAAAGTGAGACCCTGTCTCAAGAAAACAAAACAGAAAAGTTTCCATACTGACTGTAGTGCCATTAATCCTTATCATTCTAGTTACTCGGGAGGCTGAGGTAGGAGCCTGGGCTACAGAGTGAGTTTAAAGCTAGGCTGGACAACTTGGAGAGACCTGGTCTCTCAAAGGAACAGAGGACTGGGGCTATTCAGTGGTAGGGTGAATTCCTAACAATGCGAGGTCCTGTGCTTAATCTGTATCACACGGTATCACATGTAGGCACACATACACACGTGTATGCACGCACACATACACACATGCGAGCGGGCACGAATGAACGTGCACACACACATGCATGTACACTGCACATATCGCCTTATCCATAGCACTGTTATCATCATTATTAAGGACTGTCAAGGCGATGTGAGCAGCCGGATGTATATTTGTTTGTTTGGTTTCAGACAGGGCCTACCTATGTGGCTATTATATAGCCCAGGCTGGCCTAGATCTTCCTGCTTCAGCCTCCCAAATGCTGGGGTGATAGGAT